>CM056050.1:1147515-1453022 GCA_029574335.1 Rana kukunoris | reverse complement strand
AACATTCGACATCGCAAGTGAAATTGGCGGCTTCTCCGTTCATGGTCTTCGACGGCGGTTCCCCCGCTTACTGTCGCAGGTTGTATTCAAACCTTTTGTATCATGTGCAATCTTGCAATTCGTTATGCTTCCTATCCTGCATTTCTTTTGTAAAAATCTGCCTATTGTTGCTCATGTTCTAACATCTTAGTTACAAGCTTGGTACATTTGTAACTTCCTCCTGCCAAACAAACTATTTATTTGTATAATTATATTTGTGTCCATGCTGTCTCATTCATTTGGAGATTAGCATATATTCTTTGTATGGGTTCTTTGGCAAATTGAGGTGGTAATGGAACTCACCTGCTGCCTTGTCTGCACTTGATAAGCCTGGGGGGATGGGTGGCTGGTAGCATACACTCTACAACCAATTCACAGCAGATTTGTTCTACACTCCTTACTTCCGATTCATATCGGATTTGTTTCATGCATGTTACAACCGTTTTTGTATCAGTCATTTCTCTTTATAACCGTTTTGTATCAGATGCATTGCATAATTTCCACCATTGCCATTCTATGTTTCCCCCATGCCGTGCGTTTTAGTTTCCGCAGCGGAACTTACGAATTGTTTGTACACGGTTCTTCTCTCTCATTTATTTACCAAAGTTATTGCCTGTGCGTCATGCATGGCGCCACACCACACCACGCCACACTCTTCGGATGTGTTGCACATCCACTCCAGTCCAAGCAAACCCAGTTGCATGTTCATTGTCCCAGGTAGGATTCGTTAGCTTGTTTGTCATGTCAAAATTCGTGGCCACTCATGGTGTCACCCGCATCGGTTCCCACAGTGGAGCTTATAAAATATTCGTACGCACTTCTCGTGTTCTATTTTCTACACTAAACCGTGTTGTTTTGCCCCATGCATGGCATCCCTACACCTTTCCTACATATTTCACTCCAGCCACAGTCCGCCACAAACTCACTCGCATGGCCCACTGTCGCAAGTAAAATTTGTTATTAAATTCTTTATGTCCTATCAATTTGCTACTATTCGTTGTCTCCCATATCGTTCATTAGTGGCCCCTATGGAACCTACGATTCATACAGGCATTGTCCTTCTACCTTATACTGCTTGCTTAAGGTACAAACAAATCAGGTGTTTCTATCCTTTCTCAGTAACCCAATTCTTATTGATTGAGACCTTGCAACCATGCAAATCATCTCAGCAGCCTGACACCCTTGTTAAGACCCTTGCAACACATGACCTTTACAAAACGCAAAATAAAATATATATAAAAACAAAAAAAAACAAAAAAAACGAAAAAAAACGCAAAAAAAAAATTCTACCACGCAATCTCAGCCCCTCGGCAACCGGACACCTGTTGAGACCATTGCAACCATGCAAAATCGTCTCAGCAGCCTGATCACCCTTGCAACACATGACCTTTACAAAACGCAAAATAAAAAAAATAATAAAAAACGCAAAAAAAAAAAACGTTGCCACCACGCAATCTCGGCCCAGCAACCTGACACCTGTTGAGACGCTGCTGCAACTACGCAAAATCGTCTCAGCAGCCTGACACCCTTGTTGAGACCCTTGCAAACGCAATACCGTCTCAGCAGCCCCACACTCATCGAGACCCTTGAAACCACACAAAATCATCTCAGCAGCCTGACACCCTTGTTAAGACCCTTGCAACACAAGGCCCTTACAAAAATGCAAAAAATATATATATATATTTATATATATAAAAAAAAAAAAAAACTCAAAAAAATAAAAATAAAACTTTGCCACCATGCAATCTCGGCCCAGCAACCTGACACCTGTTGAGACCATTGCAACCACGCAAAATCGTCGCAGCAGCTTGACACCCTTGTTGAGACCCTTGCAAACGCAATACCATCTCAGCAGCCCCACATTCATCAAGGCCCTTGCAACCACGCAATACCGTCTCGGCAGCCTCACACCATTGTTGAGACCCTTGCAAACGCAATACCGTCTCAGTAGCCCCACACTCATCGAGAGCCTTGCAACCACGCAATACCGTCTCGAGCAACCTCCCACTCATCAAAGACCTTTGTGACCAGGCAGTCTCGCCCCAGCAACATGGCATTCATTGAGACCCTTGCAACCAGAAAAATGGGTGTTTTTCAGCCGCCCCTGATCTCTCCTCTATGTTATCTTATCAGTACGTCTACACAGGATCCCCAATCACTCCTCTATGTTATCTTATCAGTACATGTACACAGGATCATTTATAGTCATTTCTAGGCAGTTGAGTTCAGAAACCTTCTAAAAAAAAAAAATGGGTTCAGACGGATGTTCAAAGGCATTCGAAACGCCAATGCCTGTAACAGCTTGTAAACACAGCCAGATGTGGTAACTCATGTTTACCAGCGTTTCATTCACAGTCGTTTTCATAAAAAAAATAATAATAAAAAAAAAAAAAGGGGGGGAATATTGTCTCAGCAACTTGACACTCATTTGAGACCCTTGCAAAATGTCATCTCAGCTACCTCAAACTCGTCTACACCTTTGCAACCACACAATCTCGTCTCAGCAACCTAACGCCCGTTCAGACCTTTGCAGCTATACAAAGTCGTCTTAGCAAACTGACACTCATTTGACACCATTGCAAACGCAATATCGTCTCAGCAACCTGACACCCGTTCAGACCTTTGCAGCCATACATAGTCATCTCAGCAGCCCGACACTCACTTGAGACCATTGCAAACGCAACATCGTCTCAGCAACCCCTCACTTGTTGAGACCCGTGCAACCACACAAGGCCATCTTAAAACAAACCTCATAATCATCGAGACCTTTGCAACCACGCAGCATCGTCTCAGCAAACCAGACTGAGACCCTTGCAACCACACAATATTGTCTGCAGCAGTATAAAACACTTTGCAGCATGCACCTACGTGCAAACCCGAATACAAACTAAACTTGCAAACACACCTCAGTGACAATCAGCCAAACAAACACACAGTGGCACCCAGTTGGCCATTCATCTTTTTTTTTTTAACAGAAAGGTGTTTTTATTCACAAAACAGCATTACAAGATATGCATTAATCGACAAAAGGTTTGCAGAGAACGGTAACAGTCAGAAACAAGCATCATCAGCGTTTGCAGATACTAAAACAACGGATGATCAAAAAAGGGGAAATAATAAGAAATAAAATAAAATAAACAGAGTCCCCGTAGTGCACTAGGGGAAATGACCACCGCCCCTGCGCCTAATCCTCACAAATCCAACCAGAACCCGTGAGTAACCCAGCAGTTGGTCGAATCAGGCGGCGCCCGGGAGAGAGGGGAGGGGCAACGGCCCCCATGCGGGACGGGGGGGGAGTCCATCTCTAGTCCCCCACCCCCCGGCCCCCCACCCCCCCGCATCCACCCAGGCCGACCAGACTTCATCGTACTTAGCAGGGCACCGCCTACTCTCATACGTGAGTTTGTAAAGGGGCAAAGCCGAGTTCACCGCCTTCCTCCAGGACCCAAGGGTGGGAGGTCCCACCGACTTCCACCGTAGCAGTATCTCCCTCCTAGCATAAAACAGTGAGAATGTAATACATAGTTTAGTATATCTGTCTCCCTCAACCTCACCCAAATGACTCAGAAGGAGCACCATGGGGTCCAACGGCACCCTGGTCCCTCCTATGTCACTAAGCCTCTCTGCTACCCCCGCCCAGTACGGCCGAAGCTTCGGGCAGTCCCAAACCATGTGCCAGAAGGTCCCCACCTCGACCCCGCATCTGGGACAGCTCGGATCCAGATGTGGGTATATGCTGGCCAGTCTTTGAGGGGTGAAGTAGGCCCTATGTAGGAATTTGAGCTGGATGAATCTGTCTTTAGCTGCTATCATAGACGGGATATAGGTGGAGACACATTCCTCCCATTCCTCCTCCCCCAAGGCTGGAATGTCCCCCCTCCATCTATCCATTACCCGGGTAAGTGTAACATCGTGGCCCACCGTCAGATACATGTACAGAGTGGAAAGGGGCTTTCCCATTGCGGTCGACGTCAACAGTCGCTCGATTGAGTCAGGTTCCAGGGTCAGTGTGTCCGGGAATTGGGCCCTCATTGCATGTCTCAGCTGGTAGTATTTAAACTCGAGGGAGTTAGGGAGGGGAGTACTGTCGTCTCAGCTCTTGAAAGGGCTTGATCCGACCGTTTGCTATGACATGTTTTAGGGCGGTGATCCCGCTTCTAGCCCACTGTGAGGGTTCAGGCAGGTCGCAGAGGTGAGGCAGGTTGGGGTTACCCCATAGTGGGGTGTGTGGAGAGATAAGATTCGGTGTAGAGTAAATAGCTCTGGCCACCCGCCACACTCCAACAGTCGTCTTCATGGACACCGTCAAAGGGTGAGGGGCACCGGGGCCCCTGTACACCAGATTGGACAGTGCAGCATACGATCCCAGTATTGCCGCCTCAAGTCTCACCGCAGGATTCTGTCTGGGCTGGGAGAACCACCAGCGTACCGTAACTAGGACAGCCGCCCAATAATACAATAGAAAATTTGGGAGAGCCAGCCCACCCCCGATAAGGGGAGATATAGTATCTGTCTCGCCACCCTGGGTGGCCTCCCAGCCCAGATGAAAGAAGTCAGCACCCCCTCCAGTCGTCTAAAGAAGGATCTGGGAATGTGGGAAGGGGTATTGCGAAAGAAATATAAGAACTTTGGGAGGAACACCATTTTGAGCAGGTTCACTCTGCCAACTGGGGTCAGTGGAAGGGTGCGCCAAGCCGTGCATTTGACAGCGAGGTGAGAAAGGAGAGGCTGTACGTTCCTCTCGATATATTCCTGTGTGGTGTTGCTAATCCGAATACCTAGATATGTGAACTCGCCCACCCACTGGAGGGGGGTGCCAGTATCTATCCTTGGGAGCGAGGGGTGTAGTGGGAAGAGAACAGACTTACCCCAGTTTATGCGGATTCCTGAGAACCGTCCGAATTCCTCAAATAGGTCAAGTGCTCTCTGTAGCGACTGAGAGGCGTCTGCTAGATAAAGTAGGGTGTCGTCCGCATAAAGCGACACCTTCTCCTCTATATCCCCCACCGCTATACCCTTGACCCCGGCCTCAGCCCTCAGGGCAATGGTGAGGGGCTCAATCGCCAGGGCAAACAGTCCCGGCGATAGCGGACAACCTTGGCGGGTGCCCCGGCCCAAGGGAAAAGAAGCCGAGAGGAGGCCATTCGTGCGGACCCTAGCCCTGGGATCAGCGTAAAGCATCCCCAACCATGCCAGGAAATTTGGCCCAAAGCCGAACCGCCCAAGGACACCCCACAAGAACTCCCACTCCACCGAGTCAAAGGCTTTTTCGGCGTCTAGGGACGCCACTACCCCGCCGACTCCGATCGCGCCCTGTCCATATGCGTGAAAAGCCTTCTAATGTTAATGTCCGTTCCCCTACCCGGCATGAATCCCGTTTGGTCTGGGTGCACTAAAGCAGTTATAACAGTGTTTAGCCTCCTGGCCAAGACCTTGGCCAGGAGTTTCGCATCAACGTTTATCAGTGAGATGGGGCGGTATGAGGAGCACAAGGCCGGGTCCTTACCTGGTTTAGAGATCACTACTATCACTGCCTCACTCAGGGAATGTGGGAGCTCCTGCACCCTCTGCGCCTCTGTCAGCATGCCGAGCAGTTTGTCCGTCAAGTCATCAGAGTATTGTTTGTAAAATTCCACTGGTATACCGTCGGGGCCCGGCGACTTACCCGATTGGAGGGTCTTGAGAGCTTTCAAAAGTTCGTCCGCAGTTATGGGGGCGTCAAGCAGCTCGCGGTATTTAGTGGTCAGGACTAGGATGTCGATGGGATCTAAATAGGAGGCCAGTTCGTCACTAGAGTACCCAGCCCTGGAGCTGTAGAGGTTTTTATAGAAGGAGACGAAGCAGTCGTTTATCTCATCAGGGGCATACAGTAGGTCTCCCCCCACACCCCGTATGCAGGGCACGCACATCCCCCCGGATTGTTCCCGTGACAACCAGGCCAGGAGCTTCCCGGACCTCTCCCCCTGCTCGAATATACGCTGCGATTGGGCGAGTAAGCGTTTCTGGGTGAGAGAGGTGCGAATACGCACTATCTCTCCAGTCAGGGACTGAAGTGCGTCATAGTCACAGGGATCCCTGGAACGGACATACTGCGCCTCCTGCAAAGCTGCCCTCCCCTCAGCACCCACCAACTCAGCTCTCCTTTCCCTCCGGACCCTAGCTATTATTGAATGATACCGACCCCGCGTGTACGCCTTAAAAGCATCCCACACTGACAATGCTCCGGCCGAGCCGGGATTAACCGCCCAGTACTCCTGCAGCGCTTCCCTATAGTGACCATCCACCGCTTCGTCCGACACCCAGAACCTGGATAGCCTCCATAGAATCGTGCCCGGGGCCGAGGAGATCTCCACCGTCAGGAGAAGCGGCGCATGGTCTGAGATGCCCCTAGGAAGAATCCTAATGTCCTGAACCTTAGGCAATGCAAGGGCCCCCAAGTACGCCAGGTCTATTCTAGAGAAGGACCTGTGAGATGCAGAGTGACAGGTGTAAGCCCTGGAGTGAGGATTCCTCCAGCGCCACACGTCCGTCAGTCCAAACAGTTCCGCCCACTCCACCAGACCAGAGTGGGAAGGTCCACTTGGGGACATCCTGTCCAAACTCTGGTCCGGGACCATGTTAAAGTCTCCCATTATGATCAAGTTGTCACTAGCAAAATCGGCTATCTCCGAGGTGACCCGATGTAGAAGAGAGATCGATGCAGGAGGGGGCAGGTATACCCCTGCTATATCCAACATCATGGACCGGATCTGTGCATGAATTATTACATATCTGCCATCCGAGTCAAGTACCAAGTTGAGCAGCCTAAAGGGAAGGGACTTGTGCACCAGGATGCTAACTCCCCTGGCAAAGTTTGAATAGGTGGAGTGATAGTGATGTCCAATCCAGGGTTTTTTCAGGGCCAGCGTTTTATGTGGGCTGTGGGCCTTAATGAATTGAAATACCAGCGACCTCTTCGTCGGAGAATTTAGACCCCTAGTGTTCCATGACAGTATGTTAAGGGCTGACATATTCGCACTCGGGGGGACTTAATGCAGGATGAAAAGGGCGCCCACCCCCTGAGACCACTCTCTTGACTCGGACTGGACAGCCAAAACACATACCTGACACTGACTTGCGTAATGCATATTCAGAACTTTTTTGCAAGACACTGTTTTGTAAAAATCTAAAATAAAACACAAACTGTAAACCATCCCCAACGCGGGAACCCTCCCCTCCCCCCACCCCACACAACCCCTTAAAACTGAGGCATGTTTCCATCCCAAAACCAAAAAATCAGCTCGCCAGCTGCAAAGGGGGGTCCTGTGCAAGAGCCGCTCTCAACCCCTCGCAAGTTCAGCGGGGCTAAGGAGTGAGTTGCGCTATGTCCTCCTAGCTGTAGCATCCGCCGGTATATATCTCAGACTGTCAGGGAAAAAAAAGAAGAAAAAAAAAGGAGAAAAATTCCCCAAAAAAAGTGGGTGTATGCAAATGTAGATTCCCTCCAGTATGAAAGGGGAAAAAGTTAACCATCAACTCGGAAGGGCCTCAGGCCTGTCTATCAGATCCTTCGGTCAACAGGAAGTCTCAGCTTCGGAATTCTCCCGGTTCGTCTAACCGGGGGCACCATCTTAATGTTCCACATGCGGGGAGTGCCCGGGCTCGCCACGAAGGAGGCCACAGCAACAACGGGCACAATGGTTGCAACAGACGCTGCGTATAATGCTCGTCAGGCGAGTCCAGGCACGGGGCCCAGTGAAAATTAAAGGTCGTCAGTGAAGTACTCCCATCTCAAGCTCTTGAATGGTGATCGCGAGGCAGGGACTCCAACCAGGCAGAAGCCTCTCTCGGAGAAGTGAAGAAGCGGGTCGTCTCACCATCCTGGACCCTCAGGCGGGCTGGGAAGAGAACGCTGTATCGGATGTTGCGGGCCCTCAATGCAGCCTTCACATGATCAAATGATTTCCTTAAATTCTGCGTTTCTATAGAGTAATCAGGGAAGATCATCAATTTGTTGTTCTGGAACCTCAAATCCCCCACCGCCCTGGATGCACGAAGGACCTCATCCCTATCTCGGAAATTGAGGAGTTTGAGGATAAGTGTGCAGGGGGGAGCACCCGGAGGACCAGGCCTGGGCAGGATCCTGTGAGCCCGCTCCACTGCATAATGAGGGGACAGACGTGCGTCAGGCAAAAGGTCGCGGAGCATGTCCTCTACAAAGCACGTCGGATTATTGCCCTCCGTGCCCTCCGCCAGGCCAACTATGCGCAAGTTATTGCGTCTATTTCTGTTCTCGGCATCTTCAGCTCTGTACTCCAGGGCTTTGACCTTGGTTTGAAGCGAGTGGAGTGTCGCACTGTGTTCTGCGACTATATCCTCTGCGTTGCCGACTCTCTGTTCAGTTTCTGTCACCCTGGACCTGAGCTTATCCATGTCCTGCCTGATGAGGCCAACATCCATTTGAACCGCCTCTATTTTAGCCGTGAGTGTGGACTGACACGTGGCTATGGCCGCCATAACTTCTGCCAGCCAAGGGGGCCTCCCTCCCTCTGCCTCCATTGGGCCTGTCTGCGACGCCCTGTGACGGCTGCGAGTGGCCCAAGGGGTATCCAGGGGGTCCGGGTCTGCTGGGGGGACTCTGGGATAGGAGGGAATTTATATTTTTTCCCCTTACCACCCGTTGTACCTGACCGGCCGCGCCTCATCCAGTTGTCTCTACGATCGTGATGGAGGCCCCCAGATGCCCCGGCCCCGCGGTCCTTATCCCGAGTGAGGGTCAGGTTCCCGGGAAGCGCTGGTGACAGGCAGCCGTGGAGGGGAGAACAGAGTCTAGCAGGCAGCACTCCCGTGCAAACAAAACAGTATCACCCCCCAGGTGTGGAGACTCCAAGGCCGCACCTCCCAGTGAGGGGGGGAGCCAGAGCAGGGGGGGAGGCGGAGGTAGCTGGCAAACTTTCGGAGCCGCCTGTGCGCTGGGCAGGGTCGTGGCCACCGGGGGTCCACGAGTTGTAATCGAGGCCGCGGCTTCGTTAGGGCCTAGTTATAGTCTCGTGAGGAAGGGCAGGAGCGGGCCCAGGAGGACACCAGCGGCGGCCCCCCGGATCCGGAACAGTGTCCGAGGATGACAGCTCTCCCCTGTCTGTGCGCCGGGCGCGTCCACAGCGCCGGAGGTCCGCAAGCGAAAATCGAGGCCGCGGCTTCGTTGCGGCCTAGCGCAGGTTCCGTGAGAATGTGCAGGAACGAGAGGTGTCCCCCGGCAGCGGATCGGCGGCACAGGGTGTCAGGTCTCCCCCACCAGAGCAGGATGCGGTTACTGGAGGCCCGGGGCAGGCCCGATCCGCGCGCCACGTGAGGGGGGCCAGGCCGGACCGGGAGAAGGCCGGATGGCTCCCACCGCAGCAGAGCCAAGGAGGAAGGATCCGCCGATCGGCTCCCAAGGTTCACAAGACTGCAGGGTGTCGCTGGGAGTCAGCAGAACAGCAATCCCGAGCCGATGGCTCGGATGATAGATTGGATGCCAGCGGAGCTCAGAGGTCAGCTTCTGCTCACAGCGCCATCTTGGACACGCCCCCCGGCCATTCATCTTTAGTGGCACGCGGGCCACTCATCTTTTCCCTGTCTTTTTCCCTGCAGTTAGTTCAGGTTTCCAACCAGCACCAGCGAGTGCACGTTGGTCCGCGAGTGCACGTTGGTCTGCTAGTGCACGTTGGTCTGCGAGTGCACGTTGGTCTGCGAGTGCACGTTGGTCTGCGAGTGCACGTTGGTCTGCGAGTGCACGTTGGGTCTGCGAGTGCACGTTGGGTCTGCGAGTGCACGTTGGTCTGCGAGTGCACGTTGGTCAGCGAGTGCACGTTGGTCAGCGAGTGCACGTTGGTCAGCGAGTGCATGTTGGTCAGCGAGTGCACGTATATCGTCTTGTTGAACACCTGTGGATTGTCTTGATTTTCTCACACCAATGCAAGATCCAGTCCAAGTTCTCAAACTAGACCAAGCATCAGTAGCAGACTTAGCTATGTGGGACAACTTCCCCACCTGATAGAACAGCATTTCAATCTTCATCCCGGCAGTGTCAGCCGAGCCACCATGGGCTTTTGCGTGCATTTTTCGTCCGCCACTGGTTCTCCAAACCTTGGCCCCCAGAAATTCTCAAATTTCTGCTTCACCCAGTCTTCATCACGCCTCGTGCTGTACCCCATTGTGGCAGCTGCCCAGGTCTGGGGCCACACTTGAACTGGACAGACAGTGTTCTTCACCACAGACAATCAGGCCACAGCCGACTTCATCAATTAAGGTAGATCAAGCCGCTCCCCATCACGTCCTTCCTGCGCAGGCTCGCGCAGCTGTCACTCCGTCACCAGTTTATTATCTTCTGTAGTCATATTCCAGGCAAATGCAAACTTGCAGCTAATGCTCTGTCCCATTCCAACCTTACTTTGTTTTTCCAACAAGAGCCTGGAGCTAACCCAATAAACATCCCTGTCCCACCCTGGTCATTGCTGACGATGGATTGAAGTAGCATCTCACCAACTCAACCCAGCTTATTAACCACTCCGTGGCATGCAACACACTGAAGGCCTATCGCACTGCTTGGAACACTAACTGCAAATTTTTGGCCACTTGCCTCGGAGCAGCAATAGGCAACGTTAGACACTTCCTAGCATTCATATCGTATTGCCACACGCAGCTGACCCTTTCTCACAATACTATCACGCCATATCTAGATGGCGTCCAGCATTTCCTGTCCCTGCAGGACCCCAGTAAACTGTCAGTATTCTCGAGCCCATGCAGTCAAGTCCCTTCTACAGAGCATACAGAAGCACCAACCTGTAGTCAGTGGCGAGCGCCTACCTTTCAAGAGTGCCCTCTTTAGGGACATGTCTGAAATCCTTACTCGTTACCCATTTAGGGCCTTGCCCAGCATAGTCACCCAAGCAACCATCTACCAGGCCTTCTACGGTTCCCTACGACCTAGTGAATTTACAGTCAGTGGCTCTGGCAGTCAGACACTGCTCCGACGCCACCCGACTCGCTTTCGAACCCCTACACTCTCAGTCTGCAAACGCAACAAACCAGCCCCGGGGGTTGACATCAACCTGTTTCAGACTAACAATGCCTGACGCCCAGTGACGGTGCTCGACCGACTACTGCTCCATCTACCCAGCCAATCTGATGGTAGCTTGTTACTACCCTTTCTAAACCAGTTCCCTGAGTGGCAGACAGTTGTCAAGCATGTCAGAATCCTAAGCAACTTGGGCTTCAAATCTCAGTCGGTTCTCTGGACATTATTTCCGAATTGGAGCAGCCTCAATTGCCTCCCAACAGGAAGTACCAGACCACGTAATCGAGATACCAGGCTGATGGGAAGTCTCCTTGTTTTGCCACATACATCCCAAATCCTCAGGAAGAAATGGCACAAGCCTTTACCAAGCTGGCTCAATAAATACAAGAAATCAATATAAGCTATTTCCCTATCTGAGTCTTTTGCCCCCTTTTCTTGGCATACTGACCAGACCACCAAGGCACACTTCAGGTCTATTTATGTTGTAAGTCTTGTCGCGTGTTTATGTGATCCACATCACTCTCAGTCAGAAGGCCACGACCATAAATAAGAAGGCCAGTTTGGTGGCCTGAGTTTATGGGAGGAGCCCGGAGGGTATTTAAGCAGCCCACTCACAAATGCTCTTTGTCGGTTCAGTGTGCAGTACTACACGTCACTGGGCCGACTCTTCCCAGCTCACCTCATGTCCGTGAGTCTGCGCATTCAATCACATTCGACACCCTCCCGCCCTTCCCTTTTTCAGGGCACTTCTCAGCATATCCTTCTTCAACAACTACTCATTACTTACTTTGGGTATGCCCCCTTTTCTTGGCATACTGACCAGACCACCAAGGCACACTTCAGGTCTATTTATGTTGTAAGTCTTGTCGCGTGTTTATGTGATCCACATAACTCTCAGTCAGAGGGCCACGACCATATATATATATATATATATATATATATATTATATATATTAGGGCTGTGCAAATTAACTTTTAATTAATCGATTAATCTTTAATTTTTTTGATCGATCAAAATCTTTTTGATCGATTAAAATTCTTTTGATTGGTACTCACCTCTTCGCTGGCTTCTGGGCCTTCAGGGAGTTTCGTCGGAGATCCAGTAATGTCACGGAAACCGGCGGGGCTTGCTGTGTCCATCTGAAGGGCTCCTTTGCTGTGCCTTCATATTTGCACGCCGGCGGGACCTCACTATCTGCCACACGCAAGGGCTGTTACACTTCCCTCTATCAACCTGGGATTCTACAGCCATCCACTGGGAGTTGTGATAGTTCCCTTCATGGGACATCTACATGCCGATGGAATGATGTTAACCCCTCCTCATCTGGATTCAGCAGTGGTATCGTTGTACACATTTTTATACCAGTATCATACTTAGCTACATGTTTTTATGACTGCTTTTGGTACCGTTTGGTATTACTCGCACCATTTTTACAGTTTATGGAACTACATCGATTTTATCTCCAGTGCAATATTTATTTGGTTACCTACTTGAAAACTATAAAAGTTTTAATGTTATTCCCATCGAGCGCGGCCTTTGTTTTTTTTTATTTGTATCCTCCTATCCATTTTTCCAGTGGTTGGTAGCTGCACTGGGAATCAGCCTGCAAGGAGATCAGCTAAAAGTAGCTGGATCTGTATGTGCGTTATAATTAATCGAAATTAGTCGATTAATCGATTAAAAAATAAAACGATTAATCGAACACAAAAATGTTGATCAGTAACAGCCCTAATATATATATATATTTTCAAAATTAGAATAAATGAACCCAAAACAAAACAATTATACAAAACTGCTGTAAAACGAGAGGTTCCTGAGAGAAGGGAAAGAAAAAAGTGCTAGGTAATCGGCTGTCCTCCATCAGAAAGTATCCTGGCCTCTAGCCGTGCTCCCATCAGCTCACAAGACAATGACTTCCTCCTTCATTTCACTCTTCAGCCCGATTCAGCCCCCACCTAACCATGACAGGCCCCAACTCCTACCAACCATCTCAGTATATGCATCTAACATATGTATACCAACCACCACCTAACCCTCAGGAACCCCATATCCATGCCACAGACACACACGGTGATACCTCACGCGTGGGCGACCCGCCACAGCCCTAAAGGCACGTTGCAAACTGTCCTGGAACCCCAGGACGCAAATATTAATGCCCACCGGGGTTAAATGAACTCCATCGCCCCTAAGGTAAAGACCGAACTCCCTTTCCAGTTCGCAATGGCGAACAACCAAGCCCCTGTTACGGATTACAAACTTTGAAACGGCCTTATTGGCCTTAATCCTAGCCCTGTTGACCCTGTCTACAGACCGGGCACCCCTCCAGGCCAACCTCCCCACCATTTTCGACCATAGGACTACAGTGTCAGGAAACACACTGCGTAAGCACATGAAGTCCCACGTAATATCCCGTATAAGATTGCGAGACACCCTAAGGCAAAGGTCATTGCCCCCAACATGAAGCAACAGCACATCCGGGGGCCTGTCCAATCCAGCCCAATGTTGGACTTCCGGCATAACCCTGGACCAGAGCATGCCGGGAATACCGATCCAACGGCTTCATCCTGGGAAAAGCCCAACTGCCTACCCTCCCTCCTAACCAGTGCCCTCTTGGCCCCCCAATGAACATAAGAGTGGCCCAAGATCCATATCAAGCAGACCGGGCCTGAAAGAAAAAGAACGGAGATACCAGAACAAGGAATTAACATAAAAGATTCACAGAACCAGACAGAACAGACCACAGACCTAGTGACATACCGACACATACTCCTAAGAACCAAGAACGGGGCAGGGAATGTCTACCCCCCACCTCCCTTACAATAGCTGTGGTCGGACATACAGCCTGAACCGGCGGGACCCCCAGCGACCTATCCGCTGCAGGATATCATCGCCCAACCCCCAACGCGCGGCTTCCGTCGCCGCCCCAATCCTAAAAGAATGGGAAGAGTAATCCACTGCATTGAAACCTCCCGCCTCCAGACATCATTTAAAAACTGCCCAAATTGATATCTGGACAAATGCAACCCGTTCCCATGAACAAGAAGAGGACCCATACCTGGAGGCAGCAAACCTAACCATTCCCGAACCACTTCCACCGGGCACACCCCCAGCCCCGGTACCTTCCCAAGAACCACCCTAGTGCCCCTGCCCAATTGATCAGTTTTCGATCTCCGAATGACCAACGTGACCAAATCCGCGAGCACCATCACATCATATACTTACAACCCCCCTGCTACCGCCTTAGAAGGGCTGACCAATTCCTCGACCCTTAACGTCCCAAAAAATACCAATACAAACGCCATATGAAACAACTGCACCCCAAACTGCGAAGAGCACACCCGAGGCAAAACCCCCACAAGCAGCTCCAACATGTGGGGAAAAAATGGCCTCCTGGAGTCTGGTCTAACCCGATCCTTCCTATAACCCCTCAACGCCTTACGAACCACAAACTCCTTTGTAACATCCTCCACCCCATTCAACTGAAAAAGGAATGCCAAACCAGCCATTTTTTTGGTCAATGAAGCCACCGTCACCCCCTCTTCGCAACACTTACCCAAGAAATACAACAATACGTGCAACCAGTCCTCAGCCGAGGAGCCAACCTCCAGATCACTCACTAGGCCATGCCACTCCTGCCAAACACGCTCATACACCCTCCAAGTGGAGTCAGCCACTGACCTCCGAACCAAAGCCATCACCGATCCAACACAAGGTCCCACAAGCCACTGGGGCACGGAACCCCCTCCTGCTCTACCTCCAAAGCCAGCCGCTGGAAACGCTCCCACTGCAAACGAGAGAGCGCATCAGCCACCTAATTTTTGACCCCAGGGATATGTACTGCGCACACAACAATGTTCAACGCCAAAACATTTTAAAACCAAAGCACACAATAAGCAAATCACCGGCAAAGAGGAAGCTGTCAAGGAGGAAATGGCCTGAACAACCCCCAAATTATCACAATGAAAGCGAACCCTCCGGTTCCTCGAATCTCTGCCCCCCACAGCTCCACTGCCAACACTATCGGGAACAGTTCCAGCAGCATCAAATTCCTGATCAATGGTGACCCGGCTAGTTGCTCCAGCCACTGACCAGTGCACCACTTACCCTTAAAGTAGGCCGCAAACCCAACCGACCCAGCCGCATCAGTAAAAAGCTCCAATTCGCTCACTGGAACCATCGGAGCCAACCACAATCATTTACCATTGTACTGATCCAAAAATGAGTCCCAAACCTTCAAATCCTCCCGGTGCTCCCGGCCCAACCACACAAAGTGGTGCGGTGGCTCTAACACCCGCCGTGGCAGCCGCCAACCGCCTACAGAAAACTCTCTCCATCTGCATGATGCGACAAGCAAAGTTGAGCTTACCCAATAGAGACTGCAAATCCAGCAACTTCACTTTCGCACTACGCGTCGCCGCCACGATCAATGACAATGCCCAAAAATTTCAACTCGGTCATCGACCCCTCCATCTTGTCCTGCGCCAGCGGGACCCCAAACACTTTGAAAACATGCTGAATAGTGGTTTGCAAGATCAGGCAGGTTCGGTCATCCTCCAGGGACCAACCACCAAGAAATCATCGAGATAATGCAACACCGATGCCAATCCAGACAGGTCCCGAACAACCCACTCCAAAAATGAACTAAACATCTCAAAATCTGAACAAAAAATGGTGCAGCCCATAGGCAAACACCGGTCAACAAAATATTCCCCCTCCCAACAACACCCCAAAAAACGCACACTATCCTGATGAACCGGCAACAGCCGAAATGCCGATTCAATGTCGGTCTTGGTCAACAAGGCCTCCTTCCCAAAACGCTGAACCCAGCATACCGACTCATCGAAGGATGCATAAGACACCATACACAGGGCTGGGTCGATGGCATCATTCACCGACCCCCCTCTGGGGTGAGAAAGATTATGGACGAGCCGAAACTGATTTGGCTCACGCTTCGGCACTACCCCCAGGGGCGAAACAACCAAGTCCCTCATGGGTGGGGCCACAAACGGCCCGCCATCCTGCCCAACCCCACCTCCTTCCAGAGCTTCTCCATAACCACCTCCGGGTGATCGTAAGCTGACCGTAGGTTAGCCGTCAAAGGAGGGATTTCCTCCAAATCTCCAGGGATCAGGAAACCCTCCTTAAAGCCCAACCACAACGCCCACGCAGCTACCCTATTTGGGTACCTACTTAGATACGACGCCATCTTTTCCACCCTCACTGGCGTCCTCCCTTTTTCCAGCGTCACCTGACTTCTTTACTTTCTTAAAACACTTCGACAAGGGGTGGGCTCCCCCATAACCGGAACACTCGTGGCGGAAACAACAAGAACCCCCGAATTTACAGGTGCCCTCGTTAAACTGCCAGCAGAAACCCTTGCATTTTGCGGCCGATGATGAGGAGGCCTGAGCTCCCCCAGCCCCTTCCCGAAAGGGCTGCGGCACGGCCCTGGCCTGAGTCATAAGCCTCATCCACAATGCGATATCCTTCTGATTCCACCGTATCTCTGGTCTCACCGCTTTCTTCTGCCGAAACTGTTCATCATAGCGCAACCAAGCCCCACCCCGTACACTCTCTGCGCCTCACTGATGGCATCAATATAACCGAACAAACACCGTGCAGTGCTCTGGAGCCTTTTCCCCAATTACACTAGCCAAGATATAAAACGCCTCAGCCCAATTCGCAAACGTCCGAGGAATAAGGTGAAAATGCCGCTTCTCCTCCTCCTCTTTCTTACTCTCATCAGGTTTCACCTTATCCAGGTTAAACTTCTCCAGGGGGAGCAGCGAGAATATTTCCACAACTCCCTTTTCCAAATCCGCTCTTTCACCTCTGCATGTCAAACCCGATGCAACCCCAGAACAGTTCCTTACCGGAGGCACCCCCTAAGGAGAGTCACACATTGCGGTCCCCACGCCCAGCGACTCCCCCCGCAGCGGAAGGGCCCCCACACAACTCAAACTCAACTGGTGAACAGCCACAGACCCTACACCCACCGACAGAAAGGAGGGGGCCAACACACCCCCATCCCCGCTCCCTTGTGAACCCCCACCCAAACCTGCATGCGTCACATCAACCGTCCCTACACTAACCGGCCCAGCCACAGGAGGAACCAACCACGCAGCAGTGGGAGGCACCATGACGGCCATGGCCCTACATCCTTGCAACAAGGAAGACAACAACTGACCCCCCGCCTGGGACCCAGAAAATTGAACAACGGACACAGAAGAAGCAGAGGGAGGGGGAGGGGGGGAGGGGGAGAGAGAAGGGCTGGAGGGAGAGGAACAGCAGGAGAAACAAATGAAAGAGAACTGGAAGATGACTTACCCGGCTGCCCAGTGGAAACCGTCCGACCAGCCACTGTTCCGGGTCCGTGCTGAGGACCTGCCGGGCCCGCTACCTCCCCTGGACCATCAGAGTCCGTGTCCGAAAGCTCACCCTCTGACCATTGATCCCCTTGCCCTGCAAGGGATGCTGAGCCCGCAGCCAAAGCCGAGTACCCGCTGCCCACCGGAATGTCAGGGGCCCTGAGGTCAGGCCGCACCACGTCCACTGCTCTCCCCTGCTGAGCCCCCCGCGTGCCAGTGGTAGCCGTTCCGGACTCGACGCCGCCACCCCTCACTGGACCTCCGCTTCCTCCTCGACCAGCTGCAGCCGCCCTGGCTGACAAGCCCCCAGCCGTGCCCACCGTTCTCCCTCGTCGCGTAGCGCCGTGCGGAGCGGACGGGCCCGCCTCCACCGCCGCCGTGCGGAGCGGACGGGCCCGCCTCCACCGCCGCTCCAGCGGACCCCGCCAAGTGCCTGGAAGGTGACGGAGACGCCACCCGCTGACCCCAGTCTCGCCGTGGCCTGGCATTCCTCCCGGTGTCCCCAGATGACGCAGCTGCCGGTCTCTTCCTAGACCCAGGGGGGTCCGCAATCGGGCTACCCCCACACAAGCTCTGCCTGAATGATCCCCCCAGACTGTACCGCTCTGGAGGCCTGGATCAGTGCGGAGAGGGGGGACAGGGGGGGAGGGGGTCCCGGGACGTACCTTCGCTCGGATCAGCCAGCAGCTGCTTTTAAAGCTCTCTGTCTTACGCATAGATGTGTCTATGGGAATGCCCCCCTTTATTTATGCGAAATAATAAAAGCGCATAATCCCAATCGCGTTTTGCGATCCACGAATCAGAACCTGCTCCAGGTTCCGAAAGCCAACTTCAAGTCCAAAGGAGAAAGAAGATTCGCGATCCAAGGTCCCAGACTATGGAACGCTTTACCAACCACCATTCGCTTGGAGGAGAACCACCTAGCATTTAGGAAAAAGGTCAAGACTTTTCTCTTTTGATATCAAAGGAGACAGGAACAACAAGCGCCCAGAGGCGATTCAGTTCGCATGTGCCGCGCTATACAAGTTTTCATTCATTCATTCATTCATTCATTCATTCATTCATTCAGCAGCGCCACTAGCTGAGCCGCATACCACTGCTGACCGTTTACTTGCCCCGCTGCACGCAGCCGCTCCAACATGCCCTCAAGCTGATCCATGGGAGAGGTAACAGCACAGCAAAAAACAGTATGTGTGTTACCTCACCGCGGATGGCACCAGAATGACCAGCCCCGCCCACCGCTGCTTAAATATGGCCCTCCTCGTGTACCTAAACCCAACCCCTGGCCAGCAACCAGATCCCACTCCACTTCCTCTTTCTGTGTGTGCACCACACAGTGTTCCCCCAGTCATGGGGCCCCTCCGCCTGGGTTCCCCTTGCTACAGGGCTTTTCTATCTGGTGTTATTTCACAGAAATCTGTCTGGATCCTTGTGTCTCAGTTGTGGTTTTCAAATAGTAAATAAGCAATATTGTGCTAAGTGCATATAGAGTAAAGATATATGATGTAAGTGACACGGTTGATCCGTGACCGACAGCAGCTCTCACACCAATATACACTTCATAACAAAAATAAAAACGTGTAGCGCTGTCTAACCATCACCTTAACCACTTTACGAATGACAGCTACAGGGCGGTTCGTTAATTCATTAGTTCATTAATCGCGATCCCTGGGGAGTGTCCATAGGACCTGGTGCATCACGAATCACGGTAAATGGCCACTGATAGCGAATGTTTACCACGTGATCGCTCCTTCAAATGATGGAACAATCGCTTGTAAACAAACCGGCGTCCCCTCTGTGTACCGATCGGTACAGTATGAAAGGAAAGGGGGAGAAATCGGTGGCAGCAGTGCTGTGGGCTGGATCTGTAATGCCCACAGCACTGTTCAGTGACAATTGCAGTCACATCCATCCATGCTCTGCCATACCCTGCCATACCATGAGAAGACTCTCCATAGACATGAGGACACACGAGACATGGAAGACTCTACATAGACATGAGGACACACGAGACATGGAAGACTCTCCATAGACATGAGGACAGACGAGACATGGAAGACTCTCCATAGACATGAGGACACACGAGACACGGAAGACTCTCCATAGACATGAGGACACACGAGACATGGAAGACTCTCCATAGACATGAGAACACACGAGACATGGAAGACTCTCCATAGACATGAGGACACACGAGACATGGAAGACTCTCCATAGACATGAGGACACACAAGACACGGAAGACTCTCCATAGACATGAGGACACACAAGACACTGAAGACTCTCCATAGACATGAGGAGACATGAGACATGGAAGACTCTCCATAGACATGAGGACACACGAGACACTGAAGACTCTCCATAGACATGAGGACACACGAGACATGGAAGACTCTCCATAGACATGAGGACACACGAGACATGGAAGACTCTCCATAGACATGAGGACACACGAGACATGGAAGACTCTCCATAGACATGAGGACACACAAGACACGGAAGACTCTCCATAGACATGAGGACACACAAGACACTGAAGACTCTCCATAGA
Organism: Rana kukunoris; assembly: GCA_029574335.1. Classification (NCBI taxonomy): domain Eukaryota; kingdom Metazoa; phylum Chordata; class Amphibia; order Anura; family Ranidae; genus Rana; species Rana kukunoris. Next base: position 1,433,026 of record CM056050.1, on the reverse strand, counting down.
CATGAGGAGACATGAGACATGGAAGACTCTCCATAGACATGAGGACACACGAGACACTGAAGACTCTCCATAGACATGAGGACACACGAGACATGGAAGACTCTCCATAGACATGAGGACACACGAGACATGGAAGACTCTCCATAGACATGAGGACACACGAGACATGGAAGACTCTCCATAGACATGAGGACACACGAGACATGGAAGACTCTCCATAGACATGAGGACACACGAGACATGGAAGACTCTCCATAGACATGAGGACACACGAGACACGGAAGACTCTCCATAGACATGAGGACACACGAGACATGGAAGACTCCCCATAGACATGAGGACACACGAGACATGGAAGACTCTCCATAGACATGAGGACACACAAGACACGGAAGACTCTCCATAGACATGAGGACACACTAGACACTGAAGACTCTCCATAGACATGAGGAGACATGAGACATGGAAGACTCTCCATAGACATGAGGACACACGAGACATGGAAGACTCTCCATAGACATGAGGACACACGAGACATGGAAGACTCTCCATAGACATGAGGACACACGAGACATGGAAGACTCTCCATAGTTATGAGGACACACGAGACATGGAAGACTCTCCATAGACATGAGGACACACGAGACATGGAAGACTCTCCCTAGACATGAGGACACACGAGACATGGAAGACACTCCATAGACATGAGGACACACGAGACATGGAAGACACTCCATAGACATGAGGACACACGAGACATGGAAGACTCTCCATAGACATGAGGACACACGAGACACAGAAGACTCTCCATAGACATGAGGACACACGAGACATGGAAGACTCTCCATAGACATGAGGACACACGAGACATGGAAGACTCTCCATAGACATGAGAGGACACACGAGACATGGAAGACTCTCCAATAGACATGAGACACACGAGACATGGAAGACTCTCCCAAAGACATGAGGACACACGAGACATGGAAGACTCTCCATAGACATGAGGACACCACAAGACATGGAAGACTCTCCATAGACCATGAGGACACACGAGACATGGAAGACTCTCCATAGACATGAGGACACACGAGACATGGAAGACTCTCCATAGACATGAGGACACACCGAGACATGGAAGACTCTCCATAGACATGAGGAAACACGAGACATGGAAGACTCTCCATAGACATGAGGACACACAAGACATGGAAGACTCTCCATAGACATGAGGACACACAAGACATGGAAGACTCTCCATAGACATGAGGACACACGAGACACAGAAGACTCTCCATAGACATGAGGACACACGAGACATGGAAGACTCTCCATAGACATGAGGACACACGAGACATGGAAGACTCTCCATAGACATGAGGACACACAAGACATGGAAGACTCTCCATAGACATGAGGACACACGAGACACGGAAGACTCTCCACAGACATGAGGACACACGAGACACGGAAGACTCTCCATAGACATGAGGGCACACGAGACATGGAAGACTCTCCATAGACATGAGGACACACAAGACATGGAAGACTCTCCATAGACATGAGGACACACGAGACACGGAAGACTCTCCATAGACATGAGGACTCTCTCTTCCATCGTATATTTGTTTTTCCCTCCACTGAACTGTCACACTTGTTACATTGTTTCTATGGTGACAATTGTGTGACAATAAAATGTCCCTTTGGTGGAAGTCATCCTGACTATTCAACTATCAAACCAAATCCTCCGGAAACGTCTAAAGATACTGAAATCTGAATGGGATCTTCCGATATTTTACACTCACCTGGCGGCACTTTTATTGGGTGTTCCTGGAAAGTGACATCTTTGTGTTCAGAGGGGAAATCCTCCCTCCACTGCTGTCTGCACATCACCAAGAGACCCCCCTCCCCCGTCCTCCCTCCACTGCTGTCTGCACATCACCAAGAGACCCCCCTCCCCCGTCCTCCCTCCACTGGACACACCCCCAACCAACACACCAATTAGGAAGAGTCCTCCACATTCTTCTTCATTTCACAGGGAAGTCTGACTCCCCGAGATAAGGAAAAGCTTCTCCTAGGACAGCGCCCTCTCCAGATAACACCCTCCATGGGGGAGGGGACAGACAAGACTCACCTCCACTCTATAATATACATTAGAAGTTGAGACTCGTAGTCCTCCGGTGTATAATATACAATGTATACAGGACATGCTGGGACTTGTAGTCCTCCAGTGTATAATATACAATGTATACAGGACATGCTGGGACTTGTAGTCCTCTGGTGTATAACCACTTCCCGCCCGGTCAATAGGAGATTGACGTCCGGGAAGTGGTTATGAAATCGTGACTGGACGTTCTCAAACGTTCTACACGATTTCATGCCGTGCGTGCCCGTGGGGGCGCGCAGCGCGGCGATCGGTGATGCGGGGTGTCAGTCTGACACCCTGCACCTCCGATCTCGGTAACGAGTCTCCGGCGGAGGCTCGCTACCACGTGATCAGCCGTGTCCAATCACGGCTGATCACGATGTAAACAGGAAGAGCCGTCGACGGCTCTTCCTCACTCGCGTCTGACAGACGCGAGTACAGGAGAGCCGATCGGCGGCTATCCTGACAGGGGGGGTTTGCGCTGATTGTTTATCAGCGCAGCCCCCCCTCGGATGCCCACACTAGACCACCAGGGAGTGCCCACACTGGAAGGACAAAAGTAAAAAAAAAAAAAGGCAGGATTTTTTTAAAAACAAAAACATGCCAGTCAGTGCCCACACATGGGCACTGACTGGCAACATAGATTCATCAGTGCCAACCCTCAGTGTCCATCAGTGCCACCCCACAGTGTCTATCAGTGCCACCCCTCAGTGCCAATCCATGCACAGTGCCCACCTATCAGTACCCATCAGTGCCACCCATAAGTGCCACCCATGAGTGCCCATTTGTGCCGCCTATGAGTGCCCAGTGCCGCCTATGAGTGCCCATCAGTGCTGCCTATGAGTGCCCATCAGTGCCGCCTATGAGTGCCCATCAATGCCGCCTATGAGTGCCCATCAGTGCCCCCTATGAGTGCCTATCAGTGCCACCTCATAGGTGCCCATCAGTACTACCTCATTTGTGTCCATCAGTGCCACCTCATCAGTGCCCATCAGTGCCACCATATCAGTGCCCGCAAATGAAAGAGAAAACATACTTATTTACAAAAAGTTAACAGAAAAAAATAATAATGTATTTTTTTTTCAAAATTTTTAGTCTTTTATTAGTTGTTGCGCAAAAAATAAAAACCGCAGAGGTGATCAAATACCACTAAAAGAAAGTTCTATTTGTGGGGAAAAAGGACGCAAATGTAGTCCTCCTGTGTATAATATACAATGTATACAGGACATGCTGGCACTTGTAGTCCTCCGGTGTATAATATACAATGTATACAGGACATGCTGAAACTTGTAGTCCTCCGGTGTATAATATACAATGTATACAGGACATGCTGGGACTTGTTGTCCTCTGGTGTATAATATACAATGTATACAGGACATGCTGGGACTTGTAGTCCTCCGGTGTATAATATACAATGTATACAGGACATGCTGGGACTTGTAGTCCTCCGGTGTATAATATACAATGTATACAGGACATGCTGGGACTTGTAGTCCTCCAGTGTATAATATACAATGTATACAGGACATGCTGGGACTTGTTGTCCTCCGGTGTATAATATACAATGTATACAGGACATGCTGGGACTTGTAGTCCTCCGGTGTATAATATACAATGTATACGGGACATGCTGGCACTTGTAGTCCTCCGGTGTATAATATACAATGTTTACAGGACATGCTGGCACTTGTAGTCCTCCGGTGTATAATATACAATGTATACAGGACATGCTGGTACTTGTAGTCCTCCTGTGTATAATATACAATGTATACAGGACATGCTGGGACTTGTAGTCCTCCCGTGTATAATATACAATGTATACAGGACATGCTGGGACTTGTAGTCCTCCCGTGTATAATATACAATGTATACAGGACATGCTGGCACTTGTAGTCCTCCGGTGTATAATATACAATGTATACAGGACATGCTGGCACTTGTAGTCCTCCGGTGTATAATATACAATGTATACAGGACATGCTGGGATTTGTTGTCCTCCGGTGTATAATATACAATGTATACAGGACATGCTGGTACTTGTAGTCCTCCTGTGTATAATATACAATGTATACAGGACATGCTGGCACTTGTAGTCCTCCGGTGTATAATATACAATGTATACAGGACATGCTGGGACTTGTAGTCCTCCTGTGTATAACCACTTTAGCCCCGGACCATATTGCTGTCCAATGACCAGAGCACTTTTTGTGATTCGGCACTGCGTCGCTTTAACTAACTATTGCGCGGTCGTGAGACGCGGCTCCCAAACTAAATTGGCGTCCTTTTTTCCCCACAAATAGAGCTTTCTTTTGGTGGTATTTGATCACCTCTGCGGTTTTTATTTTTTGCGCTATAAACAAAAATAGAGCGACAATTTTGAAAAAATGCAATATTTTTTACTTTTTGCTGTAATAAATATCCTCACAAATATATAAAACAATTTTTTTTTCCCCAGTTTAGGCCGATACGTATTCTTCTACATATTTTTCCTAAAAAAAAATCGCAATAAGCGTTTATTGATTGGTTTGCGCAAAAGTTATAGCATTTACAAAATAGGGGGTCGTTTTATGGCATTTTTATTATTATTTTTTTCTACTAGTAATGGCGGCGATCAGCGTTTTTTTTCAGTACTGCGACCTTATGGCGGACACTTCGGACACTTTTGACACATTTTTGGGACCATTGGCATTTTTATAGCGATCAATGCTATAAAAATGCATTGTATTACTATAAAAATGCAATTGGCAGTGAAGGGGTTAACACTAGGGGGCGGGGAAGGGGTTAAGTGTGTTCCTATTTGTGTTGGGACTGTATGGGGGGGGTGGCCTCACTAGGGGAAATCAGTGATCTTCTGTTCATACATTGTATGAACAGGAGATCAGCGTTTCCCCCGCTGACAGGACCGAGAGGTATGTGTTTACACACATACATTCCGTTCCCCGCTCTGTAACGAGCAATCGCGGGTGCCTGGCGGCGATCATACCCGACGGGCACACGCGGCGCGGCCGCTTAAAAAGCGGACGTTTAGTTACGGGCTCTCGCCCAGGAGTGCCGCTGTCCCGCAGTAATATGACGGCGGGCGGTCGGCAAGTGGTTAATATACAATGTATACAGGACACGCTGGGACTTGTAGTTCTCCACATGCACACACACATACTCATAATACTAAGATGAGAAGATATACAGAATGTTCCCTCCTAATGATGTTACAAAGATGATAAGACGGCTCCTAAATCCAACCTTTGTCTTCTCTTTATGTTCCATGTAATTGGGACATCGGAGTGGTGACACCCATGTGGGCGGTACCCGGGCTGCCTTCTAATGACCATTATTAGCAGTTGGGTCCCCACATAACATACAGGTTCCAGGGTCCCCTGAGGTTCTCAGCCCAGTACTGCCCCCTACATGAATGGAGGTCTATCCTTCCCATCCCCCGGACTGTGTATGGTTAACCCCGTCTCTCCCAGGAGTACTCACACATTACATCCAAGCACCGGCTTCCAGGACTCTGCAGTCCGGGTCCCACCAACCCTCACGTCTCTCCTTTCCCCTCCAGGCAACGGCTGTAATGATCGGCACTTCTCTCAGAAGTATTCACACCGAGGTCAGATCTCACAGAAAACCTTCTTTAAGTGTTTTATAAGATCTTATTCTGTGAATAGTAACCCCCCCAGAGACACATGGGTCTCCTTCCGTTCTCTGTCTCACAAATCATTAGACTGCTGAAGAGGAAATTCTACTTTTACTACCTTAAAAGGAAATATTCGAGGACCTCAGAAGATAGCAGAACTGAAGATGTGAACAGGAACTTGCGGTTTAACAGACAGCTACTGGTATAAGACGAGGAGATCAACAAATCTCTATTACAACTGTCTCAAGCGTTCATAAACAACACTCCATATATTGGCACAGAGAGTCCAACTCATGGCTGAGATCGTAAATAATGACTTTATGCCGATCACATTTAATTTCCCACATTAACAAGATTAAGTCAGAATCTGCGGGTGCATTTGAAGAAGCGATAACGGAACTATCTACAGTGGAGTGTGTCTATATGGACGACCCGTCAGAGTCAAATGCAGCCTTGCTGAAACTTCACACCAGGGCGGAAGATCAACTGCAATACACTAAAGCCAGGCAAAAGTTATCTTTCACCAAGCAAAAAAAAAGTTTGAATATGGGGAGAAGGCGGGTAAACTACTGGCGTACCTGGTCCGCTGTGAAGATAGGCCACCAGTCGTCATTACTTTGCAAGGCCCAGGGGGGTTTCGGATAACAGATCCACACTTAGTGACCTCCACATTTAGAGAATTTTTCTTGGACCTGTACAAATCCACAGGGAGGCCATGACCTGATTTTTGGAGGCGGTCACCTTTCCACAACTAAAGGAGGACCAGGTCACCCTTCTGGAGTCTCCCCTCACTTTGGATGAGACAGACATCGCAATTGCGAGTTTCGCTCGTTCCAAATCTCCGGGGTCGGACGGGAGAATACCGATAGAATTTTTCTCCCGCTATAGTGAGGTACTTACCCCAAGCTATTAGCACTATACAATGAGCTGTTCAAGACCCATATGCTGCAGCCCTCTATGAGGGAAGCCACTATTGTCCTAATACCTAAGCCTGGAAAAGAAACGGGATTCCCAGAATCCTACCGTCCTATATCATTACTGCAAGTAGACATAACAATTTTGGTCAATGTCCTTTCCCTACGCCTCAAGTTATACTCTCTCTTATTCACCCTGACCAGGCGGGCTTCATGCCTGGTCGTAATACCTCCTTTAACCTTCATAGACTCTTCAATAATTTACAGGCAGGTCATGAAGACATAGGAACGCGAGTAGTGGTGACGCTTGACACTGCAAAAGCGTTTGACTCTGTGGAGTGGAGTTATCTTTGGAGGTGCCTGGAGAGCTTTGGATTTGGGCCAAACTTCATAAGGTGGACGCAGCTCCTTTACCAAGCCCCGTCGGCCAGGGTGGTGGCGAATGGGTGGCCTTCAGTGGCGTTTGACCTCAGTAGAGGCACAAGGCAGGGATGCACGCTCTCCCCGCTGCTCTATGCATTGGCGGCGGAACCCTTAGCCATGACCATTCGAGCAGATCCAGAGATCAGGGGACTAAGTATAGGATCACTCACAGAAAAGATCAGTCTCTATGCAGACAATACACTTTTGTATCTAGCTGACTCTGATCCTTCACTACATAAGGCCCTCCACACTATAGAACAGTTCGGAATTTTCTCGGGCCCCTGCAGAGGGTTGAGGTGATAAAATATTTAGGGATCCATATATCCAGAACTCCCGCAGATTATATTGCCCTTAACATTGAGCCCCTTTTTTCCCTGATTAGGGTCAAGCTCAGAGCATGGGCTTGTCTTACATTAGGGGTGTGGGGGGGTCACATAAACCTTATAAAGATGGTTCTTTTGCCCAAGGTATTATACGTGCTCTGGCATTCCCCTACATATCTCCCTCTCAAACACTTCAAAGCACTAGAAGCCCTTCTCAAACCATTTGTTTGGGGAAATAACAGGCATAAACTGTCCTGGCAGTCACTCAAAAATCCGTCGGATATGGGGGGGGGGGGCAGCTCTGCCTGACTTTAACCACTATTATATTGCGGCTCAGCTCTCTCAACACTTCCATCTTGACAAAACGGACAGTGAACGTCTTAGATCCTTAATATGTCCAAGGTGGACGCAGGGCTCCGGAGACCCACTTTATGCCATAGCACTAGGGACTAGACATGTGCATTAGTTTTCATTAGAATGCATTTTCGTCCGAAAATCTATTTTTTTTGTTATCGCTTTAACAAACGATAACGAAAGCGCAAGAAACGAAAACCGAAAGATCCGACATTTTCGTTGCGGTAAAAATTTGATATAGAGAGATTCGACATGACGCTGACTGAATACAGTGAATAGCACTATGTCTATGGAACCTGATATTACACACACATATGGTACTTTTCGACATCATAGGGAAAAGATTCGACATTATAGAGAAAAGATTCGACATCTTAGGGAAAAGATTCGACATCTTAGGGAAAAGATTCGACATCATAGGGAAAAGATTCGACATCATAGGGAAAAGATTCAACATTATAGAGAAAAGATTTGACACTATAGAAATAATAGATTTGACATTACAGAGAATAGATTCGACATTCACATTATATATTCTTATTAGTCATACAACATTAGAATTCTTGTAGGCAGAATATTCAACCGGAAATGTACGATTTGGCGTAAAGTTTCGATGTTCCGTTGAATATTCTTTGACCATTCGACAGAAACCAAGTATAATATCTGGATTTTCGGACGAAAGCTAAATAAATAAAAACGAATTTCGGGAGTAACTAAATAAATTTATTTTCCGGACGAAAACAAAATTAAGAAACAAAATATTTCAGTCTGCACATGTCTACTAGGGACTGGTAGCATTGATCCATGCGGTGAAGTCAAGCCCCTATTGCATCATTATAGGCGTATATGGGACATAGCATCCACCAAAATTGGGATACCGACTCATAACGATTACACACCACTATGGCATAACAAACATTTGACAGAACTCTGTGACATTCAGGATCCTGGGATTCGGAGCTCGCAGGGTATACTCTACTTGCATCACCTGCTGCTAAACAGAGACCGGGAGAAACAGAAACCTTTGATAGGCTCAGGGAAGAATATACACAAGAAATATACACAAGAAAATCACATGTTTTTCAGATTTCTTCAGGAGCGACGTGCCTTCCAGGCTCAGTTCTCACAGTCGACTCCCCAACCCGCCCCCAATCACATTATGGCCATTGCCAGAAGCTCGGACCCAAAAGACCTTATTTCATCATTTTACAAAATGCTTTCCACCCCTGGGTTTAGTAGGGTTGCCTATGCTCTCAAACCCCGTTGGGAGAGGGAGGTGGGCCCATTTGAAGATGAGGAGTGGGAGGAGGTAATGGAGTCTTGTAGGGAGGTATCCCCCAGACTGTCGGATAGGCTGACCCAGATCTATATTTTACATAGGACGTACCAGATACAGGAGGGAGCAATCCACCCTATGCCCGATGTGTGGCGTGCAAACAGGTACATTCTTTCATCTCCTGTGGTCCCTGCCCCCCCCCCCCGTACTCATAGTTCTAAGAGTCTGGTGGTGTGATCCCTGCCCCCCCTAATACAAGGAGTTCTAAAGGCTGGTGGTGTGATTCCTGCCCCCCCTCATACTCGGAGTTCTAAGAGTCTGGTGGTGTGATCCCTCCCCCCCTCATACTCGGGGTTCTAAGAGTCTGGTGGTGTGATCCCCTCCCCCCCTCATACTCGGAGTTCTAAGAGTCTGGTGGTGTGATCCCCCCCCCTCATACTCAGGGTTCTAAGAGTCTGGTGGTGTGATCCCCTCCCCCCCTCGTACTCGGAGTTCCAAGAGTCTGGTGGTATGATCCCCTCCCCCCTCGTACTGTTGAAGGAGTGATAAGAGCCGAGGTAACTATGGAATGTCTCCAGAGGAAGTGAAGCAACTGAACAGAATGTTGGTGGGGGGATGGAAGCCGCACTCTCGTGTTTAGCTGACTTCCTCTTTTTTGTTAGTTTTATAAAGACAAAAAGACTTTTCAGAGACTCTGGGGGCTGATTTACGAAACATTTGTGCCATGAGTTGAGTAGCGCGGCGAGGCGCAACGTACGTTTTGTTATTTACTAAACGTTTGCGCCGGTAACACATCGCTAATCCCCAGTTACTAAAGCAATCTCTGCGCACAGGAGGAGGCGATCAGTGCCCACTATGGACATGGCACACGGCATCTTCACTTCAATATTAACCACTTGCTTACCGGGCACTCAAACCCCCCTCCTGCCCAGACCAATTTTCAGCTTTCCGCGCTCTCACTCTTTGAATGACAATTGCGCGGTCATACAACACTGCACCCAAATGAATATTTTTCCCCACAAATAGAGCTTTCTTTTGGTGGTATTTGATCACCTCTGCAGTTTTTATTTATTATTATTATTATTTAAAAAAAATACATAATTTAGAAAAAAATACAAAACTGTTTTATATTTTGTTAGAAAATTTAGCAAACTGGTAATTTTTCTCCTTCATTGATGACACTGATGAGGCTGCACTGATGGGCACAGATGGGCTGCACTGATGGGCACCAATAAGGCAGCACTGGTGGGCACTGATAGGTTGCACTGGTTGGGAATGAGAAGCAGCACTGAGAGGTGGCACTGAAGGGCATTGATAGGTGGCACTGAGAATTAGCACTTATAGGTGGCACCGATAGCTGGCAGTGATGGACACTGGTAGCTGGCAGTGATGAGCACTGGTAGGTGAGACTGATAGGCAGCACTGCTAGGTGGCACTGATGAGGCACCACTGGTGGGCATTGATAGGTGGAACTCGTGGGCATTGATAGGTGGCATTTACTGCACTGGTGGTCACTGGCAGGTGGTACGGGTGGGCACTAATGAGGCTGATGTGCCTCTTCCACTCGGGGCCGATGCCCCGTACACAAGAGTCGGAGTCGCTGTCAGCGTGAGGAGAAAATAAAACGATTACCAAGCTTTGTTTACATCACGTGATCAGCTGTCATTGGCTGACAGCTGATCAAGTGGTAAGGGGCGGGACTCGGATCTGTGATCACCTGAGTCTCAGTGATTCGGCGATCACATCGTGCGCCGTGTGTGCAAAGGGGAGGACGTCTTTTGACGGCTGGAAGTGCCAATATTATGGGGTGACGTGAGGAAGTTTAGTGCCCAAGTAACAAATATGCCCAAAATACAACGAGAAAGTAACTTTTTCTGAACAAGCGCGCTGTGCCTGCAAGTAGGTTCAGAACTGCGTGAGATCAATGTAAGCCCTGCGCATGCGCAAGCGGCTCTTGCGCTCATTCAAATGCATCGGTCAAAATTGTAATAAATGTCAAGCAACGTACATGCGTTTGCGTGGGTTGAACGGGCGCACCTCTAATCTACATATTTTTTTTTGAACGCTGGTTCACTTTTATCTCAATAGTTTTTTATTGAAGGTTTTATAAGGAACATATTCATGAGTACACATGTAAGACATTCGTCTCGTCTCAGCTTTTTTTAAGGATAATTGCACATGAGTCATGTTAGCGTGTTACGTTTCCAACATGTGACATGTTATATTTATGGAAAAAGACTCTCGCTCCTCTAGCGCCTCCTAAAAGGCCATTTACCCTCCCCCTTCTAATGCTCCACCCTCCGATGCTCTTGTCTCCTCCCTCTAACTGCTTGGATTTCCATGGGCAACCTTTTGCTTTTAACAGGGAACTCCTCCCCCCATTCTCCAAAGGCTGTGAGCACACTAATCCAAACCACGCCCTTTTTCTGAGCAAATAACGGGGCCAGCTAGGAAAGGGGCGAGAAGAACAATCGCCCAACCCCCTCCTGGCCCATACAAGGCCACATGCACTCAACATAGCTCTCTGATTTTGGGGCATGTTGGGCTCAGCCCAATACCAACCACAAAGCACCTTATAGCCGATAGTTTAAAGGGTAAAGGGAGTAGGAATCGCGCTAGTCCTATATCTATGGCCAATGAGGGGCACAGTGTATGATATGGTTAATTCAAAAACAGAAAAACCAACAAAAGTAAATTGATAACAATGGCACACAAGAATAAACCTGTATATGGAATCCACCTAATAATCACTAAAGAACTTGCTGATGCTAGATATCTGTGATCAGTTATAAAACACACAAGCGTAAGTGAAATTCAGTGAATAGTCCTGGACTGATTACAGTCTCAAAAAATATAATAAAATACAAAATTAAAAAATTATATGTATCAAAGTACAAAAAAAAAAAAAGTCCCCCTAATAGTCATAGGAAAGCTGACTTTTAGTCTATTAAGGTGGGTCTGTGCAGTATGGTTCTTCAGGTCTGAATAAATGTATCCTTTCCACACTATTGATATGTGTTTAAACAACGAGAAAAATCTCAGGCAGGTATAGGTGTATCTGTCTCCGGAATGTCGATCACACATAGGTATTCCCCGGGTTTGAAATGTAGAGTCTCAGCACCAAAAACGAAACAAAAACAGAAAGACTTGCATAGTGTGAAACCGTATATACTGCTAATCAATCACACCTGTGTAGGGCAGTCATGCAAACGGGGGAAGGGATAGTGCAAACCCACCACCACTGCACACACTGACCCTTACCAGAAATGGACCCCGCAGGGTAAATGCAAGCCAAAAGGAATCGTGGTTCAACAGCCGTGGGGACATCAGCAGATGGCAATGTTATGTTGATAACATGTAATGACATAATAACTCACATAGTGTAAAACCCAATAGATTTATTCAAGGAAAAAAGATAAAATGCACTTACAACAGATGCAAGTATATGGAGCTTTAAAACAAGAGTGCCGGCCGGCTTGTAGGTGCGCGTGCGTCCTTCCAAATGGATGCGGTGCATTTACCCTGCGGGGTCCATTTCTGGTAAGGGTCAGTGTGTGCAGTGGTGGTGGGTTTGCACTATCCCTTCCCCCGTTTGCATGACTGCCCTACACAGGTGTGATTGATTAGCAGTATATACGGTTTCACACTATGCAAGTCTTTCTGTTTTTGTTTCGTTTTTGGTGCTGAGACTCTACATTTCAAACCCGGGGAATACCTATGTGTGATCGACATTCCGGAGACAGATACACCTATACCTGCCTGAGATTTTTCTCGTTGTTTAAACACATATCAATAGTGTGGAAAGGATACATTTATTCAGACCTGAAGAACCATACTGCACAGACCCACCTTAATAGACTAAAAGTCAGCTTTCCTATGACTATTAGGGGGACTTTTTTTTTTTTTTGTACTTTGATACATATAATTTTTTAATTTTGTATTTTATTATATTTTTTGAGACTATAATCAGTCCAGGACTATTCACTGAATTTCACTTACGCTTGTGTGTTTTATAACTGATCACAGATATCTAGCATCAGCAAGTTCTTTAGTGATTATTAGGTGGATTCCATATACAGGTTTATTCTTGTGTGCCATTGTTCTCAATTTACTTTTGTTGGTTTTTCTGTTTTTGAATTAACCATATCATACACTGTGCCCCTCATTGGCCATAGATATAGGACTAGCGCGATTCCTACTCCCTTTATTCTATTGTTTTATGTTGTATAACATTTTTGAGTCGCAGCTGTCACCTGTTAGTTATTTACTGGGTATGCGCAAATTTTTCTTCTTCGATAGTTTAAAGGGGCTTTCCACATTTTGTAAACCCCCCCCCTGTCTGCAGCCCCCCCAGCCTAGGGTTGTGTGGAAGAGGCCCTTGTCCCCCTGAATGTGGCAACAAGGTGGTTGACTTTTGGGGAGCCTGAGCCCCTCCTGTATATAAACATCCACACTAGGGTTGCCACCTTTTCTTCAAGCCAAACCCGAACACTTTGGGGGCCCCAAGGAGAGTAGTAATGCAGTGCGCATAGCATGCAGCAGAAAAATGTGGGTGTGGCCAAATTGCTTTGGCTGACATAATCACCCTGCCCCCCCCCCCCCCAGTGATGCTGAACCTGCTCTCTGACAGCCACCTGCAGCTCCTGGCTGGCAACAGATTTGTGTGCGACAATCTTGGTTACTTGGGGAGCCAGAGCCCAGCCTAAATAATGTGTCAGGGTTTTAGTCCACCTTAAACCCGGACACATGATTTAAAACCCAGACTGTCCAGGTGAATCCCAGAGAGGTGGCAACCCTAATCCACACCCTTTCATTAGCTGGTTTGCTGTGTTTGGCTAGGGGTTAGTGCTTCAGCGGGGGGTGGTATTTTTCACATGGGGGTTCTCATTTTAAGCCTTTACAGACCCAAATGGCCTTGTATGTATTGGGGGGGGGGGTATTTTTTGTTCTGTGTTAAAATCTTGCAGCTGAAATGTAGATTTGTAAGTTTTCTCTAAAGCCGTACATTTTTTAACCACTTAAGACCCGACCAATATGCAGGTAAATGACCTTGCCCCTTTTGCGATACGGCACTGCGTCGCTTTAACTGACAATTGCGCGGTCGTGCGGCGTGGTTCACAAACAAAATTGGCGTCCTTTTTTTCCCCACAAATAGAGCTTTATTTTGGTGGTATTTGAGCACCTCTGCGGTTTTTATTTTTTGCGCTATAAACAAAAATAGAGCGACAATTTTAAAAAAAATCTATATTTTTTACTTTTTGCTATAATAAATATCCCCCAAAAAATATTTAAAAAAAAATAAATGTCCTCAGTTTAGGCCGATACGTATTCTTCTACATATTTTTGCAATAAATTGCAATACGCATTTATCGATTGGTTTGCGCAAAATTTATAGCGTTTACAAAATAAGGTATAGTTTTTATGGCATTTTTATTAATCATTTTTTTTACTACAAATAGCGCTGATCGGCATTTTTTTTCGTGACTGCGATATTATGGCGCACACATCGGCCAATTTTGACACATTTTTGGGACCATTGCTATGAAAATGCACTGATTACTGTGAAAATGACCATTGCAGTTTAGGAGTTAACCACTAGGGGTAACTGTAGGGGTTAAGTGTGACCTCATCTGAGTTTCTAACTGTAGCGGGGCGGGGCTGGAGGTGTGACTCGGGGATCGTCTTTCCCTACATCAGGGAACAGATGATCACTGACATTGCCACAATAAAAAAAGGGGAAGGTGTGTTTACACTCACCTCTCCCCGTTCTTCAGCTCCTGTGATGATCGCGGGACACCGACGGCAATCGGGTCCCACGGTCAAGGAGCTTTGAACCCATACTTAACGAGGACGTACCCATACATGATTGTGCCCAGCCGTGCCATTCTGCTGACGTATATGTGCAGGAGGCGGTCCTTAAGTGGTTAAAGCACCGGTTCACCCTAAAACACATCTATATACCATTACATCCAGTATACTGCTGACATCTACAGAATGCTGTTTTTTTTTTTTTTGCTGTACTTACCGTCTTAGTTCTTTTCACCCGACTCCCATGGGGAGTAGGCGTTCCTATGAACAGGCGTAAATGATTGACATGCGGGTAAGGCGCGTCACGCGTTCCGAAAATAGATAAAAATGGGACTCGGCTCTATACCGCGCCTGCGCCTGCCATGCCTTATAGAGCCGAGTCCCAGTCCATCTATTTTCGGAACGCGTGATGCTCATTTCCCGCACGTCAATCATCTACACCTTTTCATAGGAACGCCTACTACCCGGGAGAGTGAGAACTCGGAACAGGGTGAAAAGAACTATAAGAAGGTATGTACAGCAACAAAAAGTAAAGCCTCCATTGTCTTTATCAGAAAGGTAGCAGCCCTAGACCCTCACTGAGTCACCTACCACCTTTCTCTCCTTGTATTACCTAGAATTGGGACACAACCCATTGGAACCAATTTCCCCTATACCCTCAACACAGTAACTTTCCCCTAGGCAGCATCGAGCTGCACCAGTCCAACGCCGTCTTCCACTCAAACGTGTCTCCTCAGAAGGAAAGGGATCGTCATCAACTACCCCATTATCCTCAGGCAAAGTATCTGGCTCAAGGGCAAAGTCTATGACTGAGGCAGGAAAAAAAAAGGCTGAAGATACACAGGTGTGAAAACTGATATTTATGGCCTCAAGAATACCTGAAATAGGAGTGTAGCACATCCCCGAGGAGCTGCTTTTGTTTGTTCAGTCCTTTACTCTGCCTTTCAACCCCAATGAACTGTCCCAGCCCGTCTGGAATACCTATGCCTCGTTTTCACTGAGCGGATCGGTACGCTATTTTGGGTGTTTCCATTATGAAAGTGTGACATAAAACCGTACCTCACTATTCTGGGTCCTGCTTCAGATGTGGGGCCATAGAAAATGGTTTGTTTAGGATGGAGCTACAATACAATCCACTGATTGGTGGACACGCTAGGCATTTTTTCTAAACCCTGTATGGTCCACGACGGTCCGATTTGCAGTGGAAACGCTCAGCAGAATAGACCGGTCCATTCTAACCATTCCAAATTTACTGACCCAAACCATTCCGATCAGTGGAAACGAGGCACTAGCAATGTGATTAATGGAATAACTCAGCAGGAGGAATACACAACACAGTTCTTCTTGTAGTTTATTTATAGAAAAGTACAATTCAGGTTAACATTAGTCAGACAGGACCTGTGTAAGTACCCCGGACTTGGTTGAAACAGTTTAAAGAAAACAGTCAGGAACACTATGCAACCAACAAAAGCAATAGGTAACAATATGTACAGAGGAAGTAGACTCCCCAATAACTTTCGGTGTGTGTGGGATGATGTGGCTAAAGGGGAACCCCAGACCAGCCTACAATACCTCTAGTACACACCCAGTCAAATATCAATACCTGTGGTGTGTTCCCTTTAAGAACCACCACAGTAATGTCCTGGAGGCAAATCTTTGCATTTTATTATCCTCACCGGCAATGTAGGAGCTCTGCAGACAATATTTTAAGCTGGTATTCTATGAAACACATTAAAAGGTTCCTGGGCAAAGCCCCCTAACCAAATCCTGTACACAGTCAGCGGTCCTCACCTGAGCGATCGATCAATCTTAGATGCAGGTGTGGCATTCAGTCCTTGAGTTGTTGCAGGATGTCCTTCTTTAGCATGGACAGTATGTTCCTCTGGGCTGGAGCTGCATGAACAATCTGTTCCTCTGGGCTGAAGTTGCAGGCTGTGTGTATCTCGGTAGGCCGCAATTCCACACACACATGGAATGCAGTTGTTCTTATGGGGTGCAGGCAAAAAGAGGTTCTGGCCTAGTACTTCTAGCTTTTTATCTCCTCTACCACAGTTCTTTGCTGCTGTCTCATGATTGTAAACTTGAGCAAAAGGGAGAGTATAGCCTCATATAGAAATAAATACTAGGAGATAAAATTGTACCATCATCCCAGTTATGTTAGAAAAAGGGGAGAGTGGGGGTAAGGGAATAGTAGCTAAAGCTAAACCTAAAACTACCCACTCAATTTGCAGGAAGGGAAGGAGTGGGGAAGGTGAAAAGGGAGGTGGGGGGGGGGGGGAAATGGAAGAAGGGAAGGAGCAAGAGAAGGAAAGAAACGGAGGGAAAAGCAGGGGGGAGGGGGGGGGGAACGCCAGAGAATGGTATCAAAAGGGGGGGAGGATAACAAACTTACCCCAATAACTTGTCCTTTGCTATCCTCCCCCATTCCCCCCCCCTTTCCCGCTAGCTCATGTATCATTGGAGGTTTTACCACAATTGTATGTATATGTATACATACATGTTTTTTGTTCTTACCCAGAATTCCACGCCAATTATCCCCTTGTCCATCGTGGGGGAAAGCCCCGTAGCTGTCCAGCCCCTGCACACTTTTAATTGACTCATAGGCCTCGTACACACGAGTAGTGTTGCTCGCGAATATTCGAATCGCGAATATTCGCTACGAATATTGCATATTCGAGTATTCGCGATATAACTCGAATATAGCGGCGAATATTCGCTATTTCGAATATTGTTATTTTTTTCAAATGTATTTTTAAAACAGATCACATCCTAGTGATCAATGATCGCCTTCAAGGTCTAAAAGCATGCTGGTATGATTACAGAGAGACCCTGGGCCGAGTAGCTGATGCAATTCTTTTATTTTCCGAAAAATCGCATTGCGTTTTTTCGGCCGAAAAAACGCATTGCGCTTTTTCGGCAACATAAAATAATTGCATCAGCTACTCGGCCCTTCTTTTGCATCAGAGCCAATCAGAAATCTCGAATATCGCGCAATA
Organism: Rana kukunoris; assembly: GCA_029574335.1. Taxonomy (NCBI): domain Eukaryota; kingdom Metazoa; phylum Chordata; class Amphibia; order Anura; family Ranidae; genus Rana; species Rana kukunoris. The sequence continues at coordinate 1,415,155 of CM056050.1, read as the reverse complement.
TTGCTATTGCCGAATATTCGAGATTTTCTGATTGGCTCTGATGCGCCAATCAGAAAATCTCGAATATTCGGCAATAGCAATATTGCGCGATATTCGAGATTTCTGATTGGCGCATCAGAGCCAATCAGAAAATCTCGAATATTCGGCAATAGCAATATTGCGCGATATTCGAGATTTCTGATTGGCTCTGATGCGCCAATCAGAAATCTCGAATATCGCGCAATATTGCTATTGCCGAATATTCGAGATTTTCTGATTGGCGCATCAGAGCCAATCAGAAAATCTCGAATATTCGGCAATAGCAATATTGCGCGATATTCGAGATTTCTGATTGGCGCATCAGAGCCAATCAGAAATCTCGAATATCGCGCAATATTGCTATTGCCGAATATTCGAGATTTTCTGATTGGCTCTGATGCGCCAATCAGAAATCTCGAATATCGCGCAATATTGCTATTGCCGAATATTCGAGATTTTCTGATTGGCGCATCAGAGCCAATCAGAAAATCTCGAATATTCGGCAATAGCAATATTGCGCGATATTCGAGATTTCTGATTGGCTCTGATGCAAAAGAAGGGCCGAGTAGCTGATGCAATTATTTTATGTTGCCGAAAAAGCGCAATGCGTTTTTTCGGCCGGAAAAACGCAATGCGATTTTAATCGCAATCAAAATATCGCAATTAGCGAAAAATCGCACTTATGATACTACGCAAAAATACCACGAATATTCGAAATTAGCGAATATTTCTCGAATATTCGGAAAAATATTCGTGATATATCGCGAAATCGAATATGGTGTATTCCGCTCAACACTACACACGAGGCAATAGATTTGTTCAAAACGGTCTGTCCGACCGATTTGAACAAATCTGTCTCTTTGGATTTTGGTTTGCTCGCGTGTACACACGAGCAAACCAAAATCCCCGCCAGCAGACGGCGCGCTGACGTGTCGGTGACGCCGCCACGTCACCGCACCAGGAAGTAAAACACTTCCGCGCATGCGCCTAATCCATTCGGCGCCGGTGCGAGACGACATGTCTGCTGGTAAGTGTACTAACCAGCAGACATGTCGGGCGGACAGATTCCCACCCGATAGATTTTAAAGCATGCTTTGAAATCTGTCGGGTGGCCAAATCCAGACCGTTTCCAGCAGACAGATTTGATCGTGTGTACGCGGCCATAGGGTAAGCTAATATTACCACTGTTATAATTTCCTTCAGAATTTATACTGTATTGCTGATTTCTTTTATTTATTTATGTTTATTGTATAATGTTCTTTGCATCATTCTATAGATTGGCTGTCCTGATGAAGCAGTATTTCAAGTCCCGCGAAACTAGTCGACCGTGACCAATCATTGATGTGTACAATTAATTGTTTGTTTTGCAATTTTATGGACAATATGTTTTTATATCAATAAAAATATGTCTTATATTTTGTTAACCACATTTTATTTGTACCGAGATAGTCCCCACCAACCAAATCGAGTGGGTAGTTTTGGGTTTAGCTTCAGCTACTATTCCCTTACCCCCGCTCTCCCCTTTTTCTAATGATTGTAAACTTCCTATTGGAAGAACCTGAGCCAAACATACAATTTCTGAGTGTCTGTGTGAAGAGAGAAAGGGGGGTGAAAAAGCCCAGACTGCTGCTGCAGACATCTGTCCCCTAATAGATTAGATGAGTCTGGAGAAGTACCTGCTACATGAGTTTGTGCCAGAACATTCCTCTCTGGATAGGAAAGCGGAAGCTTGGGTGGCAAGCTGGCTAGCAGAATGATCAGAGGAAGGTAGGGAGTCAGATTGGGGGCAACCATCATAGGAAAGGCTACTAGGGTCCTCAGTGGATAAACTACCACCCCCATTGGAGCCAAGTGCTAAACATGAGCAGGCGACTTTATCTGATCTTTCATCTATGCATTTTCGACCTGCCACACTTTTGAATATTGTCCCCAGAGAAATACTCAGTACCTCCTCTGCTGTGAAAAGGGAGGGGGAAGGCCTTGGAACCAAGAACTTGTATTTTACTGTGAACCCGGATACTGCGGTGAATACTGTACTTGTTACAATCGAGCATCGTGATATCAACCAAGCCCCACCTCTACACATTTCATCACACACACACACACCACGTGACTTCCTTGGGGGGGGGGGGACTATGCCAATGATGGAGAGCCAGAAGGTGCACCCAGAAAGATGTAGGATATGCGAGTGCAATAACCCAAATGAGAGTCAGGTAGAACAGGTGCAAGGACTGCCAGTAAGGATGTGTAGGTGTAGTAGCACCAGGCAGACGTGCCAGTTTCAGGAGAGGGTACCAAAATTTAAATGCTCCCAGTTTGCTTCTGTGACCACTGAAAGGGTGATCAATTGCCCCCATACATGCCTAGGCGTTCAAGAACTAAAAAGGCACCCTTGTGCATGGAAATTTTTCTGGGCTGCGGCCCTGTAGGGTTCATTTATATGGGCAAAAGCCCATAGAGTGTGCAAGAGCTGTTTGGTTATGCTTGTGGAGATGCATGCAGGCAACACATTTATTGGAAGAATTAACAGGAGATACCCAATCCTGGCTTTTCCCAGAATGGTGGTCATAGCCCCACAGGGGTCTTCGTGGACAGCACTCTGCTGCTGGCAGACCATGGCTATGGACCACCCTGCAGAAAACGTCTTCTTCCTACAAGCCAAGGGGAGTGCCTATGTCAGGATTTAGTGCATGGCAGAAACATTACAAGCCAGATCTTATATCTGATGGGCTCCAGTAATGGTTCCCCCTGACTCTACTAAGGAATTAACATTCCGGAAGCAGCAGTAGGAACTGCAATGGCTACGGTACAGCAGGAACCGCGATAAGGAAATCAACTTGGTAAAAAAAATATATATATATCAAAAAGAGAAAAAAAAAATCCATCACCCAATGACACTTGCAAAAAACAGAGGCTATCAGGATGAGGGAGGAGTTCTATTGGGAGATGCCTCAGCCGCTCTCTTTTTGCTAGTATCCAATCACCTGAAGGTAAATGCATACAACCAAGTGATAATGGCTAAAGATCCTGTGTCCCCAACTATTGATCGAACATTCCGACAAGAAAACTGTGTATACATTTCCGAGGGATGTTGGCTCAAACTTATCTTGCATACACACGGTCGCACAAATGTTGTCGGAAATTTGCGAACGTCAAGAACGCGGTCATGTACAACGGCACAACAGAAGTTCCATACCAAGTGCGCCACCGTTTGGGCTCCTTCTGCTAATCTCGTGTTAGTAGAAGTTTGGCGAGAAACGATTTGCATTTTTCAGCTTTGTACTTTTTAGTCTGTTACAGCGTGACGAATGTACGATCTCCATTACGAACGCTAGTTTTACCAGACCGAGCGCTTCCGTCTCATACTCGAGTCCCAAAGAAGTAACCAGGAACAAACGTTCAAATGATGGTTCGATCTGCGATAGGGAGACCAGTCGCCAGCACCCGATAATACAGCCTCTTTCCCCACTTAATGGACCCCCCATCACAAAGGTCACATCAGCCAATATAAAATACAGGTGGAAACTCGTTACTCCTCATATATCTTATGGCAGCAAATCAGATCCTCCCCGGGAGGAGTTGGTCACAAGATTGGATGCTGGGACACGGCGGCCATTTTTGTGGTGGGGAAACACTGCTATTACACAAACAGAGTGATTGTATTTTTTTTTGTGCATCATCCTGGCTGGTAGGCCAGTGAGAGGGACCTATGCCTGGATCACTGAGTGTGCAGAATCCACTGGAATTGTAGAGTCTGTTCTCAGCTGTGCAGAGTAACCATTGATGCAATGCTGACGAGAGGTCAACTCTGTCAGTAGGTGTGTCAGTAGGGTGTGCAGCAGACACTCTCTCCTCAGTCTGCCTAGTCTGCTCACTGCAGGGATAGTGACAAGTCAGCTCCCCCTAGGGATATCATCAGCTAGCTAGGCAGGATCTTCTCACAGCTCTCACCTTCTACTCCAAGTAGGTTCTACTTTTTATCACCTTCCCTGGAACCGATTGGCGGCCGTCCTTATCAGGATAAGCCGCCGAATCGGCTGAACGCTGGGGCCTCTTTCCCTCTACCACCCCACATTACCACCCGCCAACCATCCACCTACCATTACAACCTTCCCCCACCGCCTCCCCGCGATTCCCCGTTTTTCCCCCTGAACCGCGCCAGCCTCTGCTGATTTGCGGCCGCCGCACCTTAGGAAAGGCCGCGGCTTCATCTGCGGCCTAGCGGCGCGCCGCACTTTCGGCCAAAAACACCAGCAGTAACCCCCTAGGAGCTCACCCCCAGCCCCAGTAGGATTCATCCCCTGGCCTCAACAACCAGCCCCCCCCCCCCCCCTGCTCACCTACCCACCCAGCTGGCTACACACCAGCCTGGGTCCCATGTCCTGCTCCTGGTCGGCGGCCATCTTGGTACACCCCAGCAGCAGTGTCAGTTCTCCCCCCCCCCCAGCCCCCTTTCTTTTTTCACAAACTTAACAGCACTTGATCCAGGGGTTCGCCCGATCGCCTTTCAGGGATCAGGAAGGAATTTTTTCCCCAACCAAAGCAAATTGGCATAGCACGGTTAAGGGTTTTTTGCCTTCCTCTGGACCAAGCCGGGAGGATTCACTGAATCCTCTCTCCATCGCCACCATAAAAAACATTTCCCCCGGTGAATGGCGACCATGGCTAATTTGCGGTACTCCGCAGAGACCATTTGAAATCTGAGGCGTTTCGCCGCAATACTGCCAGCCTGCACCAAAAAGACCCTAAGAATTGAGCAACTTTTGAGGATCGATCGACGATCAAAAATTTTAGCCGGTTACCCCAGCCTAAGCACATTTTATGTGCTATGGTCAACACAAGATCGGCAGTAAAACACCGACTTGAAATCCATGATTTCATTCTACAACACAATCTAGACTGCCTCTTCATTACAGAGAGCTGGCTTACAGCCGACTGTAACACCATTCTAGGAGAATTGGTGCCAGAAAACTACCGTATTATAACGGAAAACAGAATAGGGCAGAGAGGAGGAGGCCTGGCGGTAATTTGCAAAACTCAGCTTGCAATCACAAAACCAGCCCTTCAAAATCCTCTTCCATTCATGGAAACCCTTACGCTACAACTGCAAACAAATTCAAAGGAGACCATCCACATTCTGCTCTGCTATAGGCCGCCCGGCCCAAAATCGCAGCTGCTATCATCATGGACGGATTTCTTTTCCACTTACACCCTCAACAGCAAACATTTTCTGCTGCTTGGGGATTTCAACCTCTGGGCCAATTCCGCACAAGACCCCATTGCCGATGCCTGTATTAACCACCTGGTGGATCTAGGGTCACAGCAACTAGTATGTGGGCCCACACATGCTTCAGGTCACACACTCGATCTTATTTTCAGACAAGCTCTGGAAATAAAAATTTTGAAAAATGAAAAGTTGCCATGGACAGACCACCATGCAATTAAATTCATTATTTCCACAATCCCCCCCGCAACAAAAACATCAAATCCAGCGACAACACACTGGACTAGATGTCAGAAGAAGCTCCACTCGGAACTCTTCAAAACCACTTTAAGGGAAAAAATAGAAACAATTCAACCGCATCAAACGGCCGTTGAAACGCTGGAGGCCATAAATTCGGCCATGCTACAGTCAGCCGACTTGGTAGCGCCGAAACGCAAAACCCGCATCCGGAAAAACAACCGCAGCTGGTTTAACAACCAGCTGTCGTTACTGAAGCAAGAACGCAGAAGGGCCGAATCGGCCTGGAAAAGAAGTGCCTCAGAGCTAAACCTGTCCATCTACAAGGCGGCGACAAGAAAATACCACAAAGGAATTTTCCAAGCCAAGAAAAATTATTTTTCAGAGGCTATCAACAGCGCCTTAAACCGCCCCCGCGAACTCTTCAAGATGGTCACTCAGACCATGAAACCAGGATGTATTGAAGCCCCCAATACAGACACACAAGAATTTTGAAATGAACTATCGGATTGCTTCATTAATAAAATTGAGGCAATCCGTGAAAGCATTCAGCAAAACAATCCCCCCCTTAGCCCCCCCTGCAGCCTCTCACATAACACCCATAGTAATTCTCTTATATCAGGTAAGTTCACCCTGGAACCCATCTCCATCGAGGCCACCAAGAATGTTATTGACACTTTGCGTAACGGCACAGCGCCAAATGACATTATCCCCACAAAACTGCTAAAGGAATGGCGCCTACATCTTGGCTCCTCCCATCACGCAGCTTATCAACCAGTCTTTCTTGGAGGGCATAGTACCCTCACAGTTGAAAGAGGGTATAATCCAACCCATCCTTAAGAAACCCTCCCTGGACCCCAAGGACCCACTCCACCGCCGTCCCATAACAAGCCTCAATGTACTCTCAAAGGTAATGGAGAAAGTAGTGGTACAACAGCTGCAACAGCATCTGGATACCCACAAGCTACTTGACCCATTGCAATCAGGGTTCCGTCCCGGACACGGGACTGAAACCGCGCTGCTCAAAGTATGGGACGATGTTCTCGAGGCCGCAGACGAAGGAGAATCTTGTCTTCTAGTTCTGTTGGACCTTAGTGCAGCTTTCGACACCGTAGATCACAAACTGTTACTGACGCGACTTGCTGAAGTATCCAGAGTCGCAGAAGGCGATTTATCTTGGTTCTCCTCTTTTTTGGAAAACCGATCGCAAACAGTGAAATTAGGACCCTTCACATCTGAGAAACGCACAGTAACATGCGGAGTCCCTCAAGGATCGCCTCTGTCACCAGTGCTGTTTAACATTTATCTTCGTCCTCTTTTTGAGATTATCAACAGCCAAAACCTGCTGTATCACTCATACGCAGACGACACGCAACTTTATTTCCGCATTTGCAACAGAAAGGATCACCACCTCAATCTAGAGACATGCCTCTCTTTGATAGAGGACTGGATGACAAAGAGTTATCTTAAACTCAATGGAGCAAAAACAGAACTTCTTCTGTTTCACGCCAAGCAAAGGAATCAACCTGCAACAACCTGGACACCCCCGCCCATTCTGGGCAAAATCATCACCCCTAGCGCCAAAGTCAAAAGTCTCGGGGTCATCTTTGACTCCTTTATGACAATGGACGCACAAATAGGATCAGTAGTCAGCGGATCTCACCATCTGTTGCGCCTACTACGCAGACTTACCCCCTTCATCCCCAAAGAAGACTTAGCGGTCGTGGTGGGAGCAATTGTCAACTCCAGATTGGACTATGCAAATGCCCTTTACCTCGGACTCCCCAAGTACCAAATCGCTCGTCTGCAAGTCGTTCAAAATACGGCCGCCAGACTTGTGACTGGAAAAAAACCCTGGGAATCAATCTCACCTTCACTGAGATCCCTTCACTGGCTACCAGTTAAAGACAGGATTGCTTTTAAAGCTCTCTGTCTAACGCATAGATGTGTCCATGGGAATGCCCCCCAATATCTATGCGATAAAATAAAAGCTCACAATCCCAATCGCATCTTGCGATCCACCAATCAGAACCTACTACTGATCCCAAAAGCCAACTACAAGTCCAAAGGAGAAAGAAGATTCGCGGTCCAAGGTCCCAGACTATGGAACGCTTTACCAGCCAGCATTCGGTTGGAGGCGAATCACTTAGCCTTCAGGAGAAAGATCAAGACTCATCTCTTTTGATATCAAAGGAGACAGGAACAACAAGCGCCCAGAGGCGATTCAGTTCGCATGTGCCGCGCTCTATAAGTTTTTCATTCATTCATTCATTCATTAGATTTCTACCGATGTGAGTGCAATATCATTCATTTTTATCTTATTAACCACTTCCCACCCAGTCAATAGTATATTGATGTCCGGGAAGTGGTAATGAAATCCTGACTGGACGCCTATTGACGTCCTGTGGGACAACAGCTGCCGTGCGCCCGTGGGGGCACGCAGCGCGGCGATGTGGGGTGCGAGTCTGATACCCTCCGGCTCTTTACCACGTGATCAGCCGTGTCCAATCACGATGTAAACAGGAAGAGCTGTTGATCGGCTCTTCCTCACTCGTGTCTGACAGACGCGAGTAGAGGAGAGCTGATCGGTGGCTCTCCTGACGGGGGGGGGGGGGGTTTCGCGCTGATTGTTAATCAGTTCAGCCCCCCACTGGACCACAAGGGAAGCCACCATGGCCCCATAAAAGCAATAATAGGCAAAAAATAACCAGATTCATTTTAAAAACAAAACACTGCCCTGTATTGTTTGTTTTTGTTCTGTGTGTCTCTTTACTTCACAGAAACATGAAAACCAGTTTAAAAACCAAAGTGAAACTGCAGGCACATTATATGATTGATTTTTATCTATTTTTTAAAAGGAATCCGTTAAAGGGTCACTAAAGGAAAAATATGTTTTTTGCTGAAATTACTGTTTACAGGGTATAGAGACATAAACGTTAACGGATTCCTTTTAAAACTGATTAAAAACAGATACAAAATCAATCATATAATGTGCCTCTAGTTTCACTTTGGTTTTTAAATTGGTTTCATGTTTCTGTGAAGTAAAGAGACACACAGAACAAAAACAAACAAATCCAGGGCAGCGTTGTGTTTTTAAAATGAATCTAATTGGTTCTGAGGAGTTTGAGACACACAGTAATGACAGCTTGGACCACAGTGAAAAGCTGCCATGAGATTTTTCATAAGGAGCCAGACAAGCAGGAAGTGTGGAGATCAGAGCAGAATTACAGCAACTTTAAAGCAAAAACTAACAATGAGGACATGAAACCAGGACTTCAGTAAGGTAAAGGAAGCTGTTTAGCTAAAAAAAAAAATCCTTTAGTGATCCTTTAGCCATTATGGGGCCAGATTCAGGTAGATGGGCGCATCTTTGGTCTGGAGTAACGCTTCTCATTTACGTTACTCTGCCGAAATTTTAGGAGCAAGTGCTGTTATTCAGGAAGCACTTGCTCCTAAAGTTGCGGCAGCGCATCGCAAATGAGCCGGCGGATTTCAAATTGGGCGGGTACGGGGCATGTACTATTTAAACCGCGATCCCGCGGCGAACGTACTGCGCATGCGTCGACTGTCAATGCATCCCAGTGCACATGCTCCAAATTCTGTCAGTGAACGTCAATGACGTTACATCCCCATTCATGAATGTTTTACGCAAGCGACGCGATTTTTTTTTCCCCGACGCGATGACGACGGCTATAGTTAACATAGGATACTCCACTAGGGGGCTGGTTTATCTTTACGTCGCGTATCGCTTCCGGAAACGTCGTAAAGTCACTGCGTCGCGCCCGAAAACGATCGTGAATTTCCGACTCCCGCTGATTAACATATTTTTTCAGCGTTAATCAGCGGGAACGCCCCCGGCGCCATTTTTTAGTTGAAGTAACGATTCGATGGCGAAATTCAATTGCGCCGATCGCATCGGAACTCCAACCCGGCGTTTCTTGTTTTCTGCTTACAGAAAACAAAAACGCCGGCTTAAAGTGACAGTTAGACTGGCGGATCAATGGATACTCCAGCCTAACTCTACCTGAATCTGGCCCTATGTCTCTATGCCATGTAAACAGTCATTTCAGCAAAAAAAAAAAAATCCTTTAGGTGACCCTTTAAGTAAGGAGAGGCATATCTTGGCTCTGCTGCATTCACCATCCGATTTCCTGCCATAAGATATATGAGGAGTAACAAGTTTCCACCAGTATTTTACATTGGCTGATGTGACCTCTGTGATGGGGGTCCATTAAGTGGGGTAAGAGGCTGTATTATCGGGTGCTGGTGACTGGTCTCTCTATCTTGTGCCTATCGCAGATCGAACCATCATTTGAACATTTGTTCCCGGTTAATTCTTTGGGACTGATATTTAAACGCTGCAAATTTACTGCAAGTGACTGATTAGCTGCAGGAGTTGGCCGCCTCCTATTGCTTTCAATGGGGCCGCCTCCATCTGCTAATCACAGGAGCCCCTTGCTAGGGTTCTCACTTGTGATCAGAGGCAGAATGCATTCACAGGTGTGAACACACCCTTAAAGGGTCACTAAAGAAAAACACATTTTTTGCTGAAATAACTTTTATGTCTCTATACCCTGTAAACAGTCAACAGATTCCTTTTAAAAAAAGATTAAAAATCAAATCATATAAAGTGCGTCTAGTTTCATTTTTAAAATGGTTTCATGTTTCTGTGAAGTAGAGAAGACACACAGAACAAAAACAAACAAATCCAGGGCAGTGTTTTGTTTTTAACCACTTCAGGCCCGCGCTACCGTCGGATGACGGCAACAGCGCGGGCCTGAATATCCAACATGCCGTCATTTGACGGCATGTCATTCTGGCGTTCCCAGCGCGCGCTGTAGTGCGCGCTGCGGGGAAGCCCTGTGTTGTCCGTGTCCCTTGGACACAGCCAATCACAGATCGCGGCGAACGGCCAATCAGAGTGGCCGTTTGCGATGCGATCTGTGGGCGAATGAGAGATGATCTCTCATAGATCATCTCTCATTGCCGTGTTACACAGAGACAGCGTCCTGTCTCTGGAGAGGAGGAGCCCGATCTGTGTTCCTTCATACATAGGGACACAGATCGGTCACCCCCCCCCCCTCCCCCACACAGTTAGAACACACCTAGCATACACATTTAACCCCTTCCTCACCCCCTAGTGTTAACCCCTTCAATGCCAGTCACATTTATACTGTAATTAGGGCGTATTTATAGCACTGATCGCAGTATAAATGTGAATGGCGCCAAAAATGTGTCAAAAGTGTCCGATGTGTCCGCCATAACGTCGCAGTACCAATAAAAATCGCAGATCGCCGCCATTTCTAGTAAAAAAAAAAATAATAATAATAATAATAATAATAATTCTCTCCCCTATTTTGTAAGCGCTATAACTTTTGCGCAAACCAGTCGCTTATTGCGATTTTTTTTTTTTTTTTTACCAAAAATATGTAGAAGAATACGTATCGCCCTAAACTGAGAAAAAAAAATTTTTTTTTTTTTTTATTGTGATATTTATTATAGCAACAAGTAAAAAATATTGTATTTTTCTTCAAAATTGTCGGTCTTTTTTGTTTATAGCGCAAAAAAAAAAAAAAAAAAAAAAAAATTAAATCGCACAGGCGATCAAATACCACCAAAAGAAAGCTCTACTTGTGGGGAAAAAAAAGGACGTAAATTTTGTTTGGGAGCCACGTCGCACGACCGCGCAATTATCAGTTAAAGCGACGCAGTGCCGCAAGCTGAAATTTTACCTGGGCAGGAGGGGGGTGTAAGTGCCCAGTATGCAAGTGGTTAAAATGAATCCGATTGGTTCTGAGGAGTTTTAGACACACAGCTTGGACCACAGTGAAAATCAGAGTAGAATTACAGCTACTTCAAAGCAAAAACCGAACAATGAGAACATGAAAACAGCACTGCATTAAGGTAAAGGAAGCTATTTCGCTTAGGATATGGAAAACAAGAAACCAATAGGGGAATACCTGTCAATAAATGTACAATGCAAAAAAAAAAATGGTTTTACAGAGGCTCAGTCAAAGCTCCATAAGCAGGAAGAAGAAAATAACCATGAAGAAAACACAGTTCAGTCATTGGTGCTTGTCCAAAAATGTAATGCATTCACAGGCCTTCTAATTGTGACTCTAACGGACAGAAGCAGTAAAGTCGATGCATCTATCCTTTTTATTATGGTTTGCTCTAATCGCAGCAAGTTTTTTTTCAGTAGATACGCCATCATAACTCAGAATCTGCGCCATCGTATCTTTAAGCGTATTCTCAAAGTGAGATACGCTTAAATGTTGCTAAGATACGACCGGCATAAGTCTCCTACGCCGTCGTATCTTAGCTGCCTATTTACGCTGGCCGCTAGGGGCGTGTACGCCGATGTACACCTAGAATATGTAAATCAGCGAGATACGCCTATTCACGAACATATGCCCGGCCGGCACAGTAGATACGCTGTTTACGTAAGGAGTTTTCAGGTGTAAAGATATTCCAACAAAAAGATGGCACAGCCAATGTTAAGTATCGACGTCGGGACCGCGTCTAATTTTTAAAATTTTACGTCATTTGCATAACTCGTCCGTGAATGGGGCTGGACGTAAATTACGTTCAGGTTGAAACCAATGAGTCATAGCGGCGTCATTTGGAGCATGCACACTGGGATACGTCTATGAACGGCGCATGCGCCGTTAGTAAAAAACGTCAATTACATGGGGTCACACTTAATTTAAATAAAACACGCCCACATCAAACTGATTTGAATTTGCTGGGCTTACGCTGGCCCATTTACGCTACGCCGCCGTAATTTAGCTTGGTGAATACAGCACTTGCCTCTCTAATTTACAGCGGTGTAGTATATCTGAGATACATTACGCCCGCATAAAATTACGCTGCTCTACGTGAATCTAGCCCTATATCTTTTCACCTCTCATTAGCTTGGGGAATCACATTGGTGAGGCAACGGTTGAGACACCCCCAACTCTTTCACAGTGGAGAAGATGCTACATCTTTAATACCCCACTACTCTAAAAGTTTCCCCTCTTCAGCTAAAGATGAACACCATGGAACTCCTGGAGACTAGTAAGCTTTATTTCAGAGAACTGATACTATTTCTTTCTAAAGTGAATCTTCTGGTGTGAAATAAGGTGTGGCTTCATTGCAAAAGCTTTATCACATTCAGAACACCGATGTGGCTTCTCCCCAGTGTGAACCCTCTGATGTACGATAAGATTTGTTTTGAGCGTGTAACCTTTATCACATTCAGAACACTGATATAATGTTGGTCTAGTGTGAACCCTGTGGTGTGAGATAAGCTCTGTCTTGGATTTAAAAGCTTTGTCACATTCAGAACATTGATGTGGCTTCGCCCCAGTGTGGACCATTTGGTGTCTCATAAGGTTTGGTCGTAATGTAAAAGCTTTGTCACATTCAGAGCATTGAAATGGCTTCTCTCCAGTATGGACAACCTGGTGTCTGATGAGGTTTCCCTTCATTGTAAAAGCTTTATCACATTCAGAACACTGATATGGCCTCTCTCCAGTGTGGACTATTTGGTGTGAGAAAAGCTCTTTCTTCGTTATGAAAGCTGTGTCACATTCAGAACACCCAAAGGGCTTCTCCCCAGTGTGAATCTTCTGGTGTCTGATAAGGCTCACCTCTACTGTAAAAGCTTTATTACATTCTGGACACCTATATGGCTTCTCTCCAGTGTGGATCCTCTTGTGTTGGATAAGGCCCAGAGCTAATGTAAAAACTTTATTACATTCTGGACACTGATGTGGCTTCTCTCCAGTGTGAAGTCTCTGGTGCGTAATAAAGCCGTACCTGTGTGTAAAAGCTTTGTCACATTCAGAACACTGATACAACTTCTCTCCAGTATGAATTCTCTGGTGTGCGGTAAGTTTTGACTTCTGTGCAAAAGCTTTGTCACATTCAGAACATTGATATGGCTTCTCTCCAGTGTGAATTTTCTGGTGTCTGGTAAATCTCTTCTTCACTTCAAAAGCTTTGTCACATATGGAACAATAAAAGGACTTCTCTCCAGTGCAAACCTTCTGGTGTCTGAGACGCTTCGATGTCATTGTAAAACACGTGTCACCTTCCAAAACAAGATATATCTTCTTTTCTCTGGGATATCTCTTGAGTATTAAAGTAGTAAAGCCGTTGTTCACTTCCAGAACACTGAACTTACTTCACTCCTGTTGTCCTCTGGAGGTTCGATCAATGTTGAAGAGGATCCAAAAAAATAAAAAAATAATGGCATTTAAAACACGGATATTGCTTGTGTCCTGTGTGAATCCTTCAGTGATCGGTAGTGAAACTTTGTAGAACACCAACGTGAATTGTCTCCAGTGTGACTTGTGCTCATGAAGACCAACTTAACCAAAAACTTAGCTCATCAGTCCACCTGTACAGAGATAAAAAAAGTCAGTTTTTTTTATATATAAAATGAAATACAAACATGATTCTCAGTATTTCCACGTGCTGGTACAATTGATATTTAATAATAATAATAATCTTTCCTCGGATCCCATTCAGAGCATTGTGCAGTATTACTAGGATCATTCCCCCCGGAAGATAATCAGAGGCGGGATATTCAGCTTCTTCAGAATCCAGCACAGCAGTCCCCCCCCCCCCCCCACAGCCTTTTTTTGGCTGTACATACCTTATTATGGTTATTTTCCACCTGGCTTCCGGGTACTGACTCCCGCAGGAGTAGGCGTTTCTATGCAGAGGCAAAATGTGTTCTGGGACTTCGCCCAGATGATTGATGTCCTTGGAAAAAAAGTCCCCCCATGCGCCCCCCTATTGCGTAGGCGCGTCAGAGTTCCCGAAAGTAGCCGAACTGCGAGTCAGCTCTATACGAAACCTTTCCGTATTTAGGAGGTGAAATCTTTTTTTCCCTCTTTAGATGCAAAGAGTGTCCCAGTGTCCTCGGTGATAACCTTAAAGGAACACTAAAGGTTTGTTTTTAATTAGATCAATTGATTGCTGAGCTAGAGCATTTAAATATCACTCACCTCGTTTTTCCTTTTGACCTCTAAAATACAGTAATCCAGGTTTGAAAATGCCATTTCCTGTCTCTCCTCTTCTTGCTTTCCACCAGCACCTGAGCTGTTTGGCATGGTGGAAAGCAGAATGTGCTCACCCCCTCCCTATGACTACAGCCCTGTGTGAAGATGCTCTCTTATCCCTCACAGGCATGGAGGCTAAGCCTAATGGGAACTGTAGTTCCCATTAGGCTGTGATGCAGCAAGAATGAATGCGCACCGCAAACCAGGAAGTTAGTCAGAATAACGATTCAGGAGTGACGGAGGTGAATAAAACAGCTTGATTTCAACAGGTATCAAACTAGTTATAATGCAAAACATTACTTTTTACTTTATCAGCTACTGTCAGACTTTAATTTAAGAGGAAAATATTTTTGTCTTTACAACCCCCTTTTAAAGTTCAGTATATGGACCACTAGTGTAAACCTAGCCTTATACTACAAGGACTCATTTGGAACCTCCACAGTAGACAGGTAATACTCTACACCTAGTCCTTGATTTATAAAGGCCTGTACACACAAATCAGACTTTGACAACAAATGTCCGATGGACCCGTTTTAGCGGACAATCCGACTGTGTGCATCGGACAAACGTTGTTGCTTTTTCATCAGACAAATGTTCGCTGTGAGAACGGACACACTTTCCAGCAACTAAATGTCCTACGTCGCTAAATGTGGATGCAAAACTTCTGGCCAAAATCCTTGCTAATAGGCTGAACTCGGTCATAACTGCACTGGTACATCCGGACCAGACGGGCTTTATGCCGGGTAGGGGTACGGATATCAATATCAGGCGCCTCCTTACCCATATTGATAGGGCCAGGGATGGGTCGGCGGGAGTGGTGGCCTCACTCGACGAGGAGAAAGCTTTTGACTGTCGAGTGGGGCTACCTGTGGGAGGTGCTCTCTAGTTTCGGGTTTGGTCCGATCTTCACGAAATGGGTACGCATGCTATACACCTGTCCCTCAGCTAGAATTAGAACTAACGGTTGCCTGTCTGAGGTATTTCACCTTGGTCGTGGCACACGGCAGGGGTGTCCCCTCTCACCGGGTTTGTTTGCCCTAGCCTTAGAATCCCTTGCCATATTGTTGAGAGCAGAGACGAGGGTTCGGGGACTGCATATAGGCCCGATTGAAGAGAAGCTATCTTTGTATGCGGATGATGCCCTGCTCTACTTGGCGGACCCCTCCTCCTCTTTGTGAGTAGCCTTGGACCTCTTCAACCAGTTCGGCCGGTATTCGGGCATCCGCATTAACTGGGACAAATCGGTTCTGTTCCCACTACACTTCTCGGTCTTGCGAACCCCGACACACACACCGCTTCAGTGGGTGGAGGAGTTTACCTACCTGGGCATTAAAATTTGTGGTAGGACAGGCGACTATGTGAATAGGAACATTCAACCACTTATGACCCAACTGATGGCCAAATGTGCGGCGTGGCGTACTCTTCCCCTGACGCCAGTGGGGAGGGTTAATCTTCTAAAAATGATTTTCCTTCCAAAGTTTTTATACTTTTTCCGTAATACCCCTTTGCATATTCCTAGGGCATTCTTTGAGATTGGAGGGCCTGCTGATATCCTTTGTGTGGGCTGGGAGGCCCCCTAGGGTGGCGAGACAGATTCTATATCTCCCCCTGTCTGGTTGGGGTCTGGCGCTCCCAAACTTTTTGCTCTATTACTGGGCAGCAGTGCTGGTTACAGTCCGGTGGTGGTTCTCCCAGCCCAGACAAAACCCGGCGGTCACCCTGGAGGCAGCTATCCTGGGCTCCTATGCAGCCCTGAGTAACCTGCCCTTCCGAGGCATGAGAGCGACCCCCTCTATGACGGCCCTTATGCGGACCACAGTTAAGGTTTGGCAGGAGGCCCGAACCATATATAGGAGGCCAGCCCACATGACACCGCATATGCCCCCATGGGGTAACCCTATGTTGCCCCACCTGAATAACATTCCGGACCCCTCCCTGTGTGCAAAGAAGGGCATCGTCACTTTGCGCCATATAGTCCTCGAGGGTAGACTTATGCCCTTCCAGATGATGCGTCGGACGTACTCCCTGCCTGTCTATTTTCAATTCCGGTACTGGCAGCTCAAACATGCTTTTGAGGCCCAATTTCCCAAACCCCTAACTCTGGAGTCTGACCTCATAGAGCGACTCTTGGCCTCTAGTGTAATGGAACGCCCTCTCTCGTCCCTATACCTATATCTCACTGTTGCGTATGACACCAAACTTACCAAATCCTGGGATAAATAGAGGGCCGATATACCGTCCTTGGACGAAGAGGGGTGGGAGGACTGCATCTCCTCGTATATTCCTTCTCCGATTGCTGCGAAAGACAGGTTTATACAGTTCAAATTTCTCCACAGGGCTTACTATACCCTGGAGAGGCTGGCCCGTATATACCCGCTACGGGATCCTAACTGCCAAAAGGTGTAAACAGGACATAGGTACGTTCTGGCACATGGTCTGGTCGTGTCCGAAGCTCCGACCGTATTGGACGGAGGTTGCCTCCAGGCTGTCCGATGTGAGCGGGACGATTGTCCCGGTCGATCGGACAGTTCTGTTACTGAGCCATCTGGAGGGGGACAGGTACGATAAGCTATGCCTGACCTTTTCCCTATTTTATGCTAGGCGAGAGATTCTGCTGAAATGGAAATCCGAGGACCCCCCCGCCTGTGCTTCTTGGCAGCGCTCGGTAGACTCGGTCCTGCCCCTGTACAAGTTGACTTATGAGAATAGACAATGCCCGGGGAAGTTTGACAAAATCTGGTCTGCCTGGATGGAGACCCGCGATGCCCCTGACCCCCCTCCAGACTGAATGACCAGGACAGTTTGCCCTCCCCCGACGGTTGTTTTTGTCCCCCCTCCCATGACGATGTTGTTTGAGGCGGCCAAAGTATAATTGATAAGATATACTTCTTATGTATGTTTGACATCTACCCGATCTTCCTTGCTTGGGTTGTGCCCCTGGATGTGATGTACATTTCTGACGCTCTGGTTTCTAAGCTGCTGTAACTTCTGTAACGTATTTCTGTATTGTAATGCTGATTTGTCTAATAAAACTCTTTTCTGTCAAAAAAAAAAAAAAAAAAAAATGTCCTACGTCAGCTCATCCGATCGTGTGTACACAAGACCATCGGACCAAAGTATAAACACGCATGCTCAGAACCAAAGCACCACACGACTTGCACAGTAGGAAACAGGCTGCGAAGCCGCCAAGGATGTTGGGGCTTGCACCCGGAGTCAATCGATGGGTCGGCTTCAGGTGCCAACATTGCGGGCTCCCTGGACAGGTACGTGTCCCTATATTAAAAGTCAGTAGCTACATTATTTCCCCATATATGGGAAATGATCATCAACACTGACACACGTACCCCTACACAGGATGGAATGTTGTCTTTATTCAATCTTACCTACTATATACCTATATTTAATAACCACTGGGGTTTTTATTTTTTGCGCTACAAATGGAAGAAAAAAAAAATCTGAAATGTTGACCAACATTTATACTGCTACATTTATTTGGTAAAAAAAATAACCCAAATTGGTGGATATTATTTGGTCTTTGTGAAGGTTATAGAGTGTGCAAGCTATGGTACCAATCATTGAAAATTGATCACACCTGATGTGTCCAATCACAGCCATGAAAATAGAGAGCCGTTGCTCAGCCTCCTCTCCTCACATGGACCCCGTCAGTGAGAAGGAGAGCAGATCTGTGCTGCGAGCTGGGGGGGGGTGATAAATATAGTGTCCATAAAACAGTGTCCCACACGGTAAAGACACCTGCCACACATCTCTCCCACTAAAAACATCTGTCCCAATGATTTGGGGTTTATCTGTATGATCATTTGCCCGTACACAACAGAACTACAGCCCAGGGTTGTAGGGAAGAGATCTTTGTCCCCATCAACATGGTGGACAAGGGGCATTGGGGTAAGGGGGCAGATGTGTGACACATCTACCCCCCCCTTACCCTAAAGCACCTTGTCCCCATGTTGATGGGGACAAAGGTCTCTTCCCTACAACCCTGGGCTGTAGTTGTGAGGGTCTACAGGTGGGGGGGGG
The DNA here is from genome assembly GCA_029574335.1 of Rana kukunoris. Lineage (NCBI taxonomy): Eukaryota > Metazoa > Chordata > Amphibia > Anura > Ranidae > Rana > Rana kukunoris. The sequence continues at coordinate 1,396,588 of CM056050.1, read as the reverse complement.
GGGGCTTATTGGAATCTGGAATGCCCCATTGTGAATGAGTATGGGGTACATACTAACCCTACCCATTCACCAAAACAAGTGTAAAAAAATAAAACATAAGACAGTTTAATACTTTTACTAAAAATAATGTCCCCTGATGTAAAGCCATCATCAATCATGATGCCTGCTGCACCCCCCCCCCCCAAAAAAAAAAAATACACTCCGCCCACCGTGAAGGCAATCTGCCCAATAGTTGGCTTGCCAGTTCTTACATAGGGAAGGGCAGGGCCATCTGGCAACATCACCTGGTGGCATTGCCCCTTGTGAAGTCACCAGCACATCATGCACCTCTCGCTTGCCCACCCCCCCCCCCCCCCTTTCCTGACCTGCCAGGCTGCATGCTCGAATAAGGGTCTGGTATGGATTTTTTTTTATCTGAAAATGTTTTTCTTTTCAGCTGTCACCGGAAAAGCCAATTGACAGCCGATGACTCATTGGTTAAGGGCGCCGTGGTCGGCTTCCCGGGCCTACTCCTTAACAACCAGCTTTTACTGCACCTCTATGGGGCAAAGCTTTGCCCAATCGGGGCTTAGAATGCACTGTGCAGCACACCCTGCAAATTTGGGTGCTTGAGCTGAACCACTTGTCCAACACTTATTATTATTTTTCAGCATTAACTAGCCGGCCAAATGATAAGCCTCGTACACACGCACGGTTTTCTGAGCAAGAAAACTGGCAGAGCTTTCTTGCAGAGTAAACCGAGCGTGTGTACGAGGCTTTCAGGTTTCTCGTCAAGAAAACTGCCCAGACGTCCTTAATTTGGTGGCACAGCGGTTCTTGGGCAGATATACAGGATGTCCTAAGGCAGGCCAGGAAAGTCTGTCAGCATTTCCGCCAGTCATATAATGCCAGTGCTTGGCTGGCAGACTTCCAAAAAAGGAATACAACCTGCACAAGAACCACCTAATCTGTGACATGCCCACCAGGTGAAACTCAATGTTACCAATGCTGCAGTGGCTGCACACGCAGCAGGGGGCCCATCAACGAGTACCTGTGCGAGTATGGCACCAGGACAGGGTCAGGGGAGCTTGGCTTATGATCAAGGTTGCATGAACTGTACTGTCACCATTTGAGGAGGCCAAAAGGATGGTGAGCAGTGACAGTGCATGCATCAGTGACACTGTTCCTCTTGTCCACCTGTTGGAGCACACGCTGCGTAGAATAATAGATATGGCACTTGTGGCAGAACAGAGGGATGAGGGATGAAGAGGAGGACTTATCTCTCAACTGAGGCTTCGGTGAGTCACAGAAGGGGCGGTGGAGAAGGTGGTCGCCTGACCGATGCGTTCAGACAATTTAGTCCGCAACCCCAAGGTCTGACCAGTTCCAGCAACCATCGCCAGCGTCTGGTTTACATGGTGCGGGAATGCCTAGGGGCAAGATCAGACTTGGACACCTTCCCCACCAAAAATCTTCTTCGGTACTGGGTCTTGAGGATGGATCCCTGGCCAGAGCTTGCACAGTACGCAATTGGCTACTGGCCTGTCCTGCATCCAGTGTTCTTTCAGAACACACATTCAGTGCTGCTGGAGGCTTTGTAACCGATCACAGAGTACTCCTTTCCACTGACTCTGTTGATTGACTTCCATAAAAAAAAAAAATATCAGCCTTGGATCACCAGCTACCAAGCACCTGATGCCGATGTAATCAAATTTTTTTTTTTTATTGCGATATCCCTCCAAGACTGCCTATGCTGATGCTGAGTGACTTTCCTATTCCTCCTCAATGGTCATGTTGATACCTTCTAAGAAGTTTTTTGGTTCTAAACACCACCACCAGTGGCTAAGTCCCAATTTTTCTGCCCCTGTTTAACAGGGGAGCGCAATTACAATTTTTGATCCAATTTCTCAGCAGGGCCCGTTTGTGCTCAACAAGTGTATCTGTGAGGCTTTACAGTGTTCTGCCACCATCACTGCCTAAGGCCTAATTTTTCTGCCCCTGTTAATCAGGGGCATGGAATGACAATTCTTGATATATTTCACAGCGGGGCCCGTTCCTGCGCCCACCAACAGTAACTGTGAGGGTTTACAGTGTTCTGGTACAACACTTAAGGCCCAATTTTCTGCAGAGTATATAGAGCAGGCTGTATAGTATATACAGTATACTGCTGTATAGAGTATATAGGGCCTGGGGGGCCCCACGCCTTTTTCTTTTTTGTGGCAGGCTTCCCCTTAATATCCATACAAGACCCAAAGGGCAAGGAGGGGGATACCCATGCAGTTTCTCAATTTACAGCCGCAGTTTTAAAATACTTTTATTCATTTAGAAACGTCATTTTGTGCCGGGACTCGGGGCACTTCACAGGTATACTATAGACCCCCCCCCCCCCCCCCTAGGTACGATGTTTAAAAGGAATATTACACTTTTATTATCTCGTAGTGTTCAGAATGGACAATTTTTTATTTATGTTGTTGCTTGTAAATACCTTTATTTTGTAGTCTTCATTACTTCCTCCTCCTTATTAGCCTAGGCCAGTGATGGAGAACCTCGGCACTCCAGATGTTTTGGAACTACATTTCCCATGATGCTCATGCACTCTGCAATGTAGTTGAGCATCATGGAAAATGTATATCCAAAACATCAGAGGGGGGGGGGGGCAAGATTCACCATCACTGCTATTAAGTCACAAGGCTGTTTGCAAGGGTTTCTGGGATAGGCATCATGTTTCCCAGTAGTCCTTGCAAACCTGACTGAAACCTAGCGTGCAGCACTGAGCATGTGCGAGATATGCAAAGCTGAAATCCAGGAAGTCATACAGTCTGGCTTCAGCATGCCCACATGAGTGTGGGGGGTATGACAGTGGGCAGTATGTACAGGAGAGGAGTGTGGAGGGGATGACAGCGGGCGGTATGTACAGGAGAGGAGTGTGGAGGGTATGACAGCGGGCGGTATGTACAGGAGAGGAGTGTGGAGGATATGACAGTGGGCGGTATGTACAGGAGAGGAGTGTGGAGGATATGACAGTGGGCGGTATGTACAGGAGAGGAGTGTGGAGGGTATGACAGCGGGCGGTATGTACAGGAGAGGAGTGTGGAGAGGATGACAGTGGGCGGTATGTACAGGAGAGGAGTGTGGAGGGTATGACAGTGGGCAGTATGTACAGGAGAGGAGTGTGGAGGGTATGACAGTGGGCAGTATGTACAGGAGAGGAGTGTGGAGGGTATGACAGTGGGCGGTATGTACAGGAGAGGAGTGTGGAGGGTATGACAGTGGGCGGTATGTACAGGAGAGGAGTGTGGAGGGTATGACAGCGGGCAGTATGTACAGGAGAGGAGTGTGGAGGGTATGACGGGGGCAGTATGTACAGGAGAGGAGTGTGGAGGGTATGACAGCGGGCAGTATGTACAGGAGAGGAGTGTGGAGGGGATGACAGTGGGCGGTATGTACAGGAGAGGAGTGTGGAGGGTATGACAGTGGGCAGTATGTACAGGAGAGGAGTGTGGAGGGGATGACAGCGGGCGGTATGTAATTTTTTTTAAGTAAGATTAACAATATTTTTTTTTTGCTCCCGTAGAAGTCAAAGCATACATAAGTCCCACCCACATATGAAAATGGTGTTCAATACACACGTGAGGTATCGCCACAAATGTTAAAGCGACAGCAATAATTCTAGCTCTAGATCTCCTCTAACTCAAAACATGCAACCTGTATACATTTTTTTTAAAGCATCACCTATGGGGATTTTTAAGTAGCGAAGTTTTGCACCATTTCACGAGTGTGCGCAATTTTTTTTTTTTTAATTCAATGGTTTTTATTTATTTTCATAAATAAACAATACAAGAATGCAGCAGTACGTAATACAATGGGTGGTACATTAGTTACGGTACACATTTCGACATTGGCTTTGTTGCAATTATACAGAACTGTAGATTAATTAAAACACAACTGAACACAGTCGTAACAACTAGTCGTAAAGAAGTAGGCGGATAGTACTAGGACAGGGAGAGCTTCCAGGTTAAGGCATGCAGCAGGAGAGTTGATAATATGGATGTTGCAAATTCGAGTATGTAATCACTCATCAAATGTGGTGAGCTGCTAGCAGACAGTAGATTGGATCTCCGAGACCCCCGGACGCCCCTCACGGGATCACACTGCATCCGGCCAGGTGCCGGTTCTCCCTCATAGCATAAGTAAATATAGGTAACAATTTTCAACAAACATACTCATTACAATGAGAATACCTCGCTGCTCGCGAACCAGATCGAACATGGGGCCCACACATCCCTTACCACATTAAGGCGACCCATGGAGAATGCCAGTAGTTTTTCGTGAGTGCAATGTAAATTGGTCAGGTCTACAACTTCATCGATCACAGGGGGAGTGGGGTCTTTCCACTTCCTCGTGATCAATAAGCGGGCAGCTAAAAGCAGATTAGCAACTACATGTTGTAAATCGAGTGTGCGCAATTTTGAAGGGTGACATGTTAGGTATCTACTTACTCGGCGTAACTTAGCCTTTTTTTTTTTTTTGCATAATGTGAAAGACTAACTTTACTGTTTTTTTAAGCATGAAACTTTTCCTAAAAATTGTGTTTGAAAGATTGCTGCGTGACATTACCACGTGACATAAAAAGTTGCAAAGACCGCCATTGTATTCTCTAGGGTCTCTGATAATAATTATTATTATTATTAGCAGCATTGTCCCGATACTAGTATCAGTACTGATACTGAGCATTTGCGGGATTACTTGTACTTGCGCAAATGCTCCCGATGCTTCACCGATACTTTATTTTTGTATATTTGAGCGGGAGGAGTCAGTGGCTGGGGAAGACAGGAGAGGGCGTGGGGAGTGCGGGCAGAGTTTGGCTGGAGGGGGCAGGTAGCACACGCTGGGGGGTGTCAGGCTGACGCCCCCCTTCTGTGACTGAAGAGGACTTAGTGCAGAACGGGAGGCGTGGTGGTGACAGGGAGCTAGCAGCCATAACGGTGATACACAGGTTGAAGCTTGGCTTTGCGGGGGGGTCCAGTGATGCAGTGTAATGTAAAGGGGGTCCAGAGGTGCAGTTGTGGGGAGGGAGTTATACAGTAGCGACAGAGATATTGAAGGATGCAGGGGGCACAGTGGGGTGGGGGTGCCAGATATAGGATCCGCCCCTGACGGGCAGAGTCTGTGGAAGGAAATGCGGGCGGAGTCTGGCTGGAGAGGGCGGGCACAGTTGGTGGACGGAGTCGGCGGGAGGAGAGCGAGTCCTCATCTGCATTTAAACTTGGTAAGCTGTCAGGGGTATAGGGTGCAGCTGCATCAGGATTGGTGACCGGTGCTGTCACATTCAGTCGCCGTCAGCGGCCGAACGTCCCTACACTCACCTTGGTACACCCCACACTCGGCTGTAGTTTGCCTGAGCTATATGGGCTGGGTGTAACAAGATGTCTGCCGCTGCCGAGTGCAGGGTGTACCAAGATGGGCGATGCAGCATATATTTTATTCTATAAATTCAGTGTCATTGTTTGCAGCATTTCAGTGCAGTCAGTGCCCACAAGTGCCAGCCACCTATCAGTGCAATCAGTGCCCACAAGTGCCAGCCACCTATCAGTGCAATCAGTGCCCACAAGTGCCAGCCACCTATCAGTGCAATCAGTGCCCACAAGTGCCAGCCACCTATCAGTGCAATCAGTGCCCACAAGTGCCAGCCGCCTGTCAGTGCAGTCAGTGCCCACAAGTGCCAGCCACCTATAAGTGCAATCAGTGCCCACAAGTGCCAGCCACCTGTCAGTGCAATCAGTGCCCACAAGTGCCACCTATTAGTTCCCATCTGAAACTGCCACACGACATAAAAAAAATAAAAATAATCAGTATCGTTGAATACTTGGAAAAAAGTATCGGTACTTGTACTCGGTCTTAAAAAAGTGGTATTGGGACAACACTAATAAAAAAATAAAAATAAATGATACACACACACACACGTGGGGGGGGGGGGGTTCTACATTGAAAAAAGGGATTGGTGCGAGCTCAGCGACTGTGGACCTGTGGATTAGATGTCCCGAGAACAGGTCACCAAGCTGCAGAACAAGCAAGTGTAAATAAGCATCTCCCCGTTCTGTCTAGTGACACGTCACCAATTGTCTTTTCTCTAGAGAGAATAAGTTCAGAGCTCACCACCTTTCCTCATCACTAATATCCTCCATTCCTTCTCCAGACTCTTTATTAGCTTTGTTGTCCTTCTCTGTCCTCTCTCCATTTCCAGTACATCCTTCCTGAGGACTGGTGCCCAGAACTGGCCGGCATACTCCAGGTGTAGCCGGTGTCTCGTCACATTTCGGCTCCCCATCACAGAACGCTCCGGAAGTGACGTTGCTCTGAGAAATTTCACACTGAACATTCGCTCCAAATAATTTGTGACACTACGGAGCCACGGAAGTGACATCACAGACGGTACAAACACTGGGCTCTGCGTTCCAAGACTAATACTTCCCTTGTTACCTCGTGTCTCCAGAACTGACAGCTGTCCCTCTACAACCCAAAGCAACCTGAGCTGTGCGGTTCTGCATTGCTGGTACTTGTAGTGCCTCTCCAGAGCAACCAGTGGTGATGGATCCTGCATTGCTGGGACTTGTAGTGCCTCTAAAGATGCCAGCTGTGCTTAGACTGCCCTATACACGGTGGGGCAACCAGTGGTGATTATCATGCCATGCTGGAACTTGTAGTGTCTCCAGAACTGCCAGCTGTCACTGTACAACCTCAACCAACCTGGGGTGTTATGTTCTGCAATGCTGGGACCTGTAGTGGCTGTCTAAATGAAATGCTAACACCGGGTGTTTGTAGCGAGACACATGCTGCAGAGAGACAGCCACGGCGCGCTGCAGAGAGACAGCAACTGCAGGTCCCAGCACCCCAGGATGGTTTGGGTTGCACAGGGACAGCTGGCAGTTCTAGAGGCACTACAAGTCCCAGCATGGCATGATAATCACCACAGGTTGCTCTTGATGGTACTTCCCTTGTTACCTCGTGTCTCCAGAACTGCCAGCTGTCCCTCTACAACCCAAAGCAACCTGTGCTGTGCAGTTCTGCATTGCTGGTACTTGTAGTGCCTCTCCAGAGCAACCTGTGGTGATTATCATGCCATGCTGGGACTTGTAGTGCCTACAGAACTGCCAGCTGTCCCTGTACAACCTAAACCAACCTGGGGTGTTGGGTTCTGCAATGCTGGGACCTGCAGTCGCTGTCCCTCAGCAGAGTGCCGTGGCTGTCTCGCTCCAGCGTGTGTCCCGCTAGTAACACCCGGTGTTAGCATTTCATTCAGACAGCCACTACAGGTCCCAGCATTGCGGAACATAACACCCCAGGTTGGTTGAGGTTGTACACGAACAGCTGGAAGTTCTGGAGTCACTAAAAGTCCCAGCATGGCAAGATAATTGCCACTGGTTGCCCTCCCGTGTATAGGGCAGTCCAAGGACAGCTGGCATCTTCAGAGGCACTACAAGTCCCAGCATTGCAGGATCCATCACCACTGGTTGCTCTGGAGAGGCACTACAAGTACCAGCAATGCAGAACTGCACAGCTCAGGTTGCTTTGGGTTGTAGAGGGACAGCTGGCATCTTTAGAGGCACTACAAGTCCCAGCATTGCAGGATCTATCACCACAGGTTGCTCTGGAGAGGCACTACAAGTCCCAGCATTGCAGGATCCATCACCACAGGTTGCTCTGGAGAGGCACTACAAGTCCCAGCATTGCAGGATCCATCACCACAGGTTGCTCTGGAGAGGCACTACAAGTCCCAGCATTGCAGGATCCATCACCACAGGTTGCTCTGGAGAGGCACTACAAGTCCCAGCATTGCAGGATCCATCACCACAGGTTGCTCTGGAGAGGCACTACAAGTCCCAGCATTGCAGGATCCATCACCACGGTTTGCTCTGGAGAGGCACTACAAGTCCCAGCAATGCAGAACCGCACAGCACAGGTTGCTTTGGGTTGTAGAGGGACAGCTGTCAGTTCTGGAGACACGAGGTAACAAGGGAAGTATTAGTCTCGGAACGCAGAGCCCAGTGTTTGTACCGTCTGTGATGTCACTTCCGTGACTGACGGCGTCACTGCTCCGGAGTGTCGCAGATCGTTTGGAACGCATCGCACAGTGCGAAATTCATCTGCACAACGCGACTCCCGGAGCGTTCTGTGACGGGGAGCGGAATGTGAGGAGACACCGGAGCAGAGTGCAATGCGCATGTATGAGAACACGGCCTGAATGTCCGGCAATGAGGAGACACCGATACCGGGGAGGAGAGACACCGATACCGGGGAGGAGATCCTGAGGTCCCAGATCAGCAAAAATGTTCCATCCATGTTTACAGAGCGCGGCGACCTTCTTTATCAGGGGGACCCACAGAGTGTGGGAATTCTCTCATATATTATATATATATATATATATATATATATACACACAGTATACACAGATGATTAATCACAAGGGGGAGGGGATGACAGATGATTGATGTCTATAGAAGGACAGGAGCCCTGTACCATGGATAGGATATACACCTGACTTACCTGTGGGCTCTGATATGAAGAAAATCTCATGCTGGAGGCCGTGTGCTCAACATGGAGACTGAGAAGCTGTTCCGCCTCCAGGAATCAGATCCAAAATGGCTGAAAACCGGAAGTGAGACCGGAAGTGAGGTTTGGTACACACCCACACTGCTATTTCCTGTATTTCTCTCAGAGAAACTGATTATTACAGAGGGTGCAGTACGGAGAATAGACACCAGGTGGCGCTGTGTCCAAATAGTCTAAGGGGACGTGTAGTGCACAGAATATCTTCCTTGCGTATAAAGGAGGAAGATCTTCAGCAATGGACACATTTCTTCTGTAGCGCTGATGTATATATATAGTACATAAATGTGTATATTGCATTCCCTAAATGGCATTCATGGACATTGAGATTGTTGAGTGTTTGGAGCCATCTAGTGGCCAATTGTTGTTAATGCAAGAAGGATTCCACTATCTGATAAATATTGAAGAAAGACTATTGGTTCTCAGATTTGACCTTTGTAAATAGGAAGTTGATCAAAGACCCAGGAACAATTTCTTGCGCAGTGCATGCTGGGATTTGCTATATAAGGAGTGGGAGCAGCCATCTTAGGTCCCTTTGGAACCGCATGGGCAGCCGGAGAGGATCTGTGAGGAGACGGGACCGAACAACAAGGCCCACGGACATTTCCATTGAGCATCGGAGGACGGGAGTCCCCCAGCAGAGTTGGCCTGGTGTTTGATCCAGCTGACGGAGCAACGGGAGGAGGTCGCCGGACTGTACGGAGCCTGTGTCCAGTTAGGTGAGTGGGTTACGGCCCACAGTTTGTTATGCCTCACACGCCATTAGACTAACACACAGGCCTCACTACATACTTCCAAGAAGAAGCGGAGGGGTTGCCTTTAGGAAGGCTGAAGGCCTAGTTGTCCGGGACGCTCTCCAGAAGGCCAAGGCAGTTAACCCACTCATTGCGGAGACATTTTTTTCAGGAAGTTTATTTGTTTTGTTTGGATTACAAATTACTTGGGAAACATTATTAGCTAGCGAAGAAAGAAGATCAAGAACTGACTGTTTGTTTGTTTTTTGTGAGATCTCACGGTTACCTTACAAAGTAGGGGGAGCTCCTAGGCTTAGTTTTATTTTCTTATTCATATACCTGCAGGTATACTGTTTGCCATTTGATTGCTGTATAGATTTAATTTTAATTGTGCTCTCATCCCATGTTAGGAGGATAGCACAGTTTATGTACTGGTGTTTCTTTACTTGCCAATTATCAACAGTAAAAGAATACTACTGTTTAAGCATACCAGGGTTGTGGCGTATTGCTTTATTCACTCTAGGTGCCGCTCGTGGATCCTGAAGTTACAAACAGGTATCTGGTATCACATTGTACAGTATTGTATTGTATTGCACCACAGCTGTGTAAAGGGGATTGAGCCTTATCATTGGGGTTGTAGTTAGAGTGCAGGCCCAAAATTTAATCAGCAGCTCCTGCGGGGGTCAGTGCTACACGTGGGGGCTCGTCCGGGATCCTGTCACTCTACAAGAAACCCACCCCCCCCCTTGAGGTCACCATGGACCCCATCACAGTAGTTCGTTGGTGCGAAGCAGAAGGGACACGCTCAGAAGCGAGCGTGGCCATTGAACTCCCAGGGAGCTACTGGGAGAAGAAGCAAATCAAAGAGGTGGCACAGACATTGTCTCCAGACAGAAAGGCCTACGTGGTTGCAGTGAAACCAGACTTTGGGACTGATTGCACCTATGCCCTGATAGAGTGGGGACGGGGTGTCCCTGAAAATTTCCACGGTGCCACCATAAAATTGTCCGAGAAGACAGTGTTCCACCTGACACACCCCTGCAAAAAGCAGTTAGAACCCCTAGACAGGAACGCAGGAGCCGCCGCCCAGCGGCAGGCGGAACAACAACTGGCTGAGTTACAGCGACAATACCGTGAAATACAGGAAAAGTTTCAGGAGACATCCAGCATCATAGCAGATCGCATGGATGGACTGCGCGTCGGCTCAGAAGACCAGAGAGCTGGCCAGATGACACCAAACCCAAGGAGGGAGCCAAGAAGACGCAGCAGGGGCTATCTGCAAGAAGTAACTATTAGGAAGGATTTCCGCATTGATGGCCAGATAGGAGAAAAGGGACAGAAGGGCAAACTGTCTTACACCGGCCTCCTACACCAAATAGAGCTGGAGCTACAAAAAGGATATCTGGAATCGGAAATCAGAGAGGCTGTGATCCACGCCATCAGCCCAGGCTCAAGTGTTAGGGGCATGTTAGAGAGAAAGAGTGATTTGACTTTGAACCAGCTTAAGAGGATTCTAAAAAGTTACTATGAGGAGGAAGATGCCACAGAGCTATTCCACCAACTGATAAATATTGCACAGGACAGTAAAGAGACTCCTCAGAACTTTCTGTTTCGGGCCATTGAACTCAAGGACCGCCTGCTGTTTACCTCAGGAGAGAGAGGGAGCGGGGAACAATTTGGAGCTGAGCTGGTACAGAAGAAATTCCGGAGATCCGTGACCACGGGGCTGAGGAGCGACTATGTCAAGCTCCACTTGAAGCAGTACTTGGAAGATCCCTTAACTCCAGACGAGGTCCTTCTTGAAAAAGTGAATGAAGTGGATAAGATGGAGATTGAGAGAGACCAGAAACAGAGAAAGCTTCAAGCTTCAAACACCACAAGTGCTAAAATACAGCAGGTAGGTGTCCCCTCAGACACCCAGGAGTTGAATGTGCTGGCGGCAACCGTTGACCAGAGATCATGGCTTTCATCTGTACACCACCCACCCGCGAGTCAGACGGAGCTGGAGAGGCTTATGCAGACCCAGAAAGAGATACTGGAGATGATGGCCATGATGATGACTGAGCTGGTGAAACTAAAGGCAGAAGGAGTTATGCCAAGGAAGGTCCCAAAAGCTACCACCATTACCAGCCCTACGAAACAAACACAAAGAGTCTGTTTCAAATGCGGAGGGATGGGACATTTCAGGCGAGTGTGCCCCAGCCCACTACCCGAGGAAAACCCACATCAGTCGGAGGGAAACTTCAGAGGGCCCCAGTGAAGGAGTCAACTGGGCGCCCGGGTGCAGTAGCGAACTCCACACCGACTCACGTGCCACGGCCCACTGGAGCCACCAACAAGGCGGGGGCAGAAGAAAAAGAGGCCCTCAAAGGCCAAAGTCCGAGCCACAAAGCAGGCTAAGGGTACAGCTACCAGTGGATTTCCTCCCAAGCTAGTGGGACCTTCCCCAATTGTCCCCATCCAAGTGGAAGGGATCTACACAAAAGCCCTGCTGGATACTGGAGCCCAAGTAACCTTATTATACAGGGACTTCTATGACAAGCATCTCAAGCACCTGCCACTACGGAAATTGGAGGAGTTGGAGATATGGGGTTTGGGCACTCAGAACTTTCCATATGATGGTTACCTGCCAGTCAGACTCACCTTCGACCCAAGTACAGTAGGAGAGACGGAGACCTTTGACACATTGGCCATAGTGTGCCCTCGTCCTCCAGGAGCTGACAAGAGCTCTCTTATCATTGGGACAAACACTGACTTAGTGAGGAGACTACTTGCACCGCTGGTAATTAAGAAGGATACCCGCCCCACTGAAATACATCCCATGTTGGCCCAGACATACCGAGACCTTATACAGGAGGAGAAGGCTCCTGAAGAGGGAGTGGGAAAAATCTGGCTGCTGAACAGAGGAGAGAAAATAGTCCAGCCGGGTGAAGTAATCTGCCTAAAAGCCTCGGTCAAATTGAGCTGGAAGAAACCAGGCCCTTTCATTGTCCTGGAAAACCGCAAAGAGGGGAGAAACGGACTAGAACTCATCACTGAAGTGTTGCCCACTAGAGTATTGGAGAGAACTCACGGCAAAGTTCCAGTCAGTGTCCGCAACACAGCGACAGTGCCAGTGAGAGTGCCAGCCAGGCTACTGTTGGGACGGGTCAGTCCGGCTGTTCCAGTCGAACCAGGAGGTTTGAAAGGAGGGTCAGCCCCAGAAATCCCTGAAGAAGAGTTCAGCCCAAAAAATACGCCTCTTACTCCTGCATGGAGGGAAAGGGCCAAAGCCCAACTGCTGAGATGGAGAGCAGCCTTCTCGAAAAGTGAATTTGACGTAGGATTGGCAAAGAGTGCCACCCATCGAATTCGTCTGGAGGAAGACAAGCCATTTCGGGAAAGGGTCCGGCGGATCCCCCTAGGAGATCTGGAAGACTTGAGGGAACAATTGGCTGAACTTAAGAGGACGGGCATTATCCGAGAGTCCAGGAGTCCCTACGCCTCCCCTATAGTGGTGGTCAGGAAGAAGAATGGGTCCCTACGCCTGTGCATTGACTACAGGACTCTGAATCGGAGGACCATCCCAGACCAGTACACCACACCCCGAATTGAGGATGCCTTACAGAGTCTGTCAGGAGCAAAGTGGTTCAGCGTACTGGACCTGAAGAGTGGGTATTACCAGATTCCTATGTGCCCTGAAGACAAGGAGAAAACCGCTTTCATCACCCCAGTTGGGTTCTTTGAGTTCAACCGGATGCCGCAAGGCCTGACTGGGGCCCCAGCAACTTTCCAGAGGTTGATGGAGAAGACAGTGGGTGACATGAATCTCCTTGAAGTCCTGGTATACCTGGATGATGTCATAGTCTTTGGGAGGATGTTGGAAGAACATGAAGAACGCCTTGAGAAGGTCTTGAAGAGACTTCATGATGAAGGCCTGAAACTCTCTATGGAGAAGTGCCAGTTCTACCAACCCTCGGTGAGTTACCTGGGACACATTGTGTCTGAAGAAGGAGTGGCAACTGATCCCAAGAAACTAGAAGCTGTCACTTCCTGGCCCAGGCCCACCAACGTAACTGAGCTCAGGTCATTCTTGGGTTTCTGCTCATACTACCGAAGATTCGTAGAGGGATTCGCAAAAATAGCCCACCCACTCACTGAACTCTTAAAGAAGCAGGAAGAAGCTGGTGAAAGCGCGGGTCAGCCGAAAAAGCCTAAAGAGGGGTCTAGAAGGAAGAAAGAGTCCATCCAGGATCAGTGGACTCCAGAATGTGAAGAGGCCTGCAGGAGGCTGAAGTGGAGTCTTACTACTGCCCCAGTGTTGGCCTATGCAGACCCTGCCAAACCATATGAGTTACATGTGGATGCCAGCCGCGACGGGCTGGGGGGAGTGCTTTACCAGGAGCATGAAGAGCACTTACGGCCAGTTGCCTATGTGAGTAGAAGTCTGACCCCTGCTGAAAGAAACTATCCAACTCACAAGCTTGAATTTCTGGCTTTAAAATGGGCAGTGGTGGACAAGTTGAAGGACTACCTTTACGGGGAAAAGCAAAGCTGGATGCCACCGGTCACAGGTGGTTAGCTGCCCTCTCAGCCTTTACCTTCAGCCTGAAGTACAGACCAGGAGTTGGTAACCGAGATGCGGATGCCCTGTCAAGAAGACCCCATGACCCCTTGGAAGAATGGACCCAGCTTACCCCAGAAGGAGTGAGGGCCCTATGGGAGGGCACAAGTCAGTACCAGAGAGGTGGAGCCAGAGCTGAAGAAGTAGGAGTATCCTCAGCGGCAGTACCCAGGTGCTACTGTAACGTCTCCCAGGTCACACAGGAGGGCCTACCCAAGTTATCCAGGAAGGATCTCAGGAGAGATCAGCAGGGAGATCCACTGTGTGGGCTGGTGCTGGAAGCATTGGAATGTCAACAGCCTGATGTACTGCGGAAGAGTCCTGAGAGGGAAGCCCAGGTGTTATTGAGAGAATGGGATCATTTGCAGCTGCAGCAAGGGGTGGTCTACCGAAGGGGCCCCTCTGATGATCCAGAAGCAAGGTGGCAGTTACTCTTGCCTGAAAAGCACAGAGAGACGGTACTGATTGCTTTACATGATCACCATGGACACTTGGGAGCCGAGAGAACTCTCCAACTAGTAAGGGATAGGTTCTACTGGCCTCACATGAGAAAAGAAGTGGAGAGCTACTGTCACTCCTGCCTCAGATGCATCCAACGGAAGACATTGCCCCAGAGGGCTGCCCCAATGGGCCATTTAGAGAGTCAGGGCCCAATGGACCTGGTTTGCATAGACTTTCTTTGTCTGGAATCCGATCTGAGTGGGCAAGGTGACATCTTAGTGGTGACAGATCACTTCACCCGTTATGCTCAAGCTTTCCCTACAAGGGATCAGCAAGCAACCACAGTAGCAAAGACTCTCGTGGAAAAGTTCTTCGTACACTATGGCCTGCCTCAACGCATACATTCAGACCAAGGAAGGGACTTTGAGAGCAGACTAATCAAAAGGCTGTTGGATCTGTTAGGCATACAAAAGTCCAGGACTACTCCTTACCACCCACAAGGGGACCCCCAACCGGAAAGGTTCAACAGGACTCTCTTGAACATGTTGGGGACCTTGACTGCCGAGCAAAAACCTCACTGGAGTAAACACATTGCTGCATTAGTCCATGCCTATAATAGTACCAAAAGTGATGCCACTGGATATTCCCCATACCGACTGATGTTCGGCCGTGAAGCAAGATTGCCAGTGGACCTGGCGTTTGGTTCCTCCTTGGACCACACCTCCGAGGCCTCCCATAAAGGGTATGTGGACAGACTACGGCGGAGCCTGAAGACAGCTTACGAGCAAGCTCACGCCACCTCGGATTCCAGGGGGGAGAGGAACAAGAGGAACTTTGACCTGAAAGTGAGAGTCCAGGATCTTCAGCCAGGTGACCGGGTCTTGTTGAGGAACTTAGGCATTCCAGGCAAACACAAGTTGGCTGATCGCTGGAAATCACAGCCATTTGTTGTGTGCAGGAAACTTCCAGGGCTCCCAGTGTATGAGATCAAGCCAGAAGGAAAAACTGGGCCAGTAAAAACATGGCACCGAAATCACCTCTTACCTCTCACTGAGGCAGTCAGGACAAGCACAGAGAAGAAATCCACACCCACTGATGTGTGTAGACCAGTAACCAGGTCCCAACCTGCACCTTCTATAGATGAGGATGAGGGAGTGGAGATGAGCTGGCTGTGGCTTCCTGAAGATTCAGAAACAGATGCTGATGTCCTTTCGGAGGTAGAGGAGGATGATAATGGAACTCTTAGGGCAGAGGCCCCGGAATTTGTGCCGACCACTCACTCTGTAGGAGAGCCCAGTGCTTCCATTCATTCCCCACCCTTAAGCATTGAACGGAATGATGACCTTGGCCCAGAAGGAATGGACACTCCAAAAGTGCCCAGAGCAAAGAGAGACATTCGCCCACCACGCAGACTGACTTATGACACATTGGGCGAATGCTCTGAAGCCTCACAGTTTGTGAGCAGAAGAAACTTTGAACTGCCTGGTCCCTCTACTCTTGATTTAGTAAGGGACAGCTCCAGCTCACCCCTTGACACATCTGTACCAGACATGGTAGTATCAGCTGTGGGTGCACAGGATAGCTTCCCACTGTATGACAATTGGTGGGAAGCTCCTCTGTCCGTTTTGTGTGAACGTATAGAAACTAGAATGCAAGATAGGATTAGCAATTTGGACCTCTTTGGGGGACCAAAGAGACAAAGTAGGGGGAGTGTGTAGCGCTGATGTATATATATAGTACATAAATGTGTATATTGCATTCCCTAGATGGCATTCATGGACATTGAGATTGTTGAGTGCTTGGAGCCATCTAGTGGCCAATTGTTGTTAATGCAAGAAGCATTCCACTATCTGAGGAATAAAGAAGAAAGACTATTGGTTCTCAGAGTTGACCTTTGTAAATAGGAAGTTGATCAAAGACCCAGGAACAATTTCTTGCGCAGTGCATGCTGGGATTTGCTATATAAGGAGTGGGAGCAGCCATCTTAGGGCCCTTTGGAACCGCATGGGCAGCCGGAGAGGATCTGTGAGGAGACGGGACCGAACAACAAGGCCCACGGACATTTCCATTGAGCATCGGAGGACGGGAGTCCCCCAGCAGAGTTGGCCTGGTGTTTGATCCAGCTGACGGAGCAACGGGAGGAGGTCGCCGGACTGTACGGAGCCTGTGTCCAGTTAGGTGAGTGGGTTACGGCCCACAGTTTGTTATGCCTCACACGCCATTAGACTAACACACAGGCCTCACTACATACTTCCAAGAAGAAGCGGAGGGGTTGCCTTTAGGAAGGCTGAAGGCCTAGTTGTTCGGGACGCTCTCCAGAAGGCCAAGGCAGTTAACCCACTCATTGCGGAGACATTTTTTTCAGGAAGTTTATTCGTTTTGTTTGGATTACAAATTACTTGGGAAACATTATTAGCTAGCGAAGAAAGAAGATCAAGAACTGACTGTTTTTTTTTTTTTTGTGAGATCTCACGGTTACCTTACAAAGTAGGGGGAGCTCCTAGGCTTAGTTTTATTTTCTTATTCATATACCTGCAGGTATACTGTTTGTTATTTGATTGCTGTATAGATTTAATTTTTTGTGCTCTCATCCCATGTTAGGAGGATAGCACAGTTTATGTACTGGTGTTTCTTTACTTGCCAATTATCAACAGTAAAAGAATACTACTGTTTAAGCATACCAGGGTTGTGGTGTATTGCTTTATTCACTCTAGGTGCCGCTCGTGGATCCTGAAGTTACAAACAGGTATCTGGTATCACATTGTACAGTATTGTATTGTATTGCACCACAGCTGTGTAAAGGGGACTGAGCCTTATCATTGGGGTTGTAGTTAGAGTGCAGGCCCAAAATTTAATCAGCAGCTCCTGCGGGGGTCAGTGCTACACTCACATCAGACTTTTCTTGTCGGAATTTCCAATCGCGTGTACGCGGCATTACAGTGCTCTGTGCCGCCCTGATTGGGAAAAGCTTTCATTGCTTCAGCCAATTGGGGCTTCCAATGAGGCGCAGTGCATTGTGATTATTCGGCGGGCCGTACAAATGGTGGAACGCCCCGAGTGTTCATCAAACAGGTGAACAGACATTGTTCAGCCCACATTCATGTTCGGGCCGAGCCGTTCACCCAACCGTATGATTTAGGGGTGAAGTAGTGACATTTGGGGTCAATTTAGTCAATAACATCACCTGGGAGCTCCGCGTTTTATTTCCAGCTGCTGACTTGGGAAGAGTCATTTGCAGTGAGATTCTGATCAGAGGGTCTCGATGGTCGGCGTGTTTTACTTTGACATGTAGGCGGGATCTACATTGCTGGATGTCATGAATAATTATGGATTTTTGGTGTTGTTTGTTGTTTGGACTTTGGGATCGTTTTATGGCATTTTTATTAATAATTTGTTTTGTTTTTTACCAGTTATGGCGGCGATCAGGTTTTTTTTCCAATATATATCATGACTGCAACACTATGGCGGGCACATTGGACACTGTTGACGCTATTTTGGGACCATTGTCATTTATACAGCGATTGGTGCTTTAAAAATCCACTGATTACTATGTAAATGACACTGGCAGGGAAGGGGTTAACCACAAGGGGCGAGGAAGGGGTTAAGTGTGTCATAGGGAGTGATTCTAACTGTGTGGGGGCTGGGCTACCTGTGACACAACACTGATCACTGCTCCCGATGAGAGGGAGCAGACAATCAGTGTCCTGTCACAAGGCAGAACAGGGAAATGCCTTGTTACACAGGCACACCCCCCCGTTCTGCAGCTCCGTGATACCAGTGGACATCGAGTCTGCGGGTCCCTTAGGCACGGTCACAGAGTTTTGCAGCAGGGGCGTGCGTGTCACCGGTGGCTAAAGGGACGTACATGTACACCCATTTTCCTGGCCGTGCCATTCTGCTGATGTAAATGTTTGTGTGGCGGTTGGCAAGTGGTTAAAGGGACCTTCCAAATTCCCCCAGCAGACCCTCACAATCACTGGCCCAGAGCTGTGTGGAAAAGGCTGTGTCCCTATCAATGTGGAGGGCATGTGGCCTGTATGGTCCACGGCAGATTCCACATCCAGGTGTCCCTCCACCATTTCAGTTAGACAGACACTCATCAGCTCATGTATTTACTGATGAGATGTTTATTAATGAGATCTACAGCCAGGTCCGGTGACGATGTGTTCTTGTACGATGCCTGAATAAAGATGAGGTCAGCCAACAGGCCACACCCTTTACATGTCCCATCACTTCCACCAATCCAAACAACGTTTTTACACCCCCGTTCCTTCAGAAATGGGAAAGAGATTTGGGTCACACATTCACCCCGACAGGAAGATCTCATATATTATTCTTTGTTCACAAACCCTCCTTTTCCAGAAGTGTCCAGGGGTCCGGATATAACATTCTGACCGGATGGTATACAGTCCCAACTCTTTTACACAAACATTTCCCCACAACCTCTCTGACCTGTTGGAGGTCAAATAATGCCAGGAGAACTCTATTACCTCTATTCTGGGAATGTCCGCTGTTACACCAATTCTGGAAAGAAAGTCGAAGACTTACCAAACATCTAACCAGAATATACCTGGGGGGGTGTGGCCCTTCAGCGTTTCTTCTACATATGACCCCTCCTTCCTCCTTTTCTAATGCCTGATATAAGAAATCACCACTTATTCACCTTATAAACGCGGTGAGATCTTCTATCTGACTGAAATGGAGATGATATTTGAAGTAAAGTGCTTTTCCCCCTCTCTACCCCTCCCTTTCTCCCCCCACCCCTCTAACATTCCCCTAAACCCTTTTCCTCCCCCTCCCAACTCAACTCCTCCCTTTCCTCCATATTCCCTTCCTTATATCTTCCCCTCCCCCCTTCAATATTCAGTTACCATCCATCCAGTTCTCACTTGATCTTTAATTATTTTCTTTTAGCGGTTGGGAAATGTTTTCCATCTCTCCATCTTGATGTGCTCTAGTTGCCTATTCCATGTAAGATCTTATTCTTTGATGCAGTGACTGTTCCCCGTCATTCTAATTTTGTATCTGTTTAGTAAATCTTCAATAAATTCTATTGACAAAAAAAGACATGGAGATGTACAGATCCCCCTACAAGTGTCTCTGTGGATTTCCAGGGTTAATGAGATCAAAGGAAAGGAAGATCTCACCACATCTCTGAAGTGCGGGGAAGATAATTAGGAATAATTCACTTTGAAAATGCAGAGAATTGATTTTAAAGATTTGGGGTCAGATCCACAGAGATTTACGGCGGTGTGTCTACAGATACGCCGCCATAAATTCACATCTGCGCCTGCGTATCTTTGTTTTGTGTCCACAAAACAAGATACACGGCTCTTTGCTTATATACGACGGCTTAAGCCGCATATTTAGGGTGCATATTTACGCTGGATGCTAGGGGCGCGTCCGCGTAAAATATGCAAATGAGGTAGATACGGCGATCCACAAACGTACGTACGCCCGGCGCAGTGTGTTTACGTCGTTTGCGTAAGCGTATGTACGGCGCAATGTTACCACTGCTATATGGTGGCGCAGCCAATGTTAAGTATGGACGTCGGGCCAGTGTCGATTTTTCCGTCGTTTGCGTAACCCGTACGCGAATAGGGAATTGCGTAAATTATGTACACGTCGTTTTCATTGACTATTTGCGACGTGATTTCACGCATGCGCACTGGGATACGTCCACGGCCGGCGCATGCACAGTTAAAAAAAAGTGTCGTTTGCGTCGGGTCATTCATAATTATAAGAAAACACGCCCCCCACTAGTAAATTTGAATTACACCCGCGAACGCCGGCCCATTTACGCTACGCCACCATAAGTTACAGTGGCATTTCTTTCAGGATAAGCAATACGCCGATGTAACTTACAGCGGCGTAGCGTAAATGGGACACGCCACACGGGCGTTCCATGTATGTGGATCTGACCCTTGATTCCTATTGATTTCAATGGGGTTTGCATTCAAAGTGGAGTTCCACTGAAAATAAATATTTTGGGCCAGATCCTCAGAAGAGATACAATGGTTTATCTCCAGATACGCCATTGAATCTCTGTTTCTGAGCCCTCCTATCTATGCGACTGATTCTTAGAATCAGTTACGCATAGATTTGGTGTAGATCCGACTGGCGTAAGTCACTTACACCGTCGCATCTAAGTTGCAATGTTATGCTTGGCCGCTAGGTGGCGTTCCCATCGATTTCTGTGTCGAATATGCAAATTAGCCTGATACGCCGATTCCCGAACGTATTTGCGTGCCGTCGTAATAGTTTGCGTAAGTGTAAGGTTACCCCTTGTAGCGGAGTACAATATTAAACTCCACGATCTCCACTGGTAACCAGGGTAAATCCACAGTCAGCATTGAAAAGTAAGGCAATGTCCCAAATCCCCCCCAGTAACCAGACGACACATATAGCTGGGGTCTGGGGTTATGTGTTGTGGGAGTTCGGTTTAAAACTGCCGAACACCGATTGGGCAACATAAAACAAAGTACTTGAATGCTAGTGGCTTACGGCTGCCAGCATACGAAATACTATGCCCACATAAGACCCAGCAGAATACATAGCATATAATACAGACAACCCCCCGACATGTAACGTCCAGTGCTCCAAAAGTGGCTAGGTTTGCCACAGTGTACATTATACTCCTGACCCCTGCACTATATACTCTATGTTGTACATTACATACTCCTGACCCCTGCACTATACACTCTATGTTGTACATTACATACTCCTGACCCCTGCACTATACACTCTATGTTGTACATTACATACTCCTGACCCCTGCACTATATACTCTATGTTGTACATTACATACTCCTGACCCCTGCACTATACACTCTATGGGCCAGATTCAGGTAGTTACGCTGGAGTATCAGTGATTCGCCAGCATAACTCTCACTTTGAGCCGGCTTATCTGTTCTCTGTAAGCAGAAAACAAGATATGCCGGGATTGAGTTCATATACGAGCGGCGTAATTGTATTTCGCCATCGTATCGGAACTGCAATTTTAAAATGGGCGGTCGGGACGTTCCCGCTGATTTACGCAGAGAATATGTAAATCAGCGAGATACGACAATTCACGATCGTACGCGGGCCCGACGCAGTGACTTTCCGTAAGCGATACGCGGCGTAAAGAAAAACATGTCCCCTAGTGGAGTATCCTATGTTAAGTATGGCCGTCGTCATCGCCTCGAATTGAAAAAGTTTAACGTCGTTTGCGTAACCCGTCCGTGAATGGGGATTGACGTCATTGACGTTCACTGACAGAATTTGGAGCATGCGCACTGGGATACATTGACAGTCGACGCATGCGCAGTACGTTCGCCGTGGGATCGCACCTAGTTTAAATAATACAAGCCCCCTACCCGCCCAATTTGAATTCCGCCGGCTCATTTTCGCTACGCCGCCGCAACTTTAGGAGCAAGTGCTTTGTGAATAACACTACTTGCTCCTAAAGTTTCGGTGGAGTAACATAAATGACGAACGTTACTCCACCATAAAGATCCGCTCTCCTACCTGAATCTGGCCCTATGTTGTACATTACATACTCCTGACCCCTGCACTATATACTCTATGTTGTACATTACATACTCCTGCACTATATACTCTGTGTTGTACATTACATACTCCTGACCCCTGCACTATATACTCTATGTTGTACATTACATACTCCTGACCCCTGCACTATATACTCTATGTTGTACATTACATACTCCTGACCCCTGCACTATATACTCTATGTTGTACATTATACTCCTGACCCCTGCACTATATACTCTATGTTGTACATTATACTCCTGACCCCTGCACTATATACTCTATGTTGTACATTACATCATTCTGATACTATAAAATCCTAACTGTTGTATCCTATATAAAAAGTTGTACATTACATGACTTCTTTTGCACCCATTTCCTACCAGCTGGACATTTTATATCTGATGATGTGATTGGAGCTCAGACTCTTACATGGTGATAATAATGTGATAACATCCTATGACTTTTGAACCTTAAACAGAAAGTGATAATGAGGGGGAGGAGTCAATAACCCAACGATGGGAGGTCTTCAGGATCAGTCCAGTCTTCATCTTGGTTGTTCTCCCCCCATCCTCACTCTCTGACCTCTGGTGGGGCTCAGCCCCGCTGTTATTCATGACTAAATCATGGACTATGGAAGTGCAGGACTTCTTGTGTTGGGAAGATGGCAATGAGTGATAGAGGGGGGAGGGGACACTCGTCCTATAATCCCCTCATCACTGTCACTCCGAAAAAAAGACAGTTCTCGTTGTGTCCTCACTCTCTGACTAAGGTCCATGAATAAAGAAATTAACTTGTAGGAGATCAGATGTGGGCGGATTCCTGGTTTAGGGAACCAATCAGCTCATGTCTAGTAATAATCTTTGTATTTCTATTTTAGTAGATGGACGGGAGATGAGGAAAACCTCAGAGGATTGTCTCACTTTGTCTCCAGACTGTAAAGTAGAAGATGAGGACATCACACAGTATAGTCCAGGAGAAAACCCGACTACCTCAAATGTCCATCCGGCACCACACAGTGTAGATGGACCATCGTATTCCTCTTATCCTGAGGAACCTCAGACTGTGCGGGACGGTGCCGGACCATCGTATTCCTCTTATCCTGAGGAACCTCAGACTGTGCGGGACGGTGCCGGACCATCGTATTCCTCTTATCCTGAGGAACCTCAGACTGTGCGGGACGGTGCCGGACCATCGTATTCCTCTTATCCTGAGGAACCTCAGACTGTGCGGGATGGTGCCGTCCTTCCAACAGATAAGAGGTTTTTCTGTACTGAGTGCGGGAAGTGTTTCGCTTCTAAAGCCAGTCATAAGGTGCATATAAGATCTCACACGGGGGAGAAGCCGTATTCCTGTTCTGAGTGTGGGAAATGTTTTACAACCAAGCCCAGTCTTTCCTCACATCAGAGAGCCCACAAGGGGGAGAAGTTGTATTCCTGTTCTGAGTGCGGGAAATGTTTTACAACCAAGCCCAGTCTTTCCTCACATCAGAGAGCCCACAAGGGGGAGAAGCCGTATTCCTGTCCTGAGTGTGGGAAATGTTTTTTACAGAAGTCTGATCTTTCCAAACATCAGAGATCTCACACAGGGGAGAAGCCGTATCCCTGCCCTGAGTGTGGGAAATGTTTTTCAGTGAAGTCCCATCTTTCCACACATCGGAGATCTCACACAGGGGAGAAGCCGTATTCCTGTCCTGAGTGTGGGAAATGTTTTTCAGAGAAGTCCAGTCTTTCCAGCCATCAGAGATCTCAAACAGGGGAGAAGCCACATTCCTGTCCTGAGTGCGGGAAATGTTTTTCAGAGAAGTCCAATCTTTCCACACATCAGAGATCCCACACAGGGGAGAAGCCGTATCCCTGTCCTGAGTGTGGGAAATGTTTTTCAGCGCGGTCCGATCTTTGCAAACACCGGAGATCTCACACGGGGGAAAAGCCACATTCCTGTCCTGAGTGCGGGAAATGTTTTTCACAGAAGTCCCATCTTTGCGCACATCAGAGATCTCACACGGGGGAGAAGCCACATTCCTGTCCTGAGTGCGGGAAATGTTTTTCAGAAAAGTCCAATCTTTCCACACATCAGAGATCTCACACGGGGGAGAAGCCACATTCCTGTCCTGAGTGCGGGAAATGTTTTTCACAGAAGTCCCATCTTTGCGCACATCAGAGATCTCACACGGGGGAGAAGCCACATTCCTGTCCTGAGTGCGGGAAATGTTTTTCAGAAAAGTCCAATCTTTCCACACATCAGAGATCTCACACAGGGGAGAAGTATTCCTGTCCTGAGTGTGGGAAATGTTTTTTACGGAAGTCCCATCTTTCCACACATCAGAGATCTCACACAGGGGAAAAGCCGTATTCCTGTCCTGAGTGCGGGAAATGTTTTTCACAGAAGTCCCATCTTTGCGCACATCAGAGATCTCACACGGGGGAGAAGCCATATTCCTGTCCTGAGTGCGGGAAATGTTTTTCACAGAAGTCCAGTCTTTGCGCACATCAGAGATCTCACACGGGGGAGAAGCCACATTCCTGTCCTGAGTGCGGGAAATGTTTTTCAGAAAAGTCCAATCTTTCCACACATCAGAGATCTCACACAGGGGAGAAGTTGTATTCCTGTCCTGAGTGTGGGAAATGTTTTTTACGGAAGTCCCATCTTTCCTCACATCAGAGATCTCACACAGGGGAAAAGCCGTATTCCTGTCCTGAGTGCAGGAAATGTTTTTCAGAGAAGTCCAATCTTTCCACACATCAGAGATCTCACACGGGGGAGAAGCCACATTCCTGTCCTGAGTGCGGGAAATGTTTTTCAGCGCAGTCCGATCTTTCCATACATCAGAGATCTCACACGGGAGAGAAGCCGTATTCCTGTCCTGAGTGTGGGAAATGTTTTTCACAGAAGTCCAATCTTTCCATACATCAGAGATCTCACACGGGAGAGAAGCCGTATTCCTGTCCTGAGTGTGGGAAATGTTTTTCACAGAAGTCCAGCCTTTCCAGACATCAGAGATCTCACACGGTGGAGAAGCCACTTTCCTGTCCTGAGTGAGGGAATTGCTCCTCACTGAAGTCCTGTCTTCCTGTACATCAGGGGTCCCACACAACCCTCGAGGTGTATTAGTGAGTGCGGGAAATGTCTTGTATGTGAATGTTGCTGGACATGTGGGGAAGAAGCACACCCTGATATACACCTCAGATATACTCCATGGCTGATCTTCATCATGTAAGAAACACTTCATAAGGAGATCAGAGATCACCAAAGACATGGATGAAGTGTTGTACCGTGTTGGCCATTGATAGCAGGAGAAAAATAAAAAGGCAGTCATGACCTCTCATTGAGTACATTTTGGGGTGGAAGATTTCACAAACACTTAGAGGTCTAATTAAAAAATAAAAATTGTTGAATGAATGTGAGCGGCCATGATGAATATTGGATGTATTTTATTTCATACTCTGATTTCCTTGGCTCCATCTAGTGGCCATAATGCGGTATTGTCGTATGATATTACAGAAACAATGGGGCTGATTTACCGAGCCTCTGTGCCATGACTCACGGCGCACAGGCAGGAGTATCGGCCGGTTTGACGTTTACTAAAGAAATACGCCGGCAGTGCAGTGTATAACTTTATTTACTAAAATGCCTAGTGCACCCAGGAGAGGGCGCATGGTGCGGCTGTATAGACCCGGCGCACGGCATTTATAAATGTAAATAGAGGAGATTCGGGCGGGAGTTTATTAGGGGGGGAAGTGTAGTGACATGTGTTTGAGTAAGTGTTGCGGGCCGAATTGAAAGTGAACGTGATTTTTGGGAACCGATCGCATTACGCTTGCACAGTACGCATAGACCTCGGGAGGTTCATTTGCATACTGGGCATGCGTGGTCGGCATTTTCGGGGATTCGTGTGCGCCTTGTCAGTACGACTGGAAAATATTGGTAAATACCAAGCTGCGTACCCGTAATTGCACTATGTGAAGCGGCGCACGTGAATCCCCGACCTGTTTTCGGCTTGCGCTGACCATTAAGGGGAACTCCGCGCCAAATTTCAAACAAAAATCCAGCGTGGGTTCCCCTCCAGGGGTAAATTAGGCTCCTATGCTTGGTCTGGAACGTGAGGGGTTAAACCTACGCCAAAAAAAACAGCGTGGGGTTCCCCCCCAGATCCAGACCAAGCCCTTATCCCAAGCATGCAGTCTGGCCAGACAGGAATGGGTGTGGGGGGCGAACGAGCCCCCCCCCTCCTGAGCCATACCAGACTGCATGCCCTCGACATAGGGGGAGTGTGTGCTTTGGGGGAGGGGGCACTGCACCCCCACCCCAAAGCACTCTTGTCCCCATGTCGATAGGGACAAGAGCCTCTTCCCGACAACCCTGGCCATTGGTTGTCGGGGTATGCGGGCGGGGGCTAATCGGAATCTGGGAGCCCCCTTTAATAAGGTGGCCCCCAGATTCCGGCCCCCCAACCTATGTGAATGAGTATGGGGTACATCGTACCCCTACCCAATTCACCTGGCGGAAAAAAGCTCTATTTGTGGGGGGAAAAAAAGGTCGCGCCCGGTCATTGACCAGTAATATGGTCCGGGGCTCAAGTAGTTAAAAAATAACAAAACAGTAAAGTTAGCCCAATTTTTGGCGATAATGTGAAAGATGAAGTTACGCCGAGTAAATAGAAACCTAACTTGTCACGCTTTAATATTGCACACACTCATGGAATGGCGCCAAACTTTGGTACTTTAAAATCTCCATAGGCAACACTTGTTTTTTTTTTTTACAGGTTATCAGTTTAGAGTTACAGAGGAGGTCTAGTGCTAAAAGTATTGCTCTCGCTCTAACGCACGCTCTGATACCTCACATGTGTGGTTTGAACAGTGTTTACATATGTGGGCGGGACTTACATGCGTGTTCGCTTCTGACTGCGAGCTACTAGGGACAGGGGCGTTTTAATTATTATTATTTATTTTTGTTACATAATAATTCAATAAGACTTCCCCTTCAGGCTGGAAAGCATGAGTTCAGGGGAAAAACACAGATCTCATGCTTTCAGCCGCCATTGCAGCTTTGTTTATGTTTCTGCATGTCTGCTGAACTGAGCATGCCCAGGGACTTAGCATTTTTGAGGTTGCTTTTTGTGGGTGAAAATCACTTGCATGTATCTGAGCATGCTCATAGAGCGTGTTTTTTTTGGGTTATTAATTTAAGGACATCCTTACCAGGTGTGACCAGTTACAAGTTCACCCAAACTAGCGACTGAACTTTGTTCATGTGTTTCCAATTGGTTCATTAGCACACATGTTATATAAAGCGTGGATAGAGCATTTGTCAGCTGCCCTGAGAGGGGGGCAGACTGGCTGGCAAGAATGGCATTGCTAAACAGAGATGTTTTTTGAGCAAGGTTTTTTTTTTGGCAATGTGTTTTTTTTTTATGATGTCCACTTTGATGTATTTCTCTGCTGCATTATTTTGCTAACTATTTCTCAAGATGTTGTGACTGTTTCACTCCTGTCTGTGGGTCTATCCTGTTATTTCCAAAGCATAACCCATATTCTGTTTACTGTCTGAAATGAACCTATGTATATTTTTATTTTTTACATTTATTTGTGTGTGTGTTTTTACTTTCCTTGTTTTGTTGACCAATAAAATTACTTTCAAATTTTGAAGTTTGTTTTTTATTACTTTTCCATGCTACAGATTTTGTCAGCTGCAGCTGAAATACGTCTGGCCTAACAAATTCGGTGTGATTTGTCTCTAAGCTCCTTTCCTGGTGTGTATACATGAAATGTTTGCTGCCATGTTTAGTCACCAGGAAAGGAAAAAGACAGAGCGGTGAGCATTGTTTCCTTTTTACTAGTGTTGTCCCGATACCAGTATCGATATCGGGACCGAAACTGAGCATTTGCGGGAGTACTTGTACCAAAATGCCCCCAAAGCCAGATCCGATACTCCCCCCCCCCCCCCCCCGCCACCGCCTAGTTAATCAGCACGGGGAACATTACAGCTTTCATTTGAATAGCTGTGTGTTCCCCGCCGCGCCGCGTATAGACACTCCCCCTTGCTCTGGCAGTTTGATAGACAGATCACCAGTCCCCAGGATTGGACGGGTGATCTGTCTATCAAAGTGCCGAGCAAGGGGGAGTGTCTATACGCGGTGTGGTGGGGAACACACAGCTATTCAAATGAAAGCTGTAATGTTCCCTGCACTGATTAACTAGGCGGGGGCATCTGCATATTCAGTATGGGGGACATGGCTGCAATATGTGTGGGGACATGTCTGCATATGTGTGTGGGGACATGTCTGCATCTGTGGGGGGACATGGCTGCAATATGTGGGGGGACATGGCTGCATCTGTGGGAGGACATGGCTGCATCTGTGGGGGGACATGGCTGCATCTGTGGGGGGACATGACTGCATCTGTGGGGGGACATGGCTGCATTTGGGGACACATTTAAAAAAAAGTATCGGTATCGGCAAGTACATGGAAAAAGTATCGGTACTTGTACTCGGTCCTATAAAAAAGTGGTATCAGGACAACCCTACTTTTTACTGCAGTGGCCCTCAAGTACCCCCGACAGGACATGTTTTGTGGAATTCTCTTATCAAGATTTGATGTCCAGACTCTTTTAAAGCACATGTGTAAGATGAAGGAAAACCTGCAAACATGGCCTGTTGGGGGGGGGGGGGTGTATTGGTGGACAGTCTTGAAGTGCTGATTTACAGCGCTGTGCTTAAATCTAGCACAAGACAATCCTATTCTAATTGTGGGTGTTTGAGGGAAGCCAAGTGAGTGTTAGAACCCCTGCTTGTGGTTTTTAGGTTGGGCTTTGTGTCCCTTTTCTTAAAATTGGCTTCAGTTCCTGTCACACAGCTGAACAGGAAGTGAGGTTAAAACCCTACCAATGTCTTTTCTTCGGGACACAGGTCAATCTAACTAGTGTCCCCATTAAGAAAGTTGCACTGCTGTGTACACCCCAAATGATTAGTTATTTTGGGGTTTAGTAAAGGCAAAGCCGCTCTGCAGTAGAAGCGTAGTCACTGAAAATCAGAAGGGAAGCACTGATGGGTTTTAACATCCAATCCTGTAGAAGCAAAGTATTTTTTTTGTTCCTTGCTTGTCCACTTGTAGTGCAAAGTGGATTTGCCTTTAGTAAATGGACCCCAAAGTCCAAGATCCCTACTAATTTGGGGTGTACACAGCAAAATGCAATTTCCATAATGGGAAACTATTTATATTGATCTGTGTGTCCCCAACAAGACATTACTAGTTTTTCCCTCACTTCCTGTTTGGCTATGTGACAGGAAGTGAATGAATTTGAAGTAGAAAGTGACAACATTTGTGAGGTGTCTTTACCCTATCAGGGGTGCAGGCATCCCCCAAAAAAATCAAGAAAATTGTTGATTTAACATTGGGTGGTGTTTGTGGGGGTCCCTAACACACATTCATACATATTAGCAACGCTGGATCCTGGCCTATTGGCATGGTTATATTTTCTTAGGCCTCTCAATACAATTATCAGAAATTTGTGCTTAACCCCTTCCATACCGGGGCTTTTATCCCCACCTCCATACCGGGGCTTTTATCCCCACCTCCATACCGGGGCTTTTATCCCCACCTCCATACAGGGGCTTTTATCCCCACCTCCATACCGGGGCTTTTATCCCCACCTCCATACCGGGGGGCCTATTCCAGCACTTCTCTCCTACATGTACAAATCATCATTCTTTTCCTAGAAAATTACGCTGAACCCCCAAACATTAGATATGTTTTTTTTAGCAGGCATCCTAGGGAATAAAACGACGGCCATTGCAACTTTTTATCTCGCACGGTATTTGCGCAATAATTTTTCAAACGCCTTTTTTGGGGGAAAAAATTGTTTCATTAATTGAAAAAATAACAAAGTTAGCCCAATTTTTTTGTAACATATGAAGTTACACTGAATAAATAGATACCTAACATGTCACCGCTTTAAAATTGCGCACACTCATGGATTGGCGCCAAACTTCGGTACTTAAAAATCTCCATAGGCAAGGCTTTGAAATTTTTTACAGGTTACCAGTTTAGATTCACAGAGGAGGTCTAGTGTGAGAATTGTTGCTGGCGCTCTAACGCACGCGGCGACACCTCACATGTGTGGTTTAAACAGCGTTTACATGTCGGCGGGACTTGCGTGTGTGTTCGCTTCTGTGCGCGAGCAACCGGGGACAGGAGCGTTTTAATATTTTTTTATTATTATTTTTTTTTTTTACATATTTATTTATTTTTTTACCCTTTTTTTTGTTTTTTTTATCACTTATTCCTATTACAAGGAATGTAAACATCTCTTGTAATAGGAATCACTGTGACAGGTCCTCTTTATGAAGAGATGCGGGGTCAATAAGACCTCCCCCTCCCCTCACATCTGTCCTCCAGGCTGGAAACCATGAGATCGGTGAAAAAAATTCACCGATCTCATGAATACTGTGGCTTAGTAGCCACAATCACGGCTTTGTTTACCTACGGGACCCAGGCGTGACATCATCACATCGCGCCCGGGTCCTCAGACGGTCATAGAGATGACTGGGGACCATCTGGTCACCAGTCATCACTATGGTTCCTGCTAGCGCCGGACGATTCATTCTCCGGGCCCCCGAAGGCACGGGAGAGCCCGGAGAAGCACCGGATGGCGGCGGGAGGGGGGGGGGATATCCCCAACCGCCGCCTATCAGAACGATCAATCGGCGGAACCGCTGCTATGATCGTTCTTATGTTGTACAGAATCGCCGGCACAAGAGATGGATATCTGGATGATGCTTCTCGCTGCCCCATCATTCAGATATCCCCCCCCCCCAAAGTGCAGGACATCATATGACGTCCACCCGGGGTGGGAGAGCCCCTTTGTGGACGTCATATGACAGTGGCCGGTATTGAAGTGGTTAAACTAGAACTATAATCAAGACTTTTTTATTTTCTTTCAATTTGGATAGAGTGAGGGAGGGAGGGTTATAGCCCCTGTCAGTTTAATTTTGTATTATCCCTGTCCGTTTGGGGAGATTTTCCTTCACTTCCTGCCCCATAGCCAAACAGGAAGTGAGAGAAAAACTATGAAAATTAAGGGAATCCAGTGCCCCCCTCCCCCCCAGAGCTAGTCTGTGTCCCCTGAAAATTCCTGGGCGGGTTATAAAAAAACAGGGTGTGGCCTTGACAGGAAGGGTGGGTCATTTTGAGGTGCAGAAATTTGGTCAGGCCTAGGGCAGCACAAAACCTAAATATCCTACTGCATATTAGGGCTTATTTAGACGGGATCCGATTTACAGCATGTTTTGATATTGTGGGAGGAAACCCACGCAGGCACAGGGAGAACATGCAAACTCCAGGCAGATGGTGTCACAGGCGGGATTTGAACCAGCAACCCTTTTTGCTACTAGGTGAAAGTGCTAACCACTACACCACTGTGCTGAACGAACATGTTCGTGGCTGAAAGCATGAGATCAGTGTTTTTTTTTTTTTTTTCAATCCCAATCTTTCCAGCCTGGAGGACAGGTGTGAGGTCTTATTGACCCTGCCTCTCTCCATAAAGAGGACCTGTCACACACTAGTCCTATTACTAGAGATGTCCCGAACTATTCGCCGGTGAACAGTTCCTGGCGAACATCGCTTGTTCGCCATATGCGATGTTCGATCCGCCCCCTATTCATTATCATTGAGAAAACTTTGACCCTGTACCTCACAGTCAGCTGACACATTCCAGCCAATCAGCAGCATACCCTCCCTCCCTGACCCTCCCACCTCTTGGACAGCATCCATTTTCGATTAATTCGGAAGGGCGGGGTGTAGCGTATCTTATTTACATTACGGCGCCACAACTTACAGGAGCAAATACCGTATTTGCGGCGCAAAAGTGTTCGGGAATCGTCGTATCTTGCTCATTTGCATGTTCGGCGCAGAAATCGACAGAAACGCCACCTAGTGGCCGGCGTAACATTGCATCTAAGATACGATGGTGTAAGTCACTTGCGCCAGTCGGATCCTAGCGTAATTCCGGCGTATCTTGTTTTGTGGATAGAAAACAATGATACGCCAGCGGAATATTCCAATTACGCCGGTGTATCTGTAGATACACCGGCGTAATTCTTTTGAGAATTTACGTCAAATATGCAAATTAGGTAGATACGCCGATTCCTGAACGTATTTGCGCCGCTCGTCGTAGTTTGCGTAAGCGTAAACTTACCCCTGCTATATGAGGAGTAACCTTGCATAGGTCCGGCGTATGCAATGTTAAGTATGGACGTCAGGACAGCGTCGGTTTTTTACGTCATTTGCGTAACTCGTTTACGAATAGGGCTTTGTGTAAGTTACGTTCACGTCGAAACCTATGTATTTGTGGCGTAATTCGGAGCATGCTCACTGGGATACGTCCACAGAGAGCTCATGCACAGTTAAAAAAAAAACACCTCATCCACATTTGAATTACGCGGGCTTACACCGGGCCATTTACGCTGCCGCAAATTACAGAGCAAGTGCTTTGAGAATACGTCTGTAAGTTGCGGCGGCGTAGTGTAAATAGGATATCGCATGTACGAGAATCTGGCCCACAGTGTGTAGAGGATATATATGCATCCCAGGTGTTGTACATATAATTTATACACTGTGTAGTTTAGCTAGACTAGATCCGCTCTTCCTAATATACTGACAGCCTGTATAGGGCTAGTACATCAGTCTGCTTTTTTTTCCCCTCTGTAATCTGCCTGCCAGCTCGTGTGTGTCAGGCTCATAGCATCTAGTGTGCCCACTTGCCCAGTGCCACTCAGATCTGGTGGCACAGTAGATTACATTGACTACAAATTTTAACTGCAAAAAAGAATAGCAGTTAGTTGTCTGCAATGTTTTAGTGCACTTTCTGCCTGGAAAACATTAGTGTTGCTCACGAATATTCGCATTGCGAATATTCGCTACGAATATTGCATATTCGAGTATTCGCGAATATCGCGAATATCGCGGCGAATATTCGCTATTTCGAATATTCGAATGTTTTCAATTTTTTTTTAGAACAGATCACATCCTAGAGATCCCCATCGACGTCTAAAAGCATTGCTGGTATGATTAGAGACCTTGGGCCGAGTAGCTGCAGCGCTCATTTTATATTGCCGAAAAAATCGCAATGCGATTATTCGGCAATAGCGATATCGCGCGATTATTTTATATTGTAATATATCACGAATATTCTGAGCCAATCAGAGTGCTCCATTCCGCATTTCTCGAAATTTCGAAATTATTTTGTATTGTAATATATCACGAATATTCTGAGCCAATCAGAGTGCTCCATTCCGCATTTCTCGAATATTCGCAATTATTGTGTATTGTAATATATCGCGAATATTCTGAGCCAATCAGAGTGCTCCTTCCGCATTTGCCGAATATTCGCAATTATTGTGTATTGTAATATATCGCGAATATTCTGAGCCAATCAGAGTGCTCCTTCCGCATTTCTCGAATATTCGCAATTATTGTGTATTGTAATATATCGCGAATATTCTGAGCCAATCAGAGTGCTCCTTCCGCATTTCTCGAATATTCGCAATTATTGTGTATTGTAATATATCACGAATATTCTGAGCCAATCAGAGTGCTCCTTCCGCATTTGCCGAATATTCGCAATTATTGTGTATTGTAATATATCACGAATATTCTGAGCCAATCAGAGTGCTCCATTCCGCATTTCTCGAATATTCGCAATTATTTTATATTGCAATATATCACGAATATTCTGTGCCAATCAGAATGCTCCATTCCGCATTTCTCGAATATTCGCAATTCGCAATTCGCAATTCGCAATTCGCAATTCGCGATAGCGAAAATTCGCAATCATTTCATTTCCAAAAAATATCACGAATATTCGTATTTAGCGAATATATGTCGAATATTCGACTATATATTCGAGATATATCGCGAATTCGAATATGGCATATTCTGCTCAACACTAGAAAACATCAATTTATCTGGCTGCTGCTACAATACCTGATTTTGTAGGGATGTGTACATGCAAAATGTTTCTGGCCTCTGGTGCTGCACTGTGGCTGCAAAAACAAAACAAAAAAAAGGCACATACATGTGTCAATTCCCCTTGGTGATCATTACCTCGTTGTGGTGAAGGGGCTTGCGTATCACAATGAAGCGACCACCTCTATGAGTGTGTTGGCAATGGCAATGTTGGCCCAGATAATAAGGTCGTTGCTTCATTGTGATCAGACCAAAAGCGATTGGCTGGATAATTTTGCATAGAAAAAAACATTCATTTTCTTTGTGATCATCTAAGTTGATCATTAAAGCCTACTAGGCCAACAATGGGCCCACACCGCAGAATCATTGTTTTCTGTGTCACTTAACTGTCACTGACCTACCTCAGCACGACCATAGGCTTTGATAAAACCCCCATCGCCTGCAATCTCCCAAACGTGCGCACGAGCACAGTCATCACTACACCAAGATTGACGCATAGAAATTTATGTCATGAGTGTGTAAGTTACAGATAGGGTTACAGTTGGGGTTAGGGTTACAGATAGGGTTAGGGTTACAGACAGGGTTAGGGTTACAGACAGGGTTAGGGTTACAGAGAGGGTTAGGGTTACAGACAGGGTTAGGGTTACAGACAGGGTTAGGGTTACAGAGAGGGTTAGGTTTACAGACAGGGTTAGGTTTACAGATAGGGTTAGGGTTACAGACAGGGTTAGGGTTACAGACAGGGTTAGGGTTACAGACAGGGTTAGGGTTACAGACAGGGTTAGGGTTAAGGTTACAGACAGGGTTAAGGGTTACAGACAGGGTTAAGGTTACAGATAGGGTTAAGGTTACAGATAGGGTTAGGGTTACAGACAGGGTTAGGGTTACAGACAGGGTTAGGGTTAAGGTTACAGACAGGGTTAGGGTTACAGATAGGGTTAGGGTTAAGGTTACAGACAGGGTTAGGGTTACAGACAGGGTTAGGGTTACAGACAGGGTTAGGGTTAAGGTTACAGACAGGGTTAGGGTTACAGACAGGGTTAGGGTTACAGACAGGGTTAGGGTTACAGACAGGGTTAGGGTTACAGACAGGGTTAGGGTTAAGGTTACAGACAGGGTTAGGGTTACAGACAGGGTTAGGGTTACAGACAGGGTTAGGGTTACAGATAGGGTTAGGGTTACAGACAGGGTTAGGGTTAAGGTTACAGACAGGGTTAGGGTTACAGACAGGGTTAGGGTTACAGACAGGGTTAGGGTTACAGATAGGGTTAGGGTTACAGACAGGGTTAGGGTTACAGACAGGGTTAGGGTTACAGACAGGGTTAGGGTTAAGGTTACAGACAGGGTTAGGGTTACAGACAGGGTTAGGGTTAAGGATTTGGGTTAAGGTTACAGATAGGGGTAGGGTTACAGAGAGGGTTAGGGTTACAGACAGGGTTACAGACAGGGTT
Source organism: Rana kukunoris (assembly GCA_029574335.1). Taxonomy (NCBI): domain Eukaryota; kingdom Metazoa; phylum Chordata; class Amphibia; order Anura; family Ranidae; genus Rana; species Rana kukunoris. Next base: position 1,361,280 of record CM056050.1, on the reverse strand, counting down.
AGGGTTACAGAGAGGGTTAGGGTTACAGGCTGTAAACCTAACCCTATGTCACGGTCAGGCTCAGAGGCCAATTGCTACAGCAGTGGCACAGCAGGCATACAGGTAGTCACTTCTGGCAGATAACACAGGCTCCCCTGAGGTGCGGAATCTAAGTACTAGCTGGTTTTCCCCAGAGCTCCTGATGGTGGAGATGGATTTAGCTGCAAGCTAGTACCAGCTCCTCCTCAGTTCCTCTAATCTTTCCTCATAGCTGAGCTCCTCCATGCCTCTTATCAGTTTGGTTGCCCTTCTCTGCACTTTCTCCAGTTCTCCGATATCCTTTCTGAGAACTGGTGCCCAAAACTGGACTGCATATTCCAGATGAGGTCTTACTAATGATTTGTACAGGGGGGGGGGGGGGGCAAAATTATATCTCTATCTCTGGAGTCCATCCCTCTCTATACAAGAAAGGACTTTCCTCGCTTTGGAAACTGCAGCTTGGCATTGCATGTTATTATTGAGCTTATGATCAACCAAAACCCCCAGATCCTTCTCCACTACGGATCCCCCCAGATCCTTCTCCACTATGGATCCCCCCAGATCCTTCTCCACTACGGATCCCCCCAGATCCTTCTCCACTACGGATCCCCCCAGATCCTTCTCCACTATGGATCCCCCCAGATCCTTCTCCACTACAGATCCCCCCAGATCCTTCTCCACTACGGATCCCCCCAGATCCTGCTCCACTACGGATCCCCCCAGATCCTGCTCCACTACGGATCCCCCAGATCCTTCACTACGGATCCCCCAGATCCTTCTCCACTATGGATCCCCCCAGATCCTTCTCTACTACAGATCCCCCAGATCCTTCTCCACTATGGATCCCCCCAGATCCTTCTACACTATGGATCCCCCCAGATCCTTCTCCACTACAGATCCCCCAGATCCTTCTCCACTACAGATCCCCCAAGATCCTTCTCCACTACAGACCCCCCAGATCCTTCTCCACTACAGATCCCCCAGATCCTTCTCCACTACAGATCCTTCTCCACTACAGATCCCCCCCAGATCCTTCTCCACTACAGATCCCCCCCAGATCCTTCTCCACTACAGATCCCCCAGATCCTTCTCCACTACAGATCCCCCAGATCCTTCTCCACTACAGATCCCCCAGATCCTTCTCCACTACAGATCCCCCCAGATCCTTCTCCCCCCAGATCCTTCACTACAGATCCCCCAGATCCTTCTCCAGATCCCCCCAGATCCTTCTCCACTATGGATCCCCCAGATCCTTCTCCACTATGGATCCCCCCAGATCCTTCTCTACTACAGATCCCCCAGATCCTTCTCCACTATGGATCCCCCCAGATCCTTCTACACTATGGATTCCCCCAGATCCTTCTTCACTACAGATCCCCCCAGATCCTTCTCCACTACAGATCCCCCAAGATCCTTCTCCACTACAGACCCCCCAGATCCTTCTCCACTACAGATCCCCCAGATCCTTCTCCACTACAGATCCTTCTCCACTACAGATCCCCCCCAGATCCTTCTCCACTACAGATCCCCCCCAGATCCTTCTCCACTACAGATCCCCCAGATCCTTCTCCACTACAGATCCCCCAGATCCTTCTCCACTACAGATCCCCCAGATCCTTCTCCACTACAGATCCCCCAGATCCTTCTCCACTACAGATCCCCCTCCACTACAGATCCCCCCAGATCCTTCTCCACTACAGATCCCCCCAGATCCTTCTCCACTACAGATGCACCCCAGATCCTTCTCCACTATGGATCCCCCAGATCCTTCTCCACTACAGATCCCCCCAGATCCTTCTGCACTACGGATCCCCCCTCCCCCCAGATCCTTCTCTACAGTAGTCTCTCCTGCACCCGTCAATCAATGCATTGCATGAATCTATCTATTGTCGCCGCTGCCGCCCCCTATTCACGTGTCCGGCCCCTTGTCAGGCGTCTGAATTACAGCGGCGGGGGGGGGGGCGGGGGATTTGCAAGTGCCCGATAACAGCCATTGGCTCTGATGCCTTTTCACCGGGCAAAAGTCCACCATTTGTCCTTTGGAAGTCCCACGAAAAAATAGAGTACGGGTTCTCTATCTAAGGTCCATCGGACGGCCCGTCTGACTTTTTTTTCTCGGAAAGTCCGGCTGTGTGTCCGAGGCGTTATAGACACCCTGAATAGAGCAAGAGGCTAGGCTTCCAAATTGGTAAACAACGGGCAATGCTCTGCGTTCGCTGTGTACACATTGCTGTGTGTTAGGGAATCAAAGACATCGCTTCCCTAATGTTGACCCGCCTCTCAGCCAATCAGGTGCACCGGGTCTGGTTACCTGCCACCTGATTGGCTGAAGAGACAGGCATTGTGATTGGATGCCCAGGCATCCAATCATAGCGGAAGAGGATGGGAGAAGACATCGAGGACTCGGAGGGAGCGTGGAGGACAGAGCCGTGACCAGAGACAGGTAAGTGCTGGGCGTGGGGGGGGGGGCACACTGGTAAAAATGTATGGTGCAAACTGGCGGAAATTGATGGGGCACACTGGTGGCAATATATAGCATCCTCCTGAGCCCTGCACTCTATATGGAGCATCCTCCTGAGCCCTGCACTCTGTACGTAGCATCCTCCTGAGACCTGCTCTCTGTACGTAGCATCCTCCTGAGACCTGCACTCTGTACGTAGCATCCTCCTGAGCCCTGCACTCTGTACGTAGCATCCTCCTGAGACCTGCACTCTGTACGTAGCATCCTCCTGAGACCTGCACTCTGTACGTAGCATCCTCCTGAGACCTGCACTCTGTACGTAGCATCCTCCTGAGACCTGCACTCTGTACGTAGCATCCTCCTGAGACCTGCACTCTGTACGTAGCATCCTCCTGAGACCTGCACTCTGTACATAACATCCTCCTGAGCCCTGCACTCTGTACGTAGCATCCTCCTGAGACCTGCACTCTGTACATAACATCCTCCTGAGCCCTGCACTCTATATGGAGCATCCTCCTGAGCCCTGCACTCTGTACGTAGCATCCTCCTGAGACCTGCACTCTGTACGTAGCATCCTCCTGAGACCTGCACTCTGTACATAACATCCTCCTGAGCCCTGCACTCTGTATGTAGCATCCTCCTGAGCCCTGCACTCTGTACGTAGCATCCTCCTGAGCCCTGCACTATGTACATAGCATCCTCCCGAGACCTGCGCTCTGTATCTAGCATCCTCCTGAGACCTGCACTCTGTACATAGCATCCTCCTGAGCCCTGCACTCTGTACGTAGCATCTTCCTGAGCCCTGCACTCTGTACGTAGCATCCTCCTGAGCCCTGCACTCTGTACATAGCATCCTCCTGAGACCAGCACTCTGTACATAGCATCCTCCTGAGACCTGTGCTCTGTATGTAGCATCCTCCTGAGACCTGCACTCTGTACATAGCATCCTCCTGAGACCTGCACTCTGTACATAGCATCCTCCTGAGCCCTGCACTCTGTACATAGCATCCTCCTGAGCCCTGCACTCTGTACATAGCATCCTCCTGAGCCCTGCACTCTGTACATAGCATCCTCCTGAGACCTGCACTCTGTACATAGCATCCTCCTGAGCCCTGCACTCTGTACATAGCATCCTCCTGAGACCTGCACTCTGTACATAGCACCCTCCTGAGACCTGCACTCTGTACATAGCATCCTCCTGAGACATGCGCTTTGTACATAGCATCCTCCTGAGCCCTGCACTCTGTACATAGCATCCTCCTGAGACCTGCACTCTGTACGTAGCATCCTCCTGAGACCTGCACTTTGTATGTAGCATCCTCCTGAGCCCTGCACTCTGTACGCAGCATCCTCCTGAGCCCTGCACTCTGTACATAGCATAGATTTCTTCATACAAGGATCCCCTCATATCAGTGATCAGTGGACATTTTTACATTATCAGGAAATTGTTGTCACTGAGAGACAGAAATTGTCCGTTGCTCAGGGAACCCCTAGAACCCTTTGTAGGATCCCCGGCTGATAAAGGCCGGACTAGTCAGTAATATATTCCCCTCCCCCTTGGTGGGAGTGGAGATGACCCGTCTATAAGGATATACAATACATACACACACAGCACAATTAAGGCCGTGTTCACACTACCAGATGTTTTTTGGGGACTGCAGTTCTTTTGAGCTCCACAAGGTGGTGATCTTCTCACTTCTACCATAGAGACAGGAAGTCTCTATTGAAGACAGGAAGTGATGTCACGTACAGACAGGAAGTTCCGGGTGAGAGGCGAGTCGGGAGGAAGTAGTGAGGAGACGTCGGGAGGCAGCACATGAGGTTATAAGATCTTTTCTTCTATTTACACCCAGTAACCCCGTCATGTCCGTCCTCTTCCTCCATAGTCACTGTGACGTCTTTTATCTCCAGCAGATGATGATACACACACATATAGCCAGATTCACGTATCCCGGCGTGAAGTTGTGCGGGCCTTAGGTATAGCAGATACGCAGCCAATGTTAAGTATGGACGTCGGGACAGCGTCGAATTGTACGTATCTCAGATACGCTACGCCGCTGTAAATTAGAGAGGCGAGTGTCGTATTCACAAAGCACTTGCTCCCTAAGTTACGGCGGCGTGGCGTAAATGGGCCGGTGTAAGCCCGCGTAATTCAAAGTAGGTTGCAGTGGGCGTGTTTTATTATAACGAACCGTGACCCCTATCTAAATGAGCCACCTAACAAACGGTGCATGCGCCGTCCGTGGACGTGTCCCAGCGCGCATGCTCAAAATCACGCCGCGAATAGTCAATGCTTTCTACGTGAACGTGACTTACGCCCAGCCCCATTCTGAGTCGGCTGACGCAAACGACGTGAAATTCGACGGCTGTTCCGACGTCCATACCTAACATTGGCCGCGCCATCTTTTTGGTGGTTTATCTTTACGGCTGAAAAACGCCTTACGTAAACGGCGTAGCTTTACTGCGACGGGCGTGCGTACGTTCGTGAATAGGCCTATCTCGCTAATTTACATATTCTAGGCGTAAATCCCCTAGCGGCAGCTAAGATACGACGATGTAGGAGACTTACGCCGGTCATATCTTAGCAACAGAGAAGCGTATCTCAGTTTGAGAATACGCTTAGAGATACGACTGCGCGGATTCGGACTTACGGCGGCGTGTCTACTGATACGCTGTCCTAAGTCTACCTGAATCCGGCCCATAGTGTGGAGACCTAGATGATCTCTTCAGGGGCAGAACATTTCCCCACTTACAGGGCCGGAAATCACGCTCCGTTATTGAGATGTGTCGCTTTTCCCACCAATCACCTTCTCACCTCCTCGGTCTATATCAGGGGTCTCCAAACTTTATAAACAAAGGGCCAGTTTGGACTTTAGGGAGGCCAGTGGGAGTAGAAAATGTCCAGTGGAAGTAAACAATGCCCCATCGTTGATGTTGGTGGAAGGAACAATGCCCCATTGTTGATATCAATGGAAGGAATGGTGCCCTATTGTTGAGGTTGGTGGGATGACTAATTCCCCCTCGTTGGTGTCAGTGGGATAACTAATACCCCATTGTTAGAGTCAGTGGATGGAATAGTGCCACAGGGGTCAGATAAGGGCTGCATGCAGCCCCCGGGCCACAGTTTGGAGACCGCTGGTCTATACTAGGGGTGCAACGGATCAAAAAACTCACAGTTCGGATCGTTCCTCGGATCAGGAGTCACGGATCGGATCATTTTTCGGATCAGGAAAAAAAACACACACAAGACAAACATAACTTGCCCCCCACTCATCACTGTAATGTCCACCATTGTCCCCCCACTCGTCATCACCATCACTGTTCCAGTCCAACATTGCCCCAGCCCCCCACACTAGTAATAATAGCCAGTCCAACATTGCCCCAGCCCCCCACACTAGTAATTATAGCCAGTCCAACATTGCAACCAGCCCCCCACACTATGCCCCAGCCCCCACACTAGTAATAATAGCCAGTCCAACATTGCCCCAGCCCCCCACACTAGTAATTATAGCCAGTTCAACATTGCCCCAGCCCCCCCACACTAGTAATAATAGCCAGTCCAACATTGCTCCAGCCCCCCACACTAGTAAAAATAGTCAGTACAACATTGCCCCAGCCCCCCACACTAGTAATAATAGCCAGTCCAACATTTCCCCAGCCCCCCACACGTGTAATTATAGCCAGTCCAACATTGCTCCAGCCCCCTCACTAGTAATAATAGCCAGTCCAACATTGCCCCAGCCCCCCACACTAGTAATTATAGCCAGTCCAACATTGCTCCAGCCCCCCACACTAGTAATTATAGCCAGTCCAACATTGCCCCAGCCCCCCACACTAGTAATAATAGCCAGTCCAACATTGCTCCAGCCCCCCACACTAGTAAAAATAGCCAGTACAACATTGCCCCAGCCCCCCACACTAGTAATAATAGCCAGTCCAACATTGCCCCAGCCCCCCACACTAGTAATTATAGCCAGTCCAACATTGCTCCAGCCCCCCACACTAGTAATTATAGCCAGTCCAACATTGCCCCAGCCCCCCCACACTAGTAATATTAGCCAGTCCAACATTGCCCCAGCCCCCACACTAGTAATTATAGCCAGTCCAACATTTCCCCAGCCCCCCCACACTAGTAATTATAGCCAGTCCAACATTGCCCCAGCCCCCCCACACTAGTAATAATAGCCAGTCCAACATTGCCCCAGCCCCCCCACACTAGTAATAATAGCCAGTCCAACATCGCCCCAGCCCCCCACATTAGTAATTATAGCCAGTCCAACATTGCCCCCCACACTAGTAATTATAGCCAGTCCAACTTTGCCCCAGCCCCCCACACTAGTAATTATAGCCAGTCCAACATTGCCCCAGCCCCCCACACTAGTAATTATAGCCAGTCCAACATTGCCCCAGCCCCCCACACTAGTAATTATAGCCAGTCCAACATTGCCCCAGCCCCCCACACTAGTAATTATAGCCAGTCCAACATCGCCCCAGCCCCCCCACACTAGTACTTATAGCCAGTTCAACATTGCCCCAGCCCCCCACATTAGTAATTATAGCCAGTCCAACATCGCCCCAGCCCCCCCACACTAGTACTTATAGCCAGTTCAACATCGCCCCAGCCCCCCCACACTAGTACTTATAGCCAGTTCAACATTGCCCCAGCCCCCCCACACTAGTAATTATAGCCAGTCCAACATTGCCCCAGCCCCCCCACATTAGTAATTATAGCCAGTCCAACATCGCCCCAGCCCCCCCACACTAGTACTTATAGCCAGTTCAACATCGCCCCAGCCCCCCCACACTAGTACTTATAGCCAGTTCAACATTGCCCCAGCCCCCACACTAGTACTTATAGCCAGTTCAACATTGCCCCAGCCCCCCCACACTAGTAATTATAGCCAGTCCAACATCGCCCCAGCCCCCCCCCCCCCACACTAGTACTTATAGCCAGTTCAACATTGCCCCAGCCCCCCACACTAGTAATTATAGCCAGTCCAACATTGCCCCAGCCCCCCACACTAGTAATTATAGCCAGTCCAACATTGCCCCCATAATCACTAATATATAATAGCCACTGCCAGTCCAACATCCAACTCACTGTACTTGTTGCACTACGCGGCACGCGCTCTTGCAGAATAGAAGATCCACGATCCGAGGGAGGGTAGATGACGTCAGCGCGCACCGCTGCCGGGTGTACCAAGATGGCTGACCGATGCGGAGCTAGGCCGAAGCCGTGGCCCTCCCTAAGGCCCCGGTGGCGATGGTGCGGTCCGCGGATCGCATACTGTGCTGATCCGAACAGGTCGACCCGTTCGGATGACGGATCAGTCAGGATCCATTGCACCCCTAGTCTATACTAACAGATTATACCACTTTTATTAGTGGGGGGAGGGGCAGTGTTTGGCATTAGAAGAAATCACATCTAGGTACATGTGTATGGTCAGGTTGGTGACAAGATACACAGCGGGTCCAACCAAAATGCAGTGAGACCGATCTAGTAATAGAAGATCCGTCCATTGTGGTGAGCAGAGCTTTTTTTTCTCAAAAAATAAGTCCAGGAACTTAACCCACGACCCGTTCAGATTTCACTAACAGTAGGAGGGTCTTAGAGGGGCATTACATACCAGAATTGCATTACATACAGGGTGCAGAGTTCAGGGGGGGGTACACACAGAGTGCAGAGCTGTCACTTGTAAATACAGAAACCAGACTTCTGTGTTTACAAGTGATTGTGGGGAGCCGGGGGCACCAAAGGGTCTGAGCCAGAGGTTCCCCCAAGTTCCCCCTGGTGGTGAGTGTCATCCATGTGGGGTCCCCTGGAAGTGGTCACGTGTTTATCTCTTACTAATGGCATACCTCCCACCGTCCCAGATTTCGCAAAAATCTCCCACAGTCCCGCGATCAGGACCGATTACCGTGATTCGCGTTAAATCCAGTGATCCCCCCCCCTCAACTACTTCTATCCGATCTGCGGAAACCCCCCCCCCGCTCAACAACTAAGATCCATTGGAACCCCGCCTGCTCAAAAGAACTTTGATCTGCATAACACTACCCCTCAACAACACAGATCCCGCGTCCCCCCCGCTCAACAACTTCAATCTACAGAACCCCCCACTCAACAACTCAGATCCTGCGGACCCCCCCGCCCAACAACTCAGATCCCACGCGGGACCCCCCCCTCAACAACTGCAAAACACCCCCCTACAACAACTTCGATCCTTTCCGCGAACCCCCCCCTCGAGAACGCAGATCCCGCAGAACCCCCTGCTCAACAACTTTGATCTGCGAAACACCCCCCCCCCCCTCAACAAATGAGCTGTGCGCCCCACCCCCCAACAACTTCGATCCGTCCTGCTCAACAACTCCGATCCGCGTTGTTTGAAGGGGACTTTTTGATACATTGCACATTCGTTGTATGTTCTGGTGTCATTCGTTTCTTTATTTCTTTCTCGTACATCACGGGACACAGAGCGGCATATTCATTACTATATGGGTTATATGGAGTACCTTCAGGTGTGGACACTGGCAATCTCAAACAAACAGGAAGTCCCTCCCTATATAACCCCCTCCCCTAGAGGGAGTCCCTCAGTTTTTTCGCCAGTGTCTTAGGTGTTGGTCACGGAATAGCTTTGCTCCACATCCTTGGGATTAAGGGCGGGCTAACCGGATCTGTCCAAGGAGCCTCAGTGCCAAAGTGGACAGTACCCGGGCCCCAAACCGTGGGGTTTTGCCTATAATGCTCCTCTTTGGAGGGCTGGACCCTGGGCCCAGGACTTGGAGTTTGTAAAAACCATAAGTTCCTGTTTGCCAGGGTGCTATATAGGTCCAGGACAGTGGGTACCTTCATAGGACCCCAGGGCCTGAAGGTCTACTACGCTACCCACGGAGATGGGAGAAGATTGGACCGTTTTGCAAAACGTCCTGCTGCATGGAGCAGGTAAGTGGGGAGCCTGCGGGACTTGGTTCGACAGCAGGCTCTCCAGGGGAGATCTTAAGGGGGGTAGCCTGAGTATGCTCTGCATTGGCACCATGGTCACTATGTCTGATAGACAGGATGCCCTGAAATGTTTCCCCCCATAACTTGATCCCCCTACCTATCTATGTATGTTTGCTAGCTACCTGCTGCTCGCTGGTTGAAGATCTTTAAAAAAAAAAAAAGAGATCTGTCTCTAGGCTAAAGGGACTCCTTAGGGGCCTGTGTTAGCCTTACCTTGCCGGGATTCAAATCTGCCGCCTGATGCGTCCTCCAACCTGCATTCCTGGGCTCCAGAGTGCGTCTCCTCCTGGGCTCTCCTCCCCCGACAGTCGCGCGCGCGCGTGCACGCGCGCATGCATATAGAACATTTTCGCGCCGTTCGGGAGGGGGGGGAGGGGCGGGAGTGTGACTGCAGTGTAGAGTGGGCGCGCCTTTAATTGCTGTTATACACAGCAGGCGCGTTCTTAGCTCAGTTCAGAGCTGAGCTGGAGAGAGAGAGGACGTAGAGCTGGCAGCACAGTGACTCCCGGTGGCGAGAAGGGGTACTACATACTGGAGTCAGCTCCAATACTTTTTGTTAAGCCAAAATCCCCTTGGCAACAGGTTGAATGCTGGCAAACATGTTGGGGGTGGGGCTGTATGTGGTGAATAATATATAAAAGAAAACATACTGAGCCCCACCGGTTTTGGGGCATTAGTGATCCTATTGTCCCCTAAACCTTATTTTTTGTACTCCTGGCTATAGCAGTCTGTTGTTGTAAGCGGAGTCCTTCGGTTTTGTATTATGGCTTCCAAGGGTTCAGGATCAAAACCAAAAAAAAAAAAAAGAAAAATATAAAAATAAAGAGAAGAGGCAAAGACAAAGGGGTTCCTCCTCTGGTTCTGATAATATGCCAATACTTTCCCCACAGGTTATTCCTATAGGGGTCACCCTGGATAAGCCATTAAGGGGGTCTGGTGCTGAGGCTGGCCCAGGTCGGCCCAACCCTGTGTTATCACAGAGGAGATGCTAGCCGTCACCCTAGGGGGGCTAGAGGAAAGAGGTTAACAGCTATGATCGCTGGCTCTTTTTCTGGCAAGAAGCGGACTAGATCCCCATCGCCAAAAGGGACAGAACCTAGAGGATCTACCACTGTAGAATCGTTTTCAGCCTCCCAGGCGGAGAGTCTGTGGGTCCAGTCTTTGACAGACATGGCCCGCTTGGCATTCAATTTGCCATTTCCAGAGCCTCAGGTTCCTGCGGTATCCTCTTTGGGTTCTTTTAAAAGCGCCTTTAAGCAACTCTGTTAGAGGAATTGGTTTTTCCAGGATTGGGACGACCGGACAGAATTTTTTCTGCCGCCTAAAGCTGACGAGAGGGTAGTCTTTATGCACGTCTGCCAGGAAATATTTGTGCTTGCAGGCACTCTTTCCCCTGACCAAGTGCTCTTTAAAAGGGGGCCCGGATGGCTCAGTTGGTAGAGCATCGGACTTTTGATCTGAGGGTCCAGGGTTCAGGTCCCGGTTCGGGCACTGCTTTTCAACTACCCGTGAGGTCCTTGAGGCCGCATCTCCCGGAAAGCGCCCGATCTCATCTGATCTCGGAGGCTAAGCAGGGTAGGGCCTGGTTAGTGCCTGGATGGGAGACCACCTGGAAGGTTTTCTGTTATTTACCCTATGGAAAAGACATTTTTCTAAAGAAAGGGGGCGCTCCCAACGGTGGACGCAGCCATCTCATGGGTGAATAAATCATTAACTGGCCTAAGGGGAAACATACAAATGTTTAAGGTCCCGGTCGATAAACGTTTAGAGACACTTTTTCCAGCATCCCTGGCTACAGCCAGCAGTGGCTACAATTGGAGTTTTTTTCAGGCATTAAGGAACCAGACAAAACAGATGCTTAAACATCCCTGCCCAATAGGCAGAGGAGTTATTGGATATTCCCAGAGCTCTGTGCTTTGCGGTAGAGGTTATAAAAAGACTCCATCCAGCAGGCGTCTCGTTGTCACTATTTTTAGTGCATATGAGAAGGCTCTTTTGGTTGAAGAACTGGGCGGCCGAGCCCCATGTAAAAGACTGCTGGCAGGTTTGCCCTTCCATGGAAAGATCTGGATAAATACATTCAGACTGTTTCAAGTGGCAAAAGTACCCTTTTACCAGTCAAAGGAAGTTCCAGGGTCCTGCGTTTAAAAGGGCAGCTCCCCCCGGTTCCAGGGCCCTCAAATTTCAGGCAGTACGGTCCTCCTGCGCGATCAAACTTTTAACAATGGATCGCAAGGACAGGCCTCTGGGGATCGGTCCCCGACAGAGGGGGTCCGATCATCTGTGGCCGCAGGCTACAGATTAGAATTTCTAAAATTTCCTCCACAAGGAAGGCCTCAATGCGGCGGCATTGGATCACCTGCTTTACCAGGGCATAAGGGTAGAGGTACCAGCCCAAGAACAGGGGCTAGGTTTCTATTCCAATCTGTTTGTCATACCAAGGCTCATCGGCAATGTCAGACCAATTTTGGACCTAAAAGGTTTAAATGCTTACCTAAGGGTTCGCTCTTTCCGGATAGAATCCGTTTGGTCAGCAGCCGCCACACTCCAGAAGGATCTGCCGTCTATAGACATAAAGGATGGTTACCTTCATGTACCAGGTCTTTCAGCCACATCAAATATTTTTGTTTTTACGCTTCGCAGTGATACAGCGTCACTTCCAATTCGTGGCGCCCCCCTTCGGGCTGGCTACGGCCCCCGGGTATTCACGAAGGTCCTAGCTCCTATTCTAGTCAGTCTAAGGGATCCAAGGGATCTCGGTCCTAGCATACCTGGACAACCTCTTAATCATAAGATCACTCACTTCCTTGGTGGAATGCGTAGTAGCCCTCATGGTTCAGTACCTCGAGAGGTTCGGCTGAGTCCTAAACCGGGGAAAGATCAGCATTTCAACCTACAAAGCAGGTGGAATATCTCGGCACGAGATTAGACACAGAACAGAAGATGGATGTCCCTGCCCCTGGTAAAGGTCGAGGCTATCAAAAGATGGATTCAGTTGGTTCTAAGCAATATGTATGCGATGGCCATGTTCGAGGCGGTACCACACGCTTCCACACTCGTGTCCTACAGGCAGCAATTCTAGCAGCTTGGTGCTGCCCAGTGGTCTGGAAGGCTGGAGAGCGGTCTGGAACAAGTTCACTCGCCAAGGAACTTGGGCAGAGGCGGAGAGGCAGCTGCCCATCAAGGTCTGGGAGTTCTGAGCGGCTCGGCTAGCCCTCCTGGCATAGACATCCAGATTACAGGGGTCCTCGGTGAGAAGTCATTCAGACAATGCCACAGCGGTGGCATATAGGTGAACCACCAAGGGGGAACCAAGAGTCAAGCCACTCAGAGTGAGAGGAGCTTGGTTTTTCGGTGGGCAGAGGTTTACGTACCCTGCATATCGGCGACATTCATTCCCGAGGTGGACAACCTGCAGGCGTACTTCCTAAGTCGCCAAACCCTGTCGCCAGGGGAGTGGTCTCTGCATCCACAAGTTTTTTCAGACAATCTGAAGTGGGGAGTGCCAGACGTGGAGGTCATGGCATCAGGATTCAACAAGAAGCTAAACAGGTTCATGTCTCGAACGAGGGACCCTATGGCCTACGGAACCGATGTGTTGGTTTGCCCTTGGCATCAATCATAACTTCTATATGCATTTCCCCCACTGCAGTTACTACCCCGCCTGTGGCGCAGGATCATAGCACAGGCCGGTTATCCTGGTAGCCCCAGCTTGGTTCCCGGAGGGCATGGTACTCACTAGTCCTGAAATTGGCAGCGGGAGGCCCTTGGACTCTTCCTCTAGGGCCAGACCTACTCTCACAAGGCCCGATCCTCCACCCTGCATTACGGCGTCTAAATTTGACGGCCTGGCGGCTGAATCCCTGATTCTCAGGGGTAGAGGTCTGTCTAGGCAGGTAATCCCTACCCTCATTAAGGCTAGAAAGCCGGCCTCCAGGGTAATTTTGTTACAGGGTTTGGAGGGCCTACGTAGGTTGGTGTGAGGCTAAGAGATGGGTTTCCCGCAAGTATACCATTGATAGAGTATTACGTTTTCTCCAGCTAGGAGTGGATAAAGGCCTGGCATTAAGCACGATCTAGGGACAGATTTCAGCCTTATCAGTGTGGTTTCAGAGGCCGCTGGCCGCCCACTCGCTGGTTAAGATCTTCGTACAGGGAGTCTTACGTGTTAATCCTCCAGTCAAATCACCACTTTGTCCATGGGACTTAAATCTTGTTCTGTCAACTCTACAGAAACAACCCCTTGAGCTGTTGGCTGAGGTACCTTTGGTTTTACTGACTGGAAAGTCGGTATTTCTGATCACCATAGTTTCGGCCAGGAGAGTATCGGAATTGGCAGCCTTATCTTGTAAGGAACCATATCTCATTTTACATAAGAATAGGGCGGGGTTTCGTCCTCATTCTTCCTTTCTACCAAAGGTTATATCCAGTTTCCACCTGAACCAGGATGTGGTACTTCCATCCTTCTTCCAAAACCCACCTCTAGAAAGGAGGGGTTGCTGCATACGTTGGATATTGTCAGGGCCATAAAGGCCTATCTTAAAGCTACAGAGAAGGTTCGGAAAACAGATGTGGTGTTCGTTTTACCGGAAGGGCCCAAGATGGGTCAGGCAACTGCTTGATCCACCATGGCAAGATGAATTAAACAATTAATCGTTCAGGCCTGCGGTTTGAAGAGGTTGCCTCCTCCTTTGTCGGCAAAGGCCCATTCTACCAGGGCCATGGGCACCTCCTGGGCAGCACACCATCAGATCTCTATGGCTCGAAGATGCAAGGCAGCAACGTGGTCATCAGTCCACATGTTTACAAAATTTTATCAATTGGACGTAAGAAGGAATGCGGATACAGCCTTTGGGCAGTCAGTACTACAGGCCGCGATTCAAGCTCCTCAGGATCTGAGGGGGCTCCCTTGATTTGATTTGAGATTTACATTTCTTGTTTAAGTTGGATTTACTAGTATTTGAGTATACCTCTAAATTAAATCCTTCTTTGGAAGATGTCTCCCTCCCCTCATTAAAGCATTGCTTTCGGACATCCCATATAGTAATGAATATGCTGCTCTGTGTCCCGTGATGTACGAGAAAGAAAAAGAGATTTTTTAATACAGCTTACCTGTAAAATCCTTTTCTTGGAGTACATCACGGGACACAGAGCTCCCACCCCTCTTTTGGGGAACATTTTTGGGAGGCATAATGCTTGCTACAAAACTGAGGTACTTCCTCTGTGGGAGGGGGTTATATAGGGAGGGACTTCCTGTTTGTTTGAGATTGCCAGTGTCCACACCTGAAGGTACTCCATATAACCCATATAGTAATGAATATGCTGCTCTGTGTCCCGTGATGTACTCCAAGAAAAAGATTTTACAGGTAAGCTGTATTTAAAAATCTCTTTTTTTTTTCTATATACAGCAGATGCAATCCATTCAAGTGTTTGGTCAGACTTGTCATACAAAATATGAGTCAGATGGGAAACGAGCAATATGAGTGTCTTGAGTGACAGAAAGTCTTTTTTGCAATTCACTGGAGGATTCACGCAGGATTCAAGATATATCCATGGTCTAAATGTTGTAAGTGTTTTGGAGCCTCTTCAACATTGATCCATCCTCAGAGGACAACGAGAGAGAAGTCATTATAGTGTTCTGGAAGTGACAATGGCTTTACAATAAAGTCCAACCCATGTATACATAAGAGGAGTCATTTCAGAAGATATTTCTTGTTTGGAGTGTGATAAAGATTTACAATGGAGGCAAAACGTATCACACACCAGAAGGTTCACACTAAAGGGAAGCCATATACATGTTCTGAATGTGACAAAGCTTTTTCAACCAAGGACAAGTGTATCATACACGAGAGGGTTCACACTGGAGAGAAGCCATATCAGTGTTCTGAATGTGACAAAGCTTTTTCAACCAAGGACAAGCATATCATACACGAGAGGGTTCACACTGGAGAGAAACCTTTTCAGTGTTCTGAATGTGGCAAAACTTTTACACAGAAGGGTGGCCTTAACACACACAAGAGGATTCACACTGGAAATAAGCCATATCAATGTTCAGAATGTGACAAAGCTTTTATACAGAAAGATAATTGTATTTTACACCAGATGACTTACACTGGAGAGAAGCCATATCAGTGCTCAGAATGTGGCAAAGCTTTTACATCTAAGTCAAATCTTATCATACACCAGAAGATTTACACTGGAGAGAAGTCGTATGAGTGTTCTGAATGTGACAAAGCTTTTACAACAAAGAGAGAGCTTATCACACACCAGAGGGTTCACACTGGAGAGAAGCCATATCAGTGTTCTGAATGTAACAAAGCTTATAAAACAAAGTCACACCTTTTCATTCACCAGATGATTCACACGGGAAAGAAGCGGTATGAGTGTTCTGAATGTAAAAAAGCTTTTGCAGAGAAGAGAGAACTTATCAGACACCAGATGACTCACACTGGAGAGAGGCCCTATGCGTGTTCTGAATGTGACAAAGCTTATAAAGACAAGAAAGGGCTTAAAAGACATCAGAAAATTCACATTGAAGAGAAGCCATATGAGTGTTCTGAATGTGACAAAGCTTTTGCACAGAAGTCAAACCTTATTACACACCAGAGAATTCACACCGGAGAGAAGCTGTATCAGTGTTCTGAATGTGATAAAGCTTTTATAGGGAGGTACGCCCTTTTCCAACACACAAGGGTCCATACCAGAGAGAAGCCATATCAATGTTCTGAATGTGGCAAAGCTTTTGCAAGTAAGTCGTATCTTATCACACACCAGAGAATTCATACTGGAGAGAAGCTGCATCAGTGTTCAGAATGTGATAAAGCTTTAAGAGTGAAGACAGACCTTATCACACACCAGAGGGTTCACACTGGAGAGAGGCCATATCAGTGTTCTAAATGTGACAAAGCTTTTAAAGTTAATGCTGGGCTAATCTATCACCAGAGGATTCACAATCTTCAGTGAGGAAACTCTGGAAGAAGGGGGATATTAAAGGGGTTGGAGTTAATCGGAAATGAAAGACTTCAGGATGTCTCAGTTTCACACCTCATATCATCTCACACATTAGTAAAAGAAAGTATATTGCTATTAAAAATAAAAATAAAAAAGTGAGCAAAAAGGAATGTGATGGATGGACACTTTAGTATTTATGTCCATTGGGCACAACCTAGAAAGTACTTGACTATTCTAAATATTGACAATTTTTTGGGCAGGCAACAATGAACCTTATTCCTTATGATTCTCATCTGTACCCTTTTTATGGGGCTTTGTCGGAACATGTAATGCATTTGCATGAATAACTAACTGAGCTGTATTCTCAAGTGTTTTATCCATTGCCTGATCCTGAGCCAATACATGACCAACACGGCCTCAGTACAGGGAGACTGGGTAGCAGTCAAGCAGCATCTTGCCAAGACTCTGAAGCCTCAGTGGGAGAATCCTTTCCAGGTTCTGCTGACAATTTATGTACCTGTCAATCATTGGGACTCCAGCTAAGCCCATTGTGTACATTTTCCACTCCTCTTCCCATGATCAAGGCCTCCTGTCCATATTCCACCGCCTCTCATGGATGACAGTTTTGCAGACAGGGACACCAGCCAATCAGACTTCTCCATTCCATGAGAAAGCAACTTCTTAATCTGGCACAGGCCTTGCATCACTGAATTGCAGCTGTTTTACGGGATGCATTCAACATTACAACCTTATCCCAGCTGGCTACTTGTGTTTTATTCAGTTCTGCTGAAAGTCGAATGCCTTGTACACACGATCGGATTTTCCATCGGGATAAACTCTGACTGAATTTTCAGATGGAATTCTGTTCAAGCGGTCTTGCATACACACTGTCACACCAAATTCCGACCATCAAGAACGCAGTGACATACAACACTACGACGAGCCAAGAAAAATGAAGTTCAATGCTTCCGAGCATGCGTCGACTTGATTCTGAGCATGTGTGTTTTTTCTCCGTCGGAGACGGACGAACAGAATTTCCAATATAATTTTTTTCCTTTGGGGAAACAAGAGAACATGTTCTCCTTCTAAATTCCGATGGAAAAAGTCAGATGGGGCTCACACACGTCAAAATATCCAATGAAAAAATTCTGTCTGACTTTGTCCATTGGAAATTCTGATCGTGTGTATTTTTGTTTTAATTATCTAGATTTTCTGTCAATCTATTGTACATTTCCATAGACTAATCATACATTACAGCTACAAGAGATCTGAACTTACAAAGTGCTGAGTATGTGGTCATATTCCTACAATGTCTACTGGGGGACTGACATTTCTCTTATTGGGGTTCTCTTTATTGATGGAATGGACAGATCTTTTATTTTTTTTGTGGAGAACACTTTTTGGACCCCAAAAACATTGTGTGATGAAAAGTGTAACTATGGGCAAAATCAATAATGACATAAAGGATGCAATCTGTCATGAACCATGACATCCCCGGGCCGTTCTCTCCCTACACCCCCTTGTGTGTTTTTTCATTTTTGGGAATGTCTCAGTTCTGCACATTAGGGCCTGGATTCACAGACATTGGCGCATATTTATGCCGCCGTATCATATCTTCTTTACACTACGCCAACGCAGCGCAGAGAGGCAAGCATGGAATTCACAAAGCACTTGCTCTCAAAACTACGCTGGGTTTCGAAGGCGTAAGCCGGCGTAGGTGGAAGTGGGCGTTAGCCATGCAAATGAGGCGTGACCCCATGTAAATGATGGGCCGAGTGCCAGACAAGTACAAACTGCGCATGCGTTGTGTCATGCCGCATTCTAGTGCGCATGCTCACAATCACATCAGAACAACTGCCTAAGATATGGCGAACACTGCCTACAGTGTGAATGTAACCTATGCCCAGCCATATTCACGTACCATGTAAAATTTGACGGCTTGTGTTCCCTGGTCCATACCTTTTGCATGGGTTGCGCCTCCTATATGAGGAATAACTTTACGCCGTACGTACGACTTACGCAAACCGTGTATATTATGTGCCGGCGCAAATACGTTTGTGAATCGCCGTATTTTCCTCATTTGCATATTTTAATCGAAAATCAATGGGAGCGCCACATGTGTCCAGCGTAAATATGCGCCCACTCTATGCCGGCATAGGAAAGTTACGTCGGTGGGTTGAAGCCTATTTTTAGGTGTATCTTAGTTTGTGGGTCGGCGCATAGATACGACAGCGCACATTTGTACTTGCGTCGGCGTATCTGGATATACGATGGCGTAAGTGCTTTGTGAATCCGGGCCTATATCTTTAGCATTTGTAGTCTACCCAAATGTATTATGTGAGGCCACGTACACACGACCGAGAAACTTGACAAGCGGAACTGTAATTTTTCTCGACGAGTTTCTCCTTCGGCTGTCGAGAGAACTCACCAAGCCAAATTTCCCCATTGCCATCGAGCAAAAAGAAGACATGCTCTCTTTTTGGCTCAACAAGTTTCTCAACGGTTTTCTCGGCGAAAAGTGTACACATGACCGGTTTTCTCAGCAGAATACGTCTTCCATCAAGTTTCTTGATGGGTTCTGCCGAGAAAACCGGTCGTGTGTATGGGGCCTATATCAATAGATTTTTGGGACTGATGGGGCTTTACCCACCTGAGCTCTGGAAGGTTTTACCCCTTTCATGACCAGGGCGTTTTTTTGCTATACAGAACTACGTTAGTCTAACTGGTAATTGCTCTGTCATGCAACGCTTTACTCCAATGAAATGTTTACGATTTGTTTCACACAAATAGCGCTATATTTTAGTGGTATTTGATCACCGCTGTTTTTTTTTACTTTTTGCCATGTAAATAAAAAACATTTAAAAAAAAATTACTTTCAATTTTAAAACATATAAAAAAGAACCACATTTATTTATACATTTTGGTCAAAATGTATTCTTCTACATGTCTTTTGTAAAAAAAAAAAATGAAAAAATACTGTATATATTCTGATGTCAGGACAGTACAAATACCCCCTCAAATGACCCCTTTTTGGAAAGTAGACAGTCTGAGGTTGTCGCCATTCCAGGAGCGTTCAATTATAAAGTGTGACATGTTGGGTATCTATTTACTTGGCGTAACATCATCTTTCACATTATACTAAAAAGTTGGGGTAACTATTGTGTGTTTTTTTATTATTAATATTCATTAAAGTGTATATTTTTCTGAAAAAATTGCTGTGCAAATACCGTGTGACTTAAAAAAATTGCGATGACCACCGTTTTATTCCCTAGGGTCTCTGCTGAAACAATATATAATGTTTGGGGTTCTGAGTCATTTTCTAGCAAAAAATACAGATTTAAACTTGTAAACAAAAAGTGGCAGGAAAAGCCTGTTTAACAAGTTGTTAAAGGGGGGGAGGGGTTCTCTTTAGATTGTAGTGAATGAGAAGCACATGGCACTGAATGACTACAAATGCAAGTCCCCCCTCCCCTCTCTTTGTGTTTGTAGTCAGCATGGCCCCAGGTTGTCTGTGAGGGAGGGGTCCTCTTTGTGATCCCCTCCCTGTCCTGTGTTTGTAGTCAGCATGGCCCCAGGACATCTGTGGGGGAGGGGCCCCTGTGAGGAAGCTGGCTCACAATGTGATTGGAGTCTTCCCAGATCCGTAGTGCAGACACAGAATGTCCCTCACACCTCTCAGCCAGGACAAGAAGCCTCCATCTTCCATCGGGGACACAGAGGAGAACTTTCCACTGATTGTGGACACTTGTGAGCCGGAGGAAGAGAAGCCGAGAGTTGGGAGAGATTTCCCCCTTCATGTCCAGTCACCGTGCTGGGAGGAGTCAGAAGTCACCCGACCATAGAAGAGGAGTCAAGAGGGACCATCCGAGAGGACCCCAACCATAGAAAGACTCACCAGAGGAGCCAAGAGGGACCATCCGAGAGGGACCATCCGAGAGGACCCCAACCATAGAAGACTCATCAGGGGAGCCAAGAGGGACCATCCGAGAGGACCCCAACCATAGAAGACTCATCAGAGGAGCTCCACATCAATCTCCAGACCAGGACACCATCAGCCAGGTATTCATCTCTCACTGAGTACCACTATCTCCCCCATCCCCCTGGCACCAACTTGCTCCTCTGTCTCTCCAATGCCTCCTGTCTACCCCTATCCTCCTGTCCTCTCACTTTTCCTTATCCCATTATTGCTCCTTTCTCACCTTACTATCCCCCTGTACCCTATCCACTCCACTCTACTCCCCCCATTCCACCTCCATGCCCCCCCCCCCGTTTTCACTCTTTCTACCAACTGTCCCTATGTCCACCCCCTGTCTCCTCATTGCCCTTTCCACCCACTATTGTGTTTATCAAGCCTACTACTCCTCTGTCCATATCCACCCCCATGTTACCCTATAGCACACTGTGCATTGCTTGTCCCCCCCCCCCTCTGCCTATTCCACCCCACTGTGTCCCATCTACCCCTTTACTCCCTTGTCCCCCCCTTCCACCCCCACAAGCACCCCCGCCACCTACCTACCACCGTTGCCTGTCCACCCACTACCCCCAGTCATCTCCACTACCTCCTCACCCCCTCTTTTACCACTGAGCACCAGTGCCTCATCTTGCTCCTCAGCACCTGAGCACCTCTTCCCCCAGCGCTCCTCTATGAGCACCTACAGTATGTACCCAATGGTTCCTACTAATCTCTAATGCCCAACATTTCCCCACCGTGATCAATTTTTGTTTCTCCACTGATCTCCCCCACTATATCTCCCCCACATTGACTACAGATAGCGGACACACCCCCCTCCACTGTGGCTAGAGATAGCAGACATTCCCCCCTCCACTGTGACCACAGATAGCGGACACCCCCCCTCCACTGTGACCACAGATAGCGGACACCCCCCCCTCCACTGTGATCACAGATAGCAGACACCCCCCTCCACTGTGACCACAGTTAGCAGACACACCCCCCTCCCTCCACTGTGGCCACAGTTAGCAGACACACCCCCCTCCACTGTGACCACAGATAGCAGACACCCCCCCTCTACTGTGACCACAGATAGCAGACACCCCCCCTCTACTGTGACCACAGAGAGCAGACACCCCCCCCTCTACTGTGACCACAGATAGCAGACACCCCCCCTCCCCCCCACTACTGTGACCACAGATAGCAGACACAGACCCCCCTCTACTGTGACCACAGATAGCAGACACCCCCCTGACTCACCACTACTACTGTGACCACAGATACCAGCAGACACCCCCCCCCCCCCTCCACTGTGACCACAGATAGCAGACACCCCCTCCACTGTGACCACAGAACATTAGCAGACACAGTAAACACCCCCCTCCACTGTGGCCACAGTTAGCAGACACACCCCTTACCCCCACCTCCACTGTGACCACAGATAGCAGACACCCCCCCTCTACTGTGACCACAGATAGCAGACACCCCCCCCCCTCTACTGTGACCATGGACAGATAGCAGACACCCCCCCTCTACTGTACTGACCACAGATAGCAGACACCCCCCCCCCTCTACTGTGACCACAGATAGCAGACACCCCCCCCTCTACTGTGACCACAGATAGCAGACACCCCCCTTCTACTGTGACCACAGATAGCAGACACCCCCCTTCTACTGTGACCACAGATAGCAGACACCCCCCCCTCCACTGTGACCCGCGACAGATAGCAGACACCCCCTCCACTGTGACCACAGATAGCAGACACACCCCCTCCACTGTGACCACAGATAGCAGACACACCCCCTCCACTGTGACCACAGATGGCAGACACCCCCCCCCGTCCACTGTGACCACAGATGGCAGACACCACCCCCCTCCACTGTAACTCCAGATAGAACACACCCCCCTCCACTGTGACCACCAATAATAGAATACACACCCCCCCTCCGCCACTGTGGCCACAGTTAGCAGACACACCCACCTCCACTGTGACCACAGATAGCAGACACCCCCCCCCCCTCTACTGTGACCACAGATAGCAGACACCCCTCCACTGTGACCACAGATAGCAGACACACCCCCTCCACTGTGACCACAGATAGCAGACACCCCCCCTCCACTGTGACCACAGATGGCAGACACCACCCCCCTCCACTGTAACTCCAGATAGAACACACCCCCCTCCACTGTGACCACCGATAGAATACACACCCCCCCCTCCACTGTGGCCACAGTTAGCAGACACACCCCCCTCCACTGTGACCACAGATAGCAGACACCCCCCCTCCACTGTGACCACAGATAGCAGACACCCCCTCCACTGTGACCACAGATAGCAGACACACCCCTCCACTGTGACCACAGATAGCAGACACCCCCTCCTCCACTGTGACCACAGATGGCAGACACCACCCCCCTCCACTGTAACTCCAGATAGAACACACCCCCCTCCACTGTGACCACAGATAGCGGAAATCCCCCCCCCCTCCACTGTGATCACAGATAAAGGGCATTTTTCCACTCACTGCTCCTTCTCCACCATTTGCCCTCCTGCCCCCTCACTGCCTCCCTGTCCTCCCCGAACCTGCCTGTCCCCCACTGCTCTCATTCACACTACTGTGTCCCCCCTGAACCTCTTGGCACACTGTTCTAACCTATGTCCCTCACTCCCCCTGTCTAGCCCCTGTCTTCCCAATGCCTTTCACCATTGCCCCCCCATCCTCCCCACCCCACCCCATTCCCCCACTGCACACTTTCCAGTGGGGTGATAAGATGATGATTGTAGAGATATGTGAATTCAGTGCTATTACAGATTCGGAATTCTCCTAATTCAGAGGAGCAGACAAATTGTGACAATGTAGGGTGTGAATAGTCAGCTCTTGGGTCTAGGATTGAAGGAACTGACACCTGGTTGGTAATGACCCCCCTGACAGGCTTGTGTACAGGCAAAGGTGGGTCACTTTCACCTCACCGGACCTTTCATCTGTAGAATCAGATGGGGGATGGGATGTTGTGTGATCTCAGATGGGGGTCTGGGGCAGAAGAAAGTCTACTGTGTCCTGTGTACAGAATCCCTGAGAGCCACAAAATGATTGTATGGAGTCTGATCAGCAGATTGCATGCAGATTGTAATCCAGCAGATCTGTGTGTGTATGGTGTCCTTGCAGACCAGGCAGAGGAAAAATATTTTTTTGGTTTTTGGTTTTTTTGGTTACTGATTTGCACAGTTTTGGAACCTTTTGGTTCTCATATCTTCTTTCAGAGGAGGAATCGCCATGTAGTGGAAATCAATTGTAAGTCCTGTGTCTGGTGTGGGGTGTACATGGGGGGCAGGAAGAGGGAGTAACACAAGGATTCTACCTTGTAGGGGAGCCTGAGGAACCCCAGAAGTGTGAGCTGATTACAAGACTGATCCTTAACCCTTATAGTATACCAGATTGTATGTAAGATTTATATCTCCCTGTGTGTGGTCATGCAGCTAGATATGGGCGGAGTCTCCCTCTAGTGGTGGTCAGAGGTATTGCAGGCTGTGCCAAGTCTATCACAGCTGGTATTACTGGCTACCAATAATCTCCCTCTCCTTCCCTCCTCCACCAAACAAGGTCCTTACCTCAGTTATCTTACTCATTGCCCGCCCACCTCTGACATCATCTTCCCAATTTTACAGCTGGGGATGAGGTTGCGGGCTTGATCGGTCATCCTTTCCTTACCGCTGCTGGCTCAAAATTTGTAATTGTGTCATCAATGATTGGCCAAGCATGCGCTATGACTCGTCAGCACAGAGAGACATAATTGGCCAAAAGCAGGGTGCCTTTGGCCAATCATGGCTCAGGGGATTAGGTACACGCCCCACAGTATATACAGTAAGGCCACCTGCGTGTCGGCCTTGTGTAGTGTGTTCAGAGAGAGAGAGATTGAGCGGCAATTGATTCAGCTAGTTAGATCCAGTGGGCCGGATCCACAAATAACTTACGTCGGCATATCTATTGATACGCCGTGTAAGTTCTAAGATGCGCCGTTGTATCTTTGTTTTGTATTCACAAAACACGATACGCCGGAATTTTGGTAAGATCCGACCGGCGTAAGTCTCTTATGCCATCGTATCTTAGTTGCATATTTACGCTGGCCAGTAGGTGGCACTTCCGTCGATTTCCGCATCGAATATGCAAATGAGCTAGATACCCTGATTCACAAACATACTTGCGGTCGGCGCATTTTTTTTACGTTGTTTGCGTAAGCGTAAGTCCAGCGTCACGTTACCCCTGCTCTATGAGGCGTAGCCAATGTTAGGTATGGACGTCGGAACAGCTTCAAATTTTTTATGTTTTACGTTGTTTGCGTAAGTCGTCTGTGAATGGGGCTGTTCGTAAGTTACAATCACGTCGAAAGCATTGAGTAGTTGTGGCGTAATTTGGAGCATGCGCACTGGGATACGTACACGGACGGCGCATGCGCCGTTCGTTAAAAGAGTCAATTACGTGGGGTCACGATGAATTTCCATAAAACACGGCTTACGCCGGCTGATTTACGTTACTCCGCCGTAACTTAGGACGCAAGTGCTTTGTGAATACGCCACTTGCCTCTCTAAGTTGCGGCAGCGTAGCGTATACAAGATAGGCTACGCCCGCAAATATATACGCCAGGGTACGTGGATCTGGCCCAGTATATTTAGTATATATATAAATTGTATGTGTTTGTATATATATATAAAATATACTGCATACCGTTTAGCTAAGTCTCACTGCAGAGCGTTCCTGTTATTCTCTTCCTAATAATACTACAGGCAATCAGTTGATTCAGTTAGCTGCAGTATAATCAATATATACTGTATTTTTCCTACCATAAGAAGCGCTTCCCCTCCCCCCCAAAAATGGTTGAATATGCCTGTGCATATTATGGAGCGAATATAGACCAATCCCCCCGCCCACCCTGCCACTGCCGAATGCTGAGTCAGCCGCATAACTCCTCAGCTGTGGATTGCCTGCTCCTCCCTGTCAGAATGGGAGCATCTGTGTGTCCATGACAGGGAGCGGGTTCCCCCTCCATCTCCGGGCAGAGCAGGCTGTCTCTGTTCTACCAAATTTTCCAGGCAAAGTAGGCTGACTCACTCTCTAGTGAGAACATTTGTACCGGGGGTTTGGCATGTGGCCCCTCCGGTCCGTCCTCCACTACCTCCGTGGTATAGCAGACGTCCCTTGGCGGCTACCGCTACGAGAGGGCCTGCTGTCGCAAGGTCCCATAGGTCATCCTGCTTTGCAGTCAATGGCTTTAACAGAATGACATCGAGGTGCCTCAGAAACCACCGTTTGAAAACATTAGGGAAGTTCCCTTGTTGACACTTTCTCAGAAATTGGTCCTTTTGGTGGTTGTTAGGTCAGGTAAGATCCTGAGGTTCTGAGCTGGCAGTTTTGTCATGAAAGGCTCCCTATCTGATCTTCCACAAGGATAAGGTGGCGCTGCGGCCGCAGCCTTCTTTTCTTCCTAAGGTCATTTCGACCTTCCATCTCAAGGAAGACATTGCACTGCCATCCTTGTGTCCTCATCTGTCGAATCCTACGGAGACGCTGTGGCATTCCTTGGACGTTGTCTGAGCTCCGAGAATGTAATTGTCTGTTACTGCTTCGTTCCGGAGTTCAGACTCAAAGTTTGTTTCGGTGGCTGGTCCGAAGAAGGGCCCAGCAGTCTCATCGGCCACCATTTCGAGGTGGATCCAACAGATCCTGATCAGGCTTACGCCATAAAGGGTTGGGCGTCATGAAGCATTCGACCAGGGCAATGGTGCCGCTGGGTTTTCTGACATCAAGCGCCTGTTTCCCAGGTGTGTAAGGCGGCGACCTGGTCACCCGGTCACACTTTCACTAAACTTTACAAGTTGATGTGATTGCATCTTCGGATGCTTCTTCAGCCGCAAAGTTTTGCAGGTGGCTGTTTAGAGTTACAACTCCTCAGTTGAGGAGCTCTGTTTTGTTTTGGGGTGAAGTTTAATTTTATGCTGTACCCACCCCTCATTTTGACACTGCTTTGGGACGTCCCACTGTGTTAAGATTAAGGCTGTGTCCATCCATGAACGAAAGAGAAAATAGGATTTTATGCTCACCGTAAAATCTTGTTCTCTGAGTTCATGGAGGGACACAGCACCCACCCCTCTTTCTTTAAGCATTGTACTGCTTGCTACGAACTGAACTGCTCGGTGCAGGCTGAGGGGATATAGTCAGTAGGACCGCACCCTGTTCAGCTTTGAAGTGTTAACACTTTCTGCCTAGTCACTCCTATTTCCCACTATGTCAAGATTAAGGCTGTGTTCTTCCATAAACTCAGAGAAAAAAGATTTTACGGTGAGCATAAAATCCAATTTATTCTGCTTCTGTTCAACAGGGGCATGTAATTACAATTATTCATCTAATATTTAACAACAGGGCCCATTCCTGTGCCCACCAAGAGTAACTGTGAGGACTTACAGTGTTGTGGCACCAGCGCCCGCACCAAAGGCCCAATTTTTCTACCACTGTTCAACAATGACGTGTAATTACAATTCTTGATATAATATTTCTCAGCAGGGAGTTCCAGCGCCCACCAAGACTGACTGTGAGGGCTTACAGTGTTGTGGCAACACCAACACCTAGGGCCCTACTTTTCAAACTTACAAACTTGCAAACGGAAGGAGACAACAGGAAGTGAGAGGAAATCTACCAATAGGAAGGGAAATTCTCTTCTGTAAGAGGTGTCTCCTGTCCACTGATGCTTTCTCACCAATATTAAACAAAAAAAAATTGTCATTGGGACAGAAAGTGAGGTGCAATCTTCTGAACAGATGCGCACAGACAGCAAAACAAATGTTACAGGGGTGATAACCCTTCTCTATGTTTTCAGAAAAGCTTAAAAATAGATTTTTTTGCTGGAGCTACACTTTAACCACTTCAGCCCCAGAAGGTTTTACCCCCTTCCTGCCCAGGCAAAATTTCAGCTTCCGGCACTGCGTCGCTTTAACTGACAATTTCGCGGTCGTGCGACGTGGCCCCCCAAAAAAATCGCTTTATTTTGGTGGTATTTGATCACCTCTGCGGTTTTTATTTTTTGCGCTATAAACAAAAATAGAGCGACGATTTTGAAAAAAACATCAATATTTTTTACTTTTTGTCCTGTCAGATACAATGGAGTTCCCCAAAATATATATATATATATATTTTCCTCAGCCTTTAGGCCGATACGTATTCTTCTACCTATTTTTGACGTAAAAAAATGCAATAAGGGCGTTTATCGATTGGTTTGCACAAAATTTATAGCGTGGTTACAATATAGGGAATAGTTTTACCTGTTCGGCGAAAATTTTTGTGACAAACACATTCATACAGTGAACAATTCTATAAATATGCACTGATAACTGTATAAATGTGACTGGCAGAGGAGGGGTAACCCCTAGGGGGCGGGGAAGGGTCTAAATGTGTAGCCTAGTTGTGTTCTAACTCTAGGGGGAGGGGGGTGACTGGGGGAGGTGACCGATTTTGTCCCTATCTGTACAAGGGACACAGCAATGGTCTCCTCTCTTCCTGACAGGACGTGGAGCTTTGTGTTTACACTACGCCACAAATCATTATGGGCACACAGTGCTCTACGTCCCTATTCAGAAAGCACTTGCTGGGCCATACTATGCGAGTGCCCAGGCGATGGTGTAAACTGCACAGCGTAATGCCGCGTACACATGGCAGAGTTAACCTCAACGGGCGGAAACACCGTTCCGCCCGTCGGGGTTCTCGTGGCTTTAAAAGACGGGACATCATATGACGTCCTGTCAGAATCGGCGGCCCGCCCGTCGGGAAAGGCGACCAGCCATTCATCCCGACGGGCCGTCGAGCAAATAGAGAACCTGTTCTCTATTTGCTCGAAGGGTTTCCCGACGGGCGGGGCTCGCCGAGAGCGTACACACGGCAGAATTAGGCTCCCAGCGAGGTTCTCGCTGGTTTCTGCCGAGAACCTCGGCCGTGTGTACGGGGCTTAAGGCCGTGCAATTCAAATGAATGGAGTGGGGGCGTGATTCATGTAAATGAATCATGACCCCACGTCATTCACGTTTTTTTGGACGGCGCATGCGCCATCCATGGACGTTCCCAGTGCACATGTGCGTAAACACGTCGATTTTTATCAATGTAAACGATGTGAACGTCGAGCCCTATTCCTGAACGATTTACGCAAACGACGTAGCCGACGGAAAACTCGACGCGGTCCCGACATCCATACTTAACATTGGCTGCCCCTGCTATAGCAGGGGTAACCTTCTGCCATCTAACGCTTACGCAAACGACGTAAAAAGCGACGCGCCATCGCAAGTCCGCTCGTGAATCGCCGTATCTTTCTCATTTGCATAGGCAAATGAGAAATCAACGTAAAGGCCACCTTGCGGCCAGCGTAAGAATACATTTAAGATCCATCGGTGTAAGTGACTTACGCCAGTCAGATCTTAGCCTGAAACCGGCGTATCATGTTTTCTGAATAGAAAATCTGTAGATACACTGGCGTAATTTGTTTCTGAATCGGGCCCTCTGTCTTGTTTGCACCGCCTGTATACTGCTGTTCAAAGTATATAGGGCCAAAAGGGGTTGTAATGACCTGGGGGAGGGGGAGGGGGGGACCCATGCTATTTTTCTCAGTGATTTTCATCCATATTGCAGGGACCAGAAATTACATTAAAGCCGCAAGCAGTCTTAAATTACCTTTTCTGAGAGTAATCTCATTTTGTGCAGGGACAGTTCTAAACACGTGCCACTACTATAGAAACCCAGAAGGTACGATATTTAACCACCTAAGCCCCGGACCAATATCCAGCTAAAGGACCAAAGGTGTTTTTACAATTAGGCACTGCGCTGCTTTGCTGGTAATTGTGCGGTCATGCAATGTTGTACCGAAACCAAATTTGCGTCCTTTTCTTCCCACAAATAGAGCTTTCTTTTGATGGTATTTGATTGCCTCTGCAATTTTTGCAAAATAAACGGAAAAAGACAGAAAATTCTGAAAAAAATGATATTTTCTACTTTTTGGTGTAAGAAAAATCGAATAAACAAAATTTTAGTCAAACATTTAGGCCAAAATGTGTTCAGCCACATGTCTTTAGTAAAAAAAAAAATTGCATTGGACCTCATTACCATGTTCGGTGGTAGCAAACTGCTGAATAAAGAGGAAGTAAACCCTTTCTCTTTTTCCCCTGCAAAGTAAAAGCATAATGGGCTAGTGTGCATTGTATACTAGCCCATTTTGTGGAACTTATCTGCAAATGAAGCCTGTGCTGTCCCCACTGGTGGCTGCATCCATCTTTGCTCCTCTTCCTTCCAGGGCCGCAGTCTCTGGCTCTGTGACTTGCCAGAGTCGCTTGAAGTCATGCACACAGGAGCCACCAGTCACCGCATTTTCCAGTGAAGAAACGGCTCGGAGGGCCATTTTTTCACAGCCCATGTGCCGATGACATCATTGGTGCAGTGTACAGCATATATCTCCTAAACGGCACATGTTTAGGAGATATTTACAGTACCTAGAGGTAAGTCTTGTTATAGGTACACGTACTGCAGGGGGGTTTACAACCAATTTAAGAACAACATTATGGCCCGTGGCATGTGTACAGCTGGTAGCAGCTGTATGTTTAGTTTTCAGACAGGGGGTCAGTAAAATCATGGCTCAACCACCTGGTTTTACTGCCCCCATTTTTTGATTTTTTTTTTCCCCCTAGACCTGGAAGGATTAAGAGCTAGGCAGGTGTAAAAAGTCCATTTACATCAGCCTGTCTATAGGACTGCATGGACCTTCCAATCAGGTCCTCCTGATAGGGCTGTATGGACCTTCCAATCAGGTCCTCCTGATAGGGCTGTATGGACCTTCCAATCAGGTCCTCCTGGTGGGGCTGCATGGACCTGTTCGAACAGGTCCTCCTAGTAGGGCTGCATATACATTCCAACCAGGTCCTCCTGATAGGGCTGCATGGCCCTTCCGATTAGGTTATCTTGCTAGGGTAGCATTGACCTTCCAATCAGGTCCACCTGGTAGGGCTGCATGGCCCTTTCTATAAGGTCCTCCTGGTAGGGCTGCATGGACCTGTTCGATTAGGTCCTGCTGGTAGGGCTGCATGGACCTTCCAACCAGGTCCTCCTGGTAGAGCTGCATGGACCTTCCAACCAGGTCCTCCTGGTAGAGCTGCATGGACCTGTCCGATAAGGTCCTCCTGGTTGGGCTGCATGGACCTGTTTGATTAGGTCCTCCTGGTAGGGCTGCATGGCCCTTTCGATTAGGTAATCTTTCTAGGGCAGCAAGGACCTTTCCGATCAGTTCATCCTGAAAAATTGAGAGGAGGTCCTTAATGGAATACCCATGTGAAAGGACCCTTGTAGGTTACCAGAGTGCACTTATTTCTGCACTCCTGTAACCTGCATTCAGCTGACAGAGGGCTAAAGTCTATAGTTGGCTGATGTAAAAAAATATATTGGTACTATGCAGTTGCACGCCACAAACATTACAAACATTTTGTCACATGTAGATATATTAACCTGCCCCCCTTCTTTACACAACAAGGATCGGTGATTGGTGGGGATGATAGGCGGGGAGGTGCAGTTTTCCATTTTAGCCCCAGGCACTGGATTACCTTGTCCCAGCACTGGGCCGAAGGTAATCTGAATGAACTGAAGGGCTAGCTGGAGAGTCTTCTCTCTCTCAGAGATGTTATCTTTGAAGACTTCTGGAAAAGATGTTACTGGTGAGTGTAACTTGGGTTTTCAGGATTTGCCACCTATTGACTTCAATGGGGTTTGTATTTACATTGGCATTGTTTGGATTGTTAGATAGATTTGAGAAACGTGTCCACAAGTCAATCCCAAGTACACCCCCCCCCCCCCATCACTATGCAGCACAATGCTCTAAATTAGAACAAAGAAATGAGATTCTCCTGCAGGAAATTGTAATAAAGTGTACATTTTACCAGCCAATGGGAATAATAGATTGCCCTCCATTAAATAGAATACAAATATTTAAACGTATATCCTTCTATAAGATATATTTAATAATACATGTAAAAAATAGAATGCAACTTTAACCCTTTATATATATAATTCTGACTTTTTTAATTTTTTCTATATCCAGCAGATGCAATCCATTCAAGTTTTTGGTCGGACTTGTCATAAAAAATATGAGTCAGATGAGAAACGAGCCATATGAGTGTCTTAAGTGACAAAAAGTATTTTTTGCAATTCACTGGAGGATTCACGCAGGATTCAAGATATATCCATGGTCTTAAGGTTGTAAGTGTTTTGGATCCTCTTCAACATTGATCCATCCTCAGAGAACAACAAGAGAGAAGTCACTTCAGTGTTCTGGAAGTGACAATGGCTTTACAATGAAGTCCAACCCATGTATACATAAGAGAAGTCAATTCAGAAGATATTTCTTGTTTGCAATTTGATAAAGGTTTTGCAATGGAAGAAAAACGTATCACACACCAGAAGGTTCATACTGGAGAGACGCCAAATCAGTGTTCTGAATGTGACAAAGCTTTTTCAACCAACGGAGAGCTTATCATACACGAGAGGGTTCACACTGGAGAGAAACCTTTTCGGTGTTCTGAATGTGGCAAAATTTTTACACAAATGGGTGGCCTTAACAGACACAAGATGATTCACACTGGAAATAAGCCATATAAATGTTCAGAATGTGACAAAGCTTTTATTCATAAAGCTACTTTAATTGTACACCAGAGGACTCACACTGGAGAGAAGCCACATCAATGTTCAGAATGTGGCAAAGCTTTTACATGTAAGTCACATCTTATCGCACACCAGAAGATTCACACTGGAGAGAAGTCATATCAGTGTTCTGAATGTAACAAAGCTTTTAGAACAACGTCAAACCTTATTAGTCACCAGATGATTCACACGGGAAAGAAGCGGTATGAGTGTTCTGAATGTAAAAAAGCTTTTGCAGAGAAGAGAAACCTTATCAGACACCAGATGACTCACACTGGAGAGAGGCCCTATGAGTGTTCTGAATGTGACAAAGCTTATACACAGAAGTCAAACCTTATCGCACACCAGAGTGTTCACACTGGAGAGAAGCTGTATCAGTGTTCTGAATGTGATAAAGCTTTTATAGGGAGGAACACCCTTTTCCAACACACAAGGGTCCATACCAGAGAGAAGCCATATAAATGCTCTGAATGTGGCAACGCTTTTGCATGGAAGTCATATCTTATCACACACCAGAGGATTCACACTGGAGAGAAGCTGTATCAGTGTTCAGAATGTGACAAAGCTTTTATACAGAAGACAAACCTTATCACACACCAGAGGGTTCACACTGGAGAGAAACTGTATCAGTGTTCAGAATGTGATAAAGCTTTTATAGTGAAGACAAACCTTATCACACACCAGAGGGTTCACACTGGAGAGAAGCCATATCAATGTTCAAAATGTGACAAAACTTTTAAAGTTAATGCTGGGCTAATCAAACACCAGAGGATTCACAATCTTCAGTGAGGAAACTCTGGAAGAAGGGGAGATATTAACCACTTGAGGCCCGCGCTACCGTCAGATGACGGCAACAGCGCGGACCTCAATATCCAACATGCCGTCATTTGACGGCATGTCTTTCTGGCGTTCCCAGCGCGCGCTGTACAGCGCGCTGCGGGGAAGCCCTGTGTTGTCCGTGTCCCTTGGACACGGCCAATCACAGATCGCGGCAAACGGCCAATCAGAGCGGCCGTTTGCAATGCGATCTGTGGGCGAATGAGAGATGATCTCTCATAGATCATCTCTCATTGCCGGCTCACACAGAGACAATGTCCTGTCTCTGGAAGGGAGGAGCCCGATCTGTGTTCCTTCCTACATAGGGACACAGATCGGTCACCCCCCCAGGCACCCCCCCCTCCCCCTACAGTTAGAACACACCTAGCATACACATTTAACCCCTTCCTCACCCCCTAGTGTTAACCCCTTCAATGCCAGTCACATTTATACTGTAATTAGTGCATATTTATAGCACTGATCGCAGTATAAATGTGAATGGCGCCAAAAATGTGTCAAAAGTGTCCGATGTGTCCGCCATAACGTCGCAGTAACAATAAAAATCGCAGATCGCCGCCATTTCTAGTAAAAAAAAAATAATAAAAAATAATAATTCTCTCCCCTATTTTGTAAGCGCTATAACTTTTGCGCAAACCAGTCGCTTATTGCGATTTTTTTTTTTTTTTTTTACCAAAAATATGTAGAAGAATACGTATCGCCCTAAACTGAGAAAAAAAAATGTGTTTTTTTTTTTAATTGGGATATTTATTATAGCAACAAGTAAAAAATATTGTATTTTTCTTCAAAATTGTCGCTCTTTTTTGTTTATAGCGCAAAAAATAAAAATCGCACAGGCGATCAAATACCACCAAAAGAAAGCTCTACTTGTGGGGAAAAAAGGACGTAAATTTTGTTTGGGAGCCACGTCGCACGACCGCGCAATTGTCAGTTAAAGCGACGCAGTGCCGGAAGCTGAAATTTCACCTGGGCAGGAGGGGGGTGTAAGTGCACAGTAAGCAAGTGGTTAAAGGGGTTGGAGCTAAGCTGCAATGAAAGACTTCAGGATGTCTCAGTTTCACACCTCATGTCATCTCACACATTAGTAAAAAATATATATATTGCTATTAAATAAAAAATAAGTGAGCAAAAACGAATGTGATGGATGGACACTTTAGTATGTATGCCCATTGGACACAACCTAGAAAGTACTTGACTATTCTACATTTTGACAATTTTTTGGCCAGGAAACAATGAACCTTATTCCTTAAGATTCTCATCTGTACCCTTTTTATGAGGCTTTGTCTGAACATGTAATGCATTTGCATGAATAACTAACTGAGCTGTATTCTCAAGTGTTTTATTCATTGCCTGATCCTGAGCCAATACATGACCAACACTGCCTCAGTACAGGGAGACTGGGTAGCAGTTAAGCAGCATCTTGCCAAGACTCTGAAGCCTCAGTGGGAGAATCCTTTCCAGGTTCTGCTGACAATTTATATACCTGCCAATCATGGGGGTTCCAGCTAAGACCATCATGTACATTTTCCACTCCTCTTCCCATGATCAAGGCCTCCTGTCCATATTCCACCTCCTCTCATGGATGACAACTTTGCAGACAGGGACACCAGCCAATCAGACTTCTCCATTCCATGAGAAAGCAACTTCTTAATCTGGCACAGGCCTTGCATCACCGAATTGCAGCTGTTTTACGGGATGCATTCAACATTACAACCTTATCCCAGCTGGCTACTTGTGTTTTATTCAGTTCTGCTGAAAGTTGAATGCCTTGTACACACGATCGGATTTTCCATTTGGATAAACTCTGACTGATTTTTCAGATGGAATTCTGTTCAAGTGGTCTTGCATACACACTGTCACACTAAATTCCGACCATCAAGAATGCAGTGACATACAACACTACGACAAGCCGAGAAAAATAAAGTTCAATGCTTCTGAGCATGCATCGACTTGATTCTGAGCATGCATGTTTTTTTCTGTCGGAGTTCCCTACAGACGAACAGAATTTCCGATATACAGGTTTTCCATTTGGGAAAAAAGAGAACATGTTCTCCTAAATTCCGATGGAAAAAAGTCAGATGGGGCGCACACACGGTCGAAATATCCGATGAAAACATTCTGTCTGGCTTTTTCCATCGTAAATTCTGATTGTGTGTATTTTTGTTTTTATTATCTCGATTTTCTGTCAATCTATTGGACATTTCCATAGACTAATCATACAGTACAGCTACAAGAGATCTGAACTTACAAAGTGCTGAGTATGTGGTCATATTCCTACAATGTTTACTGGGGGACTGACATTTCTCTTATTGGGGTTCTCTTTATTGACGGAATGGACAGATCTATTTTTTTCTTGTGAAGAACACTTTGGACCCTAAAAACATTGTGTGATGTAAAGTGTAACTATTGGCAAAATCAATAATGACATAAATGGTGCAATCTGCCCTGAACCATTTTATTCCCGGGCTGTTTTCTCCCTAAAGCCCCTTGTGTTTTTTTTATTTTTGGCAATGTCTCAGTTCTGCACATTATGGGCCAGATTCTCAAAGAAGTTACGTCGGCCTATCTCGAGATACGCCGGCGCATCCTAGAAGTTACGCGGCGTATCTTTTTTCTGTATTCAGAAAGCAAGATACGCCGGAATTTTGCGAAGATCCGACCGGCGTAAGTCTCTTACGCCGTCGTATCTTAGTTGGATAGTTAAGCTGGCCGCTAGGTGGCGCTTCCGTCGATTTAGGCGTTGAATATGGTAATGAGCTTAGATACGCCGATTCACAAACGGCGCATTTTTTTTACATCTTTTATGTACGTTTTTTTTGGGTGTATAGCTACCCCTGCTCTATGAGGCGTAGCCAATGTTGGGTATGGACGTCGGGACAGCATAGAATTTTTCATGTTTTACATCGTTTGTGTAAGTCATCTGTGAATGGGGCTGTGCGGAAGTTACGCTCACATCGAAAGCATTGAGTAGTTGCGGTGTAATTTGGAGCATGAGCACTGGGATACGTCCATGGATGGCGCATGTGCCGTTCGTTAAAGGCGTCAATTACGTAGGGTCATGATTATTTTCCATAAAACACGCCCACCTCTTCCACATTCGAATTAGGCGAGCTTACGCCAGCACATTTACGCTACGCTGCCGTAACTGAGGAAGCAAGTGCTTTGAGAATACTGCACTTGTGTCCTAAGTTGCGGCGGCGTAGCGTAAATACGATACGCTTCGCCGCGCTCAAAGTTACGCCGACCTGCCAGAATCTGGCCCTATATCTTTAGCATCCATAGTCTACCCAAATGTATTATAGATCAACAGATTTTTGGGACTCATAGGGCTTTACCCATCTGAGCTCTGGAAGGTTTTACCCCTTTCATGACCGTTTTTTTGCTATACAGCACTATGTTAGTTTAACTGGTAATTGCTCTGTCATGCAACGCTTTACTCCAATGAAATGTTTATGGTTTGTTTCACACAAATACCGCTATCTTTTAGTGGTACTTGATCACTGCTGTTTTTTTTGCCATGTAAATAAAAAAATAAAAAAACATTTTGAAAAAAAAAATATATACAAAAAGAACCACATTTCTTTATACATTTTGGCCAAAATGTATCTTTCTACATGTATTTTGTAAAAAATAAATAAATAAATTGATAAGTACTGTATATATTCTGATGTACTGTTGGCCTTTATCATTTCTTGGGGCCCCTAAAAAGCCAGGGCAGTACAAATACCCCCCAAATGACCCCTTTTTGGAAAGTAGACAGTTTGAGGTATTTAGTAAGAGGCATGGCAAAGTTGTAACTTGCCATCACCTTTTTTTTTTTTTGAAAAATAAGAAATTAAATAGTTTTTAATGATTTTATTTATTTAAAAAAATGACATCCTGTCATCAGCGCAGTACAGTGTCCTCATATGACTGGCGTGGCTGTGATTAAAGATATTGACTGGTGATGGTATGTTAAAAATTAACAAATAGATTGTTTTATTCAATATATTTTTTGTTTTACATTTAAAATTTTTTTATTTTCTTTAAACTTTTATTTGTATTTTTCCACATTCTTTCATTAGAGTAGTTCAGTGACATGGTGCTACTCTGAGGAAGGGGGTTGGGGGTTGGATCAGGGATTTTTCTTTTGTTTGTTGGTACAGTGATGGTCACTGTAACAGCAATGTTTTGCACTGTAATGAATGGGTTGCATGCATAACTTTTGTGTGCTGTGATTGACCAACAGATATCACTTGGTACAGGGTGCTGTGATTGTTCCAGTTACCATGTAATAACTGCAGGCCAATCACAGCATCACTACAGGAATCACAGCTGTTAGGAATATAATTCATTCATAGTAGCTTTGTTGACATTGTGATCATGTGATCACATAGCGACGGATCCCACATGATCCCCGGGCCTATCAAAGTGGATGGTTACTGGCAGCTGAAATGTGCTGTGTCTTGTGGAGACATTGGCCGCTGTATCAGTGAGCTGCACTCCCCAGGGAATAGCAACTTTCATCTATTCCCCACAATCGCTACTCCAGGATCGATTACATTTTCACCTTCCAAAGAGACTTAAAGTGGAGTTCTGGCAATTTATTTTTTCAAAGTTAGTGGCTACAAATACTGCAGCTGCTGACTTTTAAAATATGAACACTTACCTGTCCTGGGCATCTGCAATGTCAGCTCCCAATCCTGATCTGTCCTTCAGCTCTCAGGTGCTGCCATCTTTGAAAAGGGAATTAGGAAGTGAAGCCTTGCTGCTTCACTTCCAGGTTCCCTACTACGCATGCGCGAGTCGCGTGGTCCCTGCTGTATTCTGGGACCTGTCCGTCTCCCAGAAGAAATCAGGGGGACAGAGGAGATGCGGATATCTATGCCCAGATAAGGGAGCAAATACCTGTATTAGACACTGGTGGGGGAGGATTCCAAAAAGCGGAAGTTCTATTTTTGGGTGGAACTCCACTTAAAACTTGATCACTGAAGCCAAAATCACAATTTAATACATTTCAGACCATGCCCCCATATTCCTGACTATGCCCCTGTCAAGGCCCCACCCAAACCCAATACCTGGAGACTAAACCCCACGCTATTGACTGACCCCGAGTCGATCCCCAAGATATCTGCGCTAATAAAATAATACTTTTAACACAACAACACCCCAGATGTTGACCCCCATGATGGTCTAGGCGGCACATAAATATTAGAGGGAAACTAATCAAAATGAGGGCACACTGTGAAAGAGAGAAGACAATTAAGCAGTTAACGGATAAAATACACACCCTTGAAACGCAACATAAACAGTCTTTAACTGAATGATCCGCTCAGATCTTGTTAGACACCAGAAAATCTCTTCAGCAGATGCTCGAAGCTAAGATAAAATAATTCCTATTCTTTCAGAAAAAAAATCTACTACGAACATGGAGATTAAAATCGCCAAAGCCAATCAAAATATCGTAGGCATTCGGAATAATGCAGGGAAGGTCGACATCACCACTGAAAAAATAGCTCGCCATTTCCATGACATCTATACTGATCTCTATAACCTCCCAAGTCCACACAAACCCGCACACGCCCAAAGTGATAGACTGCCAATAATACAGACTGTTACGTACCTCGTGGATAGAGCCTTGTATGCAGGACAGAGCCCCTCTTACCGCCCGGGTTCAGGGACTGCTGGAGTGGGGACAGCAAGTCCGGGAGCGCGGTGGGGTAAGAGTGCTTGGGATGACAGCAGACCGGTCGGAATGGAAATCTTGCGGACAGGCAGTGTAGGAGACAGCGTCTCTGGAGGGCCACCGGAACCGGATAGCGGGAACTGGTGGACGAGCCTGGTCAGATGCAAGACAGGAACGGGTATGCAGTCAACAAGGGTCAGATGGGCGGATCACCCGAAAGTCACTCTGTAGCGGAGGTAGCGTTGTCAAAGTTCAAGCATAGGTCTGATAACGATGGGCAGCAGAGTAGAGCGGAGTCGGATCAAGCCAGGGGTCGGTAACGGTATTCAGGTAGTCAGACGGAGCCGGGTCAGGTATCGGGTAGAGCAGGTATCAGGTTTCAACAGGTATCAGGTAAGCAGGTATCAGGTTTCAACAGACATCAGGTTTCAGGGTTTTTAGGACACAAAGCTGTAGATCAGACAGCAAGGTGTCACTGCTGCTACTGAGCTTTTAAAGGGGAAGAAGGGCTAGTGCGCATGCGCGCGCTCCCGCCGCGCACGCGTGCGCCCCCGTGACCCAGACGCGCGCCATGCACGCGCGCGCACGATAGGTGCACGCGCGGCGTGCAGACGCGCGCAATTGGAGCATGAGCACGAGCAACAGGGGCTCGTCGGAGCCCACAGGTAGGTCCCTGACACAGACTTACCTAAAAGACTCTAAACTTCCCACTTTGAAAGGAGACGACGCTCTACATTTAGAAAGACCCATTGAGGCTTCAGAACTTAGACAGGTCGTGAAAGACATAAAAGCAGGGAAAAGCCCGGGGCCTGATGGGTTCACATCCATTTACTACAAGACATTCACAGACACACTCCTTGACCCCAGTGGTGTATTTAGGTTTTGAGCTGCCTTAAGTCTGACTAAATGTGTGCACCCCCTAATTTAAATATGACACACCCCTTCCTGTCAAGGCCACACCCTTCCTGTTTAAGACCCACCATGTCATCTATAAAAAAAAAAAGTGCTGCCTCATCAGTGGGCATCAATGCAGCTCAAGAATGCTGCCTCGTTAGTGGGTGTCAGTGACCATCAGTACACCGCTGCCTCATCAGTGCCCAGCCCAATGGTGCAGCCTATCAGTGCAGCCTCATCAGTTTCATAATATACCAGCTTATTAGTGTATATGAATTATGTATTGATTATCACACGGAGCACTTTGCAGTACATGAGTTTTCACTGAATGAGGAATGTTTACTGAGTTTTCAGCACCGATCACTTTACTGCAACAAGATCTGTATATTAATTTCCATATTGAGCACTTATATGTGATTGGCGGCTCGGCATACATTACAACATTTTTGCAGTCAGGAGCCGCGGGGGATTTGTCTCCACAAGGAGTGGGAGGAATCAGGGAGCACCAAGTGTATGGGGGAGGAGCAATGTATGATTGCTTGGAGGCAGGAGGTAATGTGTGACTGCATGGAGGGGGGAGGTAATATATAACTGCAAGGGGGGGGTAATGTATGACTGCATGGAGGAGGTGGGTAATATATCACTAAATAGAGGAAGTTGAAAAAAATGTATGACTGCATTGAGGGGAAAGGTAATGCATGACTGCATGGAGGAAGGATGGTAAAATGTATGACTGCATGGAGGAAGGATGGTAAAATGTATGACTGCATGGAGGAAGGATGGTAAAATGTATGACTGCATGGAGGAAGGATGGTAAAATGTATGACTGCATGGAGGGGGTAAGGTAATGTATGACTGCATGGAGGGGGGTAATGTATGACTAAATAGATGCATGGAGGGGGCAGTGTATGTGATAGCTTCAAATATATATGTGTGTGGGGGAAGGGGGGTTAGTGTATGGGGGAACACTGACTACGTTCTATGTATGGGGGAGGATGGATGTCCATTTACCCAATCAGAGGGGAATCCTGATAGCCTTGTACTGCCTGCAGTGATATGAACTCTCTGGCTCTCATCAGAAGTTTAGCTTTGCTGAATTCACAGGCTGCACCCGGCGCTGGCATCCTCCTTGATTCTAGGCCATCCTGGCCCTCCTTGGAATAATTAGGGAGCTAATGATGATATTCTCCGCCTCCTCCTCGATAGACCCTGTTACGGACCGGGGAGATGACACAGTGTAGAAAGACACACAGGGAAGGGTAGGCAGAACATAAGGCTCCGCCTCCACCAGTCAAATTGCACCTCGCCCCCCCCCCCCTCGGCCAAGCATGGCATTCTGCCCATAATGTTTTTTACAAGTGCAGCGCTATAGCAAGACAGCCGCTGTATTTGTTTGGGAGGTGGGTGTGGGAGCCAGGACTCGGAAAGACAGGTCTGGGGGGGCTGTCACCAGCACCTCTGTGCTCCCAGAACTCTCACCTCATAGACATATAACATAAGCCTTTAGATGGCAATCAGAAAGGGAATCAGCAAACTTTCCTTCCAAGATCACAGCTGTGACTTCTCACAAAGGATTCCACCTCACATACAGGATATTCCATTCAACATGCAAAGTAAACAAGCTTCTAATGGTGCATTATCACTTAAAACCATTTATTAAACGTACATGTGCCTGCTTACATAGTTAAACTAGTAAAACTACGCTATGAGAAAGACAAATAATTGGCGTTTAAGCCGCCTCTCACGTCACTTCCTGTCCGCAATGTGCTCTGGCTATGCCCTACGCGTTACGTCATGTAACTTCCTCAGGGTAACCGGATTGGATCTTTGATGATTCTATTTGTATTCTACAGACAGGAAGTATATCTGACGCCATTTTGTTGTAGATAAACGTCAGAGAAGACATTAATGCGGCGGCCATTTTCCTATGGATGTCGAATCATTGCAAGTAATAAAAGAATATATAGGGACTTTGTAGCCATTTTTTTGAAGTCCAAACTGTACTAATCTTTGTTCCAATCTGCATCAGACCAGCTTAAATCATGAAACAGAGAGATTAAAACTAAAAAACTGTTTGAATAATTTGTAAATCTCGAACGGACTCCGATGAGACCAAGCTTAATTGGATATCATATAAATGTATAAAATATGTGTATATATAAAGGATATATTATTCAACTACTAATAAACGATAATTAAAAATACATAGATAAATGAGCATAGTCCCGTTATCTGAACAAACACAATGGAGGGACCAAGTGTAAGTAAAATATGGAGGGGGTCACTAAGCAATTAGATGCACACTGGAAATAAAGTGTCATTCCCCGTACACACAAGCGGTTTTCCCATTGGAAAAAGTCAGGTGACAGCTTTTGGTCGGGAATCCATCAAATCGACGCATGCTCAGAAGCATAGAACTTAAGTTTAATGGTTAATCGTAGTCTTTTACGTCACCGCGTTCTTGGCAGTCAAAAGTTCACCAAATTTTTGTGCGACTGTGTGTATGCAAGGCAGGCTTGAGCGGAATTCCGTCGGAAAAACCATCCAACTTTTTTCCGACGGGAATTCCGCTCATGTGTACAGGGCTTAAGGCTTACAAAGAAACAAAAATTGCCCAATGAATTGAAAAACATCAATAATTACGGATAAAACAGTTGAAATCAAACTCAACATTTATTCCATCTGGCACGAGAGTTCTCATTTTATGTTTCCATTTTGATTATTTTCGGCTCAAAGATCTAATTTTATGATTACCTCTCCAGATTTTAACCACTTCAACCCTGGAAGAATTTACCCCCCTTCCTGACCAGAGCACTTTTTGCGATTCGGCACAATGGCGCGGTCGTGCGACGTGGCTCTCAAACAAAAATGACGTCCTTTTTTTCCCACAAATAGAGCTTTCTTATGGTGGTATTGCATCATCTCTGCAGTTTTTATTCTTTGCGCTATAAACATAGAAAGAGCGACAACCTAAAAAAAAAAAATGTTTACTTTATGGCATAATAAAAATCCCCATTGTATTTTTTAAAAGCTAATTTTTCCCCCATTTTAGGCCGATACGTATTCTTCTACATAGTTTTGGTAAACAAATTGCAATGAGCGTTTATTAATTAGTTTGCACAAACGTTATAGCGTCTACATGACTGCAACTTTATGGCGGACACGTCGTGTTAAGTGTGTCCTAGGGAGTGATTCTAACTGTGTGGGGGTGTAGCTTACTGTGACACATCACTGATTGCTGCTCCCGGTGAGAGGGAGCAGACGATCAGTGTCCTGTCACTAGGCAGAACAGGGAGAGGGTTCATTTACACAGGCCTCTCCCCGTTCTGCGGCTCCGTGACACGATCACGGGACACAGAGGCCCCTCCCCTCTCCTTTTGGGAGAAAATTGCTTGCTAAAAAACTAGAGTACTTCCTGTAGACGGGTTATATAGGGGATCACTTCCTGTTTTGGTTATTCTACCAGTGTCCATTCACCTATAGGTGGCGCATAACCCAGGTAGTAATGTATATGGCTGCTCTGTGTCCCGTGATGTACTCAAAGAAATGGATTTTACAGGTAAGTATGAAGAGAAAAAAACACATTTATATATATTTTTTTGGGGGGGAGGGGGGCTTTGTAGAGATATCTGGGGTCTAAACCTCTAATGTCTCTTATTTGAGACACAGAAAGTAACTGAAGACGGAGTTCATTCCCTTTCTCTGCAGGCTCAGCTGCAATACATAGGAATGAATAGAAGTCTCTGCAGAGAGGATCCCATCCATTCATAAACTGAGGCATAGTAATCACACGCTGTACCTGTGCCCACCAGGTGTATTATAACGCCAGCATTGCACACACAGGGGCTGGACCCCCCATGTACAAGGGACCTAAGACATACAATCAGCTTGTCACCCATTCCACCAGATTCCTACAACTGGAAGATTACATATTTTTTTTTGGGGGGGGGGGGTGTTGTAGAAGAACCCAGACCACGGTATTGTGCGGTGAAAATAGAATCCAACTTTATTAATCATATATATGTGACACTTTAACAACAGAAGAAAAGAGATCAATTGTTTACATTTCAAGGATATATTTATACCATTTATATCATCTATGCTAAGAAACTGATTAACATATGACACACCCCTCATTAATACCAGTACCGCCCACTTATATAACCCTCTAAACATCCAAATTCCCAGAAGACACTTTAATCTTTTTTCCCTAACAAGCTGATTGGGTACAAGACAACCCAGAGCCCCTCCTGCTCATTCCCACCCAACAAGTCCATGTCACCATCTACAAGGTTAGAGGACCTGAAGGAGAACAAGACCATGACCACCAGGACCATCGCCTGACTGAAGCCATGCTCACATTTCTTTCTAATGCTGCTTCTATGGTCTCCTCAGATACAGGCCATCAACCCCCCTATACTGTGTGATAGAAATACAATAAAAACAAAGTAAAAAAAAAAAAACTTAAAGTAACACACTGTAAGGAAAAAGAAAATAAAAAAAAATACACAAAACAAATTGTTAAAGCCCCCAATTTCCACACACATGTACATAATGCAAATGCCGGCTTCAGGTGCGGTTATGTAGGAAAACAACAATCACACCACACAATTTACATATCACTGCACACACCAGAGTGAGAGGAACGACTCTAGGGACTTCATTCATGGAGAACGTAAATAATCATCTGGTCTAAAATGTGAATTCATCCATGTGTATAAAAGACAAAATCAGCTCTGTCAGTGAAAGAAACATCAGCAATGTATAAAATTATTATGACAACTATAATAACAACTATTGGCTTAAGAAGAAATCCCACCATATTACTCAACCAACTCAACCCCTCCAAGAAAATGGACCCCACTTCCTCCCACCCGGGTGCCGGTTGGATCTCCTTTACCTTGTGTAGATCTTCTGAGATCCTCATGATATAAAATAAATGTACAACACTCTCTATGTGACACCAGTTTGTAGACTCCGCCTTGATCTTCCGAGAGATAGTCACCAGCCATGCAGTTCTGTGACACCACCTTAGGTGATGGAG
The DNA here is from genome assembly GCA_029574335.1 of Rana kukunoris. Classification (NCBI taxonomy): domain Eukaryota; kingdom Metazoa; phylum Chordata; class Amphibia; order Anura; family Ranidae; genus Rana; species Rana kukunoris. The sequence continues at coordinate 1,316,749 of CM056050.1, read as the reverse complement.
ACACTTCTGCTGTCAGTTCTGCTCTACCATCAATGGTCTCATTGGTTATCTGATCCATGACTCCAGTACACGGGTTCATCTTAATTCTCTTAGATGACTTAGGCCCTGTACACACGATCGGTTCAAACCGATGAGAATGGTCCAACGGACCATTTTCATTGGTTCACCACTGAAGTGGCCTGATGGTCTGATGTGCGTACACACCATCAGTCCAAAATACGTTTGGGTCAGATCGCGGTGATGTAGAACACAACAACGTGCTGAAAAAAATAAGTTCAATGCTTCCAAGCATACGTCGACTTGATTCTGAGCATGCGCGTGTTTTTGGACCGATGCTTTTGCGTTCTAACCATCGGTTTGGACCGATGGTCAGGCATCCATCGGTCCGATTTTAAAGCAAGTTTTAAAACTTTGGTCCGACGGATGACGGCCCGATGGGCTGTACACACGATCGGTTTGGACCGATTAAACAGGCGTTAAAACCGATCGTGTGTACGCGGCCTTAGAGCTTCCATCCCGTCTATGAAGGGCTCACTGCATAAAACATATCCACTCCAGAGAGGTTTCTTCTCACTGGAAGGCAAGGGGAGTATTGAGAGAAATTGAGACTTTCCCTTACAGATATGGGAGGGGCAACATAACCTAAATTACAGCTATGGGTGGGATTGAAGGGAAGACATTTTAGGGGGCTCCTTCCACACAAGAAGGAAATGTTATCTGGAAGGACTAGGAATCCATTGGACCAATGGGGATTAAACATTCTGCAATGACATTGAGAAACCATGAAATGTTACTGGCCTGTGATTGGCTCTCCTATTGTTAGTGAAGTAAGTGAGACTCCCCTTGTCGGTGTCATTAATGGAATTTATAAAAATAATTTGAAATGTTTCCCCAAATCCAGAAAGGTGACCCCCTTGGGTAGGTACCCATCCTAATATGAGTCTGTAGTCCCTGCTACTACAGGAAACATGTGGGCGATCATTTACACCTTTTACAGCAGGACAGTAAATATCAGAAGACAATCCAAACATAAGACCAACAGCAGGAAGTCTGATAACTTAATGTGTAATGTAATCTGTCATTATCATTCCCAGAGTTCCCTCCGCAACATCGTTTTATCACCTGTTATCCTGTCTGTAGATCTGTTATTTCCCACCTTCTGTAACAGGATGACAACCCTCATCATTCTGCAGTAACATTACACAGCAGTGTTATCACCCTGTACAGGGAAGTCTTAGATAGTTTATAAGTAAGACACACAACAAGTAAAGTCCAACTTCAGATAACACTTATAAAGCCGTTACAGCAAGAGGTTTTTATGGTTTACACCCCAATCAGTGTTAAATGGTATTTCTTAACCTCTCCAACTGCCATTTTCACCAAATAGCTTGACCTTCTACAGGAAGTAGGTTAAAACAGATCTGCTGGGAGGATCAACAGGTAATAAAACTGTTACAAGAGGAGACTCGGAAAAACAAGAACTTCTATGCTAATGACAGATTGCACCATTTATGTAATTATTGATTTCGCCCATGGTAGTGCCAATGTCCTAATGTTTCCAGAGACAAGAGGCTCTCTTTGAAAACTTTACCCCAAAAAGAGATCTGTCCATTCAGGATCATTAAAGGGAACCCCAATAGGTGAAATTTAAGTGTCCCAGAAGAATGTGTTGGAATATGACCACATACTTAACACTTGGGAAGCTCAGATCTCTTGCAGTTGTTCTGTGTGAATAGTCTATGGAGATAGTTGGACAGAGAAAAAAGATAACAGGGACATCCAATCTTCTCCTGAATGGAATCCCTGAGACTTTCAGCAGAACCAAACACAAGTAGCCAGCTGACTAATTACGCATTCCATTGGGTCCCCTCCTCCCTTAAGTATCTAGGGGTGCCCCTAACCAATAACATAGACTCTCTCTTTTATGCCAACTACTCCCCATTGCTACGATCTATCTCCAATGATCTCCATAAATGGACCCCAAAACTGTTTTCATGGTTCGGAAGAGCCTTGATCCTGAAAATGACAATCCTCCCTAAAATCTTGCATATCTTCAATGCTCTACCTATACATGTACCAGATTTATTCTTCACTAAACTACTTAGAATACAGAGGCGGTTCCTATGGGCTAATAAAAACCCTAGGATCAACCTTACCCTACTCACTCTACCCAAATGCAAGGGCGGGATAGGACTCCCTGACTACAAAAAATACCATCAAGCAACACACATCACCAGAATAATAGACTGGCACTGCCACAGCAAGGAAAAGGATTGGGTCAAGCTGGAACGGCGACTAGCCCCTCACCACACCCTGTTCTCCCCATGGATGTCACACTCAAAAATAAGTAAATCAATAAAGCACCCACTGATAGCAAATACACTCAAAATTTGGCATAAGATCACAACAAAACACGGTTTATCCTCAACCCCTGGCCCCCTTACTCCAATCTTCGAGAATCCCGACTTCCCCCCAGACCTTCAAGGCAAAAAAATCCCAAACCTTCTGGCTTTTAATTGGTTCTCTGGAATCAGAGTTAAATCACACGATGTGATGAAGGCAGAGTTCGGGGACTCGTTCCAGGGCTCCTGGTTTTATCTCCAATTGAGAAACTTTCTAGTCAATACTAAATCCATCCCCTCATATAGTCGCTCACTGACAATCCTGGAAGACTTATTTTATAAGAGAGACCCGGTCGCACACGCTACCTCCCTAGCATACTCATGGCTAGTCCAGCCAGCACAAGAAGACTCTAACAAACATAAACTGAAGTGGGAAAGAGACCTGGGTATCTGTATAGAAGACGCGCAATGGGAGAAAGCATGTATTTTATCACACAAATGCTCTTTAAGCACCAGATACCAGGAGATCTCCTACAAGATACTAACCCAATGGTATATTACACCCCAACGAGCCAAAACATGGTTTACCACATCCTCAGACACCTGCTGGCGCTGTGGAAAGGCTGTGGGCTCCTTCATGCACATTTGGTGGGAATGTCCCGCTATTTCTGCCTTCTGGCAAACTGTGATTGAATGGATCAGGCATATCACCGAAACAACAATCACTCTAGACTCATCTGCGTGCCTGCTCCATATCAATCACCTACCAATTGGTAGATACAAAGATCAGAGAATGGTTAGACAGAGTCACTTATATTTATAAGATGGAGGAAATCCTGGCTATGAAAAATGAAAACAGCTCTAACTTCAATACTCTCTGGCAACCATGGTTCCTATTCACTTATTCTGCTGAATTCCAAACTCTGTGGAAATGATTGTGTTACCTACTCATACTTGTTTGAAGTGAACTGAATTAGATGACCCCATTGAATGCCCCCCTTGTCTAGTACTTGGAGAAAATCATGTCCTGACGAAACCCCCTACCACTGCCCCCATCCGGCCCCCCTCCCGATTACATACTGCCTTCCTCTTCCTACTCCTTATATCCCACCTCGCCCCTCTCCCCCCTTCCCCCTCCCCGCTCACAAACATTTATCTTTTGTTTTGAATTACCTGTAATGTAACCTATCAGTCTATGCCAAAATTCCACTGTACACTGATATATATTGTTTTTATTTACTTGTTTTATAATCAGTATACACCTTGTGATGGATATGTTCTTTGTATACTCTGTTTAATCTTTCTAATAAAAACCTTTGATTGGGGAAAAAAAGTAGCCAGCTGAACTTAAGTGATCCTGTTGAGTGCATCACATAAACAGCCGTAACTCAATGTTGGAAGGCCTACATCAGCGTAGGAAATGACTTTCTCACTGAAAAGAGACTTCTCCCTGGCCAGTGTCCCGGCTACAGACCTGCCGGCAAAGCTGTTATCCATGAGAGGAGATGAAAGATGGAAAGTAGGCATTGATCATGGGAGAGGAGGCTGAAGTTGCAATGGGAGGTGTGGACAAGTTGGGCTTAGCTGGAGTCCTCAAGCCTGGCTGATGATGTATCAACAGTCAGAAAAATCTGGAATGTAATCTCACAATGAGGCCCCAGGGGCTTGGCAATATGCCACTTGACCACTAGTCTCTGGTACAGAGGCAGTGTTACTAATGCATTAGCTAAGGATCTGGCAATGAAGAAAACACTTGGGAACACAGCTCAGTTAGTGAAGGATAAAAATGCATTACACGTTCAGTCAAAGCTCCATTAAAAAAAGGCTAAGGTGAGAATCACGAGGACAATAGTTCAATCATTGGTGCCTATCAAAAAATAGTCAAAAGTTTAAATATTCACATGCCTTCTAGATGTGTGTTTTATGGAGATAAGAAACAAACTCAAAGAATATGATCATCACATTTTAGTCTGCTCACAGATTTTTGTTTGTTTAAGTAGCATTTTATTTTTTCACTTCTTCCCTAGCTTGTGGGATGACATTGGTGAATGTGAAACTAATGGAGAAAAAAAAAATGAGACCCCTACAACTTCTTTATTATTCCTCCTTCTTCCAGAGTTACCTCTCTGAAGCTGAATCCTTTGGTGATAGATTAGTCTGGCATTAGCTGTAAAAGCTTTGTTAGATTCAGAGCAGTAATGGCTTATCTCCAATGTGAACCCTTTGGTGTGTGATAAGATGTGACTTATGTGCAAAAGCTTTTTCACATTCAGAACAGTGATATGACTTCTCTCCAGTGTGGACCCTCTGGTGTCTGGTAAGATCTCTCTTGGTTTTAAAAGGTTTTTCACATTCAGAACACTGAAATGGCTTCTCGCCAGTGTGAACCAACTGGTGTATGATAAGCTCTCTCTTGGTTGTAAATGTTTTTCCACATTCAGAACACTGATTCGGCTTGTCTCCAGTGTGAATCTTCTGGTGATTGTTAAGGTTAGCTTTCTGATTAAAAACATTATCACATTCAGAACATTTATATGGCTTCTCTCCAGTGTGAATCCTCTGGTGTCTGATAAGGTTTTCCCTCTGTGTAAAAGTGTTGTCACATTCATAACACCGATATGGCTTCTCTCCAGTGTGAATTCTCTGGTGTCTGTTAAGTTGTTCCTTGTTTGTAAAAGTGTTTTCACATTCAGGACACTGATATGGCTTCTCTCCAGTGTGAACCCTCTGGTGGATGATAAGCTCTGTCTTGGTTAAAAAAGCTTTGACACATTCAGAACACTGATATGATGTGTCTCCAGAGTGAATCCTCTGGTGTCTGATAAGATTTGACTGATGTGTAAAGGCTTTTTCACATTCCGAACACTGATATGGCTTCTCTCCAGTATGAATTCTCAGGTGTTGGATAAGCGCAGCCTTGGTTACAAAAGCTTTGACACATTCAGAACACTGATATGGCTTCTCTCCAGTGTGAACCATTTGGTGTGTGATAAACCTTCCCTTCACTGTAAAAGCTTTATCACATTCAGGACACTGATATGGCTTCTCTCCAGTGTGAACCATTTGGTGTGTGATAAGCTTTCCCTTCACTGTAAAAGCTTTATCACATTCAGAACACTGATATGGCTTCCTTCCAGTATGCATCATCATTGGTAAGGTTTCTTGCTATACTAAAAGCTTTGTCACATTCACAGCACTGATATAACTTCTTTCCAGTGTGAACCTTCTGGTGTCCGATATGTTTTGCCTCCAATGTTAAACTCATGTCCAAACAAGAGATAGCTTGAAATGACTCCTCTTATGTATACATGGGTTGGATTTTACTGAAAAGTCATTGTCACTTCCAGAACACTGAGGATCCAGAACAACATTTGGAACACGGATATGACTTGTGTCCTGTGTGAATCCTCCAGTGAATTGTGATAAAGACTTTCAGTCACTTCAGACATCCATATGGCTTCACTTCCCATGTGACTTTGTTGTATGGATGAAGGCCAACATGACCGAAAACTCGATTCCTCAATCCACCTGTACAAGAAAAAAAAAAATCAAAATGTTATATAAAGGGCTGAATAAAGTTGCTTTCTATTTTTAATGTTCATTGTTAAATATTTTGTATTTATAGAAAGAATATGTACAGCATTATATATATTTGCTTTTAATTAACCATTTCAGCTCCGGAAGGTTTTTTTTTTTTATATCAGGAAACCGTCCCAACGGACCACACAGAGTACAAAACATCACAACAGTTTACAAATCAAGGCACTCGTGTACAGCATACAGGGTATCATGGACAATGTTGCATAATATTATTTCCAGGTACACATATAGGGCCAGATTCAGGTAGATGGGAGCATCTTTGCTCCAGAGTAACGCTTCTCATTTGCGCTATGCTGCAGAAATTTTAGGAGCAAGTGCTGTCATTCACGAAGCACTTGCTCCTAAAGTTGCGGCAGCGCATCGCAAATGAGCCGGCGCTTGCGTAAAACGTTCATGAATGGGAATGTGACGTCATTGACGTTCATTCACAGAATTTGGAGCATGCGCACGGGGATGTTTTAACACTCGACGCATGCGCAGTACGTTCGCGGCGGAAACGCGCTTCGTTTAAATACTACACGCCCCGTACCCGCCCAATTTGAATTCCGCCGGCTCATTTGCGATGCGCTGCCGCAACTTTAGGAGCAAGTGCTTCGTGAATGACAACACTTGCTCCTAAAATTTCTGCAGCATAGCGCAAATGAGAAGCGTTACTCTGGAGCAAAGATGCTCCCATCTACCTGAATCTGGCCCTTAGTAGTTATATTATGTGCATTTAGGAAAGAATCCAGGCCCTTCTTAAAGCAATCTACTGATCTGGCCAGAACCACCTCTGGAGGGAGTCTGTTCCACATTTTCACAGCTCTTACTGGGGTACGTAACAAAATGGCTAAGGTAATGATGTGGATTATTCCCAGTGACAAGGCCTGAAAGGGGATAATGTGGATCAGTCAATCTGGTTACACTATGCTGCTCTGTTGTTTGAGTCAGGACAGCATGGCCGGACGGACCCGGACCCCCTGTTTTCCAGAACAGATTTAGAGCATAGAAGATAGGAAAAAGAGTGTGCCCAAGGGCACATGAAGGTCAGTATAGTAAGGAAGAAAAGGGGAGGTAGAAAGATGTCTCTAGGGGGAGGAGGGGGGATAGGGATCACAAAGAAGGGGGGAGGGGAGAGACTCACAAGCACGGCTCCACATCGCCTTCCCAAAGCTGTTGTTCATCGCGTCAGCCAGTCCAAGGGGGGTCCTCACATCCCAGTCAGTGAATCTTCAGTTGGTTTGGTCAACCCCCCTGAGGGCCTGGCCCTCCGCTGAATATTTAAAGATGTTCCATAGTTACCACGTCTTGGAGTAGGATTCGCTCCTATCATGGCTTGTGAGGATAAGGTCTTCCATCTGGTTGATGTCATCAACCTTTTTTAGCCACAGGGCGATGGTCGGTGAGCATTGAGACTTCCACAGGAGTGGGATGCAGGCCTTTGCTGCGTCTAGTAGGTGTCTGATGACTGATTTTTTGTAAATACCGGTCGGAATGTCAGTGGAGTGCAGGAGGAAGTATGCCGGGTCGTCCGGGACCTGTCTGTGAATTTTTGGACTATCCTGCGGACCTCTCTCCAGTATGTCTGTATCCCTGGGCAAGTCCAGAAAATGTGGAGCAAAGTGCCTCTTTCTTTTTGGCATTGCCAACAAATATCTGTAGCCTCAGGGAAAAATGTATGTAATAGTGCCGGAGTCCTGTACCAGCACGTAAGCATTTTGTAATTAGTCTGCTGTATTTTGGAGCACAAGGAAGACTTGTGTGTAAATATAAGGATGTGCTGTCATTTGCTGGCAGAGAGGTGGCAGTCTAGATCTTGCTCCCTTTTGGCAAGGCTCGGAAGTTGGAAACCCTCAGTGCCTGTGCAGAGTTCCTCTAGTGTCGTAACAGGGTGAGTATCCTGAGTCGGGGTGTCAGAAGTTTAAGGAAGTGACTAAGTTGAAGTGCCCTCAGAAAGTCCAGTCGGTACTGTCCGTCCGGGTCCGAGAGCTCCCCAGTCATTTTTCACCTACCCTTGTTGCTGAAATGAGAGGCTTGGCAAAGTCCCGCCCTCCGCAGGTCTTGGAATTTCTTGTCGCTGATGCCCGGTTCGAATTGGGGGTTCTCTAAAATAGGGCGTAGAATGGAGTGTTGGGAGAAAAGGGAAGGGTTGGATATTAGTTGTGCGCAAATCTTCAAAGTGGTACCTATCAGCGGGTGTCATTTGAGGCTGGAGGGTAGGGCCATGAAACACCAAGGTGCCCCTTGGAGTTGAACTTCAGTATGTGCCTGCTCCAGCTGTGACCAAAGTTTGGTGTCTTTGTGACAACACCAGTCTAAGAGCCTGTTCAGATGCAGTTATAATAAGAACGGATGTCCGGCATTTTCAGGCCCCCGTATTGCTTAGGTAGTGAAAGTATTTTCTTTTTTATGCGGGGTATTTTCCCTGCCCATAGGAATTTTATAAAGGTCAAGTGTATTTGTCTGAAGAAGTCTGCATGTATTTGGATAGGGAGGGCTTAGAACATGTAAAGAAATTTGGGTAGGACCACCATTTTAAGAATGTTGCAGCGGCCAAACCAAGAGTGCAGGCTGCTGCCCCATTGGTCCAGAAGTTTTTGGACAGTTTTCAGGAGGGGTGGGAAATTGAGTTGGGTGAATTTGGGAGGGATGTTCATACCCAGGTATTTTAGGGCCGTGTCAGTCCATTTTAAGTTTAAGCTACCCCGAAGGTGTGAGAGCTGTGGTTGTGGGATGCCCACCCCCATCGCCACTGATTTGGTAAAGTTTATTTTAAGGTTAGAGAGCCGACCGTATACGTCAAACTCCCGCATCAGGTTGGGGAGTGAGATGGTTCGGTTGGTGAGGGAGAACAATAGGTCATCCATGTACGCTGACACCTTGTGTTGTGATTTGTCTACCACTATGCCGAAGATATTTGTGTTCAGTCTAACATGGCACAGGAAGGGTTCTAAGTGAGTGAGTAAGTGAAAAACTTATATAGCGCAACACATGCAAACTGAATCGCCTCTGGGCGATACGGCGCGTAAGTGTAAATATGTGCCGTCGTATCTATGCGCCGTACCCATAGAACTAAGATACGCCAAAAAACTGACTTCATCCGACCAACGTAACTTGCCTACGCTGGACACATTTGGAACTCCCATTTATTTTCGATGCAAATATGCAAATGAGGGAGATACGCCGATTCACGAACGTAGTTGCGCCCAGTGCATGTTTTAAGCAATTTGTGTAAGGGTTACATCTGGCATAAAGTTATTCCCCATATTGGAGGCCCAACTCATGCAAAGGTATGGACCAGGGAACGAACGCCGTCAAAATGTACATTGTTTACATAGTTTACGTAGTACGTGAATAGGGGTGGGCATAGGTTACATTCACGTCGTAGGCAGTGATTCGACGTATCTTAGGCAGTTATTTCGACGTGACCGTGAGCATGCGCACTGGGATGCGTCCAAGGTACGACGCATGCGCTGTTAGTTTTTAGTACTTGTTTGAAGCTTAGGCCATCATTTGCATGGGGTCACGCTTCATTAAAATTTATCACGCCCACTTCCAGCCCACTTCCACCTACTTTGACTTACGTTGGCTTACGCCGACGACTATATGCTACGCCGGCGCAACGTTGGGAGCATTTGCTTTGTGAATTCCATTCTTCCCTCTCAGCGTTGCGCCGGCGTAGCGTAAATAAGCTACGCTATGCTGGCATAAAGATGCTCCGATGTATGTGAATCTGGCTTTCCTTAGTGAATTTTTGCCCTCAGAAGTGGTGGGTTTTGATTTTTTTCTCTGAAGGCCAGGTAGTTTGCCTCTGATCGGATGCTGGTTGGTAAAGTGTTCCATAGTCTAGGTCCTTGGACAGTGCGAAGAGTAATGGTGATAATGGACAGCCTTGTCTGGTCCCATTAGTAATCTGGAAAGTACTCCGATCACCGACTTTTCCCTCATGCAGCAATGCCTGATGGGAGAATTATCCAAAATGTTAAGTTCCCCATCTGGTCCTCCCTGTATTACCCCTGTTAAATCTATTTGGCTGTTTGGAAACCCCTTGCATGGGGAATTCTATAAATATAGAAGCCTGTGAATAAAAAGTCAGTTGACTCTCAGAGCTGTGTGTCGTCTGGTTACTGGGGGAGATTTGGGACATTGCCTTACTTGTCAAGGCTGACTGTGGATTTACCCTGGTTACCAGCGGAGATCATGGAGTTTAATATTGTACTCCACTACACCTGTATACCCCCCTCAAGGGAAAATTCCCACCCCAACCCCCCGAGGCCCGCACAGCCAACAGAAAAAAGTGTTCCCCCGCCACACACCCTCCCGGGAACATCACCTGGTGAAGTTTTTAAATGTGGTTTTCAGACCTGTCACTCCCAGAGGGGGCATCACATTGTCCGTTCATTCCACCACAACTGCAGTCCGGAATATGGCTCGTCTGTTCATTCGCCTCCTCCATGCCAGATCGATGCATAGCGCATAACATGGGGCAGAGGTCAAAGGGAAAGTCCCGGGTAGGGGTGATGTCCCGGCCTCCCCCGTCCCCAAAAAATCCCAGGGAGTATCATTGTAGGGGGACCACAACTCTGGTCCCAGGGCCAAAACATCAGATGACACGAGGCTGGACAGGTTTCCGATGGCAGGCAGGGAACAGTGAAGCCACTTCAGATAGACAGCAGGGGGTATCACACAGGGGGTGGACAGAGCATGGCAGGTAAGCAGGGCGGGGGAGAGGGGGGAAGCACCAGACTGACCTGGCAGTACACTGGTCTCTCAAAGCCCCATCGGGAGTGGGCATAGACCAGGGAGGGATCACCCGTACAGGAAGCATGGAGGGGTTTCAATCATGCGTCATTTGGGGAGGTATTACAGTCAGGAATGGGTGGCCCAAGAGGCCTACTCACAATGTTCTCAAACCAAAGTGGTCCTGTGCCTCCGTCTGCCTCTCTGCTGGCGAGGTGGTAAGGGGACCTCGAAACATGGACAGGCCCGATCAGCCTGTCGGACACGGGAGGATCTGCAGCCAGTCCGGCACCGGGATCGGATCAGTCTCCAGAAAACAGAAAAGGATTTGCGGCGGTCTGGAGCATGAAGGCAGCGGTGTCTCTCCTGAAGGTGACAGCCAGTGGGTATCCCCAGCGGTATGTGAGCCCCCGCTGTTTCATGAGGTCCAGAACTGGTCGCAGCATGGCCCTCCGTTTGGCTCTTGACAAATCCGGCAGGATTCTCACATGTGTCCCCACCGTCGCCACATCTCCATGCTCCCAGGCACAGCGGAGGACACTCTCCTTCTGTATTTAGCGGTGGAATCTACATACCACATCCCGTGGTCTGCTCGGGTCCATCGGTCTCAATCCAAGAGCTTTGTGGACCCTGTCTAGCACAATGTCGGCCTTCTGGTCTTCCAGCACTGTGCGGAACATCTCCCGTACTGTGTCCCCGAGCGTCTCCGCCTCCATGTCCTTCGGTATTCCCCGGAGTCGCAGGTTCTGTCTTCAGCGTCCTCCAGGTGGAGCTGCAGCGCATGTCCCTGTGTTGGTCTTGGAACTGCTCCAATGCCGACACCCGCATCTCCAGGGTGGAGACCGACTCCTCTCCTGACGTGATCAGCCAGGGTTGACACCTCACCCCTCACCTCCTGGATGTCACGTCTGTGCGTCTCCTTCAGCCGGAGGATCAGCACCTCAATGTCCAATCTGGTAGGTAACGCCTGCAGCACGGCCCGAATATCTGGGTCCATTCCGATGCTGTCGAGTGGCTGGGGGGATGACACCGCAGCTGACCATGGGTACTGTGGGGCGCTCTCAGAGTGATCAGATGAGGCAGGGGGGTCAGAAGGGAGTCCAGAGCTTGGGCCTTCTGTGCCGAGACATGTGGGGAGTCTTGTGGTGCCGCAACCTTGGTGCCAGGGGAGACCTCTTGCAGGTGCCTAAAATAGCGCTGTATTTCTCCCAAGCTCTGTCTGGAGGGGGTTCCCCAGGTTGCTGCTCTAGTCCTGTGCCATTTAGCGGATTGCATACTGGTTTCAAGGGTAGTATTGCAGGGTAATGGAGGCCGAGGCCGGGAGCCTCCATCTCTGAGAAGAGGCTGCCTCAGAAAACCCAGCGGCACCATTGCCCTGGTCGAATGCATCATGACGCCCAACCCTTTATGGCGTAAGCCTGATCAGGATCTGTTGGATCCACCTCGAAATGGTGGCCGATGAGACTGCTGGGCCCTTCTTCGGATCAGCCACCGAAACAAACTTTGAGTCTGAACTCCGGAACGAAGCAGTAACAGACAAGTATATTCTCGGAGCTCAGACAACGTCCAAGGAATGCCTTGAGATGGAAGGTCGAAATGACCTTAGGAAGAAAAGAAGGCTGCGGCCGCAGCGCCACCTTATCCTTGTGGAAGATCAGATAGGGAGCCTTTCATGACAAAACTGCCAGCTCAGAACCTCAGGATCTTACCTGACCTAACAACCACCAAAAGGACCAATTTCTGAGAAAGTGTCAACAAGGGAACTACCCTAATGTTTTCAAACGTTGGTTTCTGAGGCACCTCGATGTCATTCCGTTAAAGCCATTGACTGCAAAGCAGGATGACCTATGGGACCTTGCGACAGCAGGCCCTCTCGTAGCGGTAGCCGCCAAGGGACGTCTGCTATACCACGGAGGTAGTGGAGGACGGACCAGAGGGGCCACATGCCGAACCCCCGGTACAAATGTTCTCACTAGAGAGTGAGTCAGCCTACTTTGCCTGGAAAAGTTGGGAGAACAGAGACAGCCTGCTCTGCCCGGAGATGGAGGGGGAACCCGCTCCCTGTCATGGACACACAGATGCTCCCGTTCTGACAGGGAGGAGCAGGCAACCCACAGCTGAGGAGTTATGCGGCTGACTCAGCATTCGGCGGTGGCAGGGTGGGCGGGGGGATTGCTCTATATTCGCTACATAATATGCACAGGCATTTTCAACCATTTTTGGGGGGGAGGGGAAGTGCTTCTTATGGTAGGAAAAATACAGTATATATTGATTATACTACAGCTAACTGAATCAACTGATTGCCTGTAGTATTATTAGGAAGAGAATAACAGGGACGCTCTGCAGTGAGACTTATCTAAAAGGTATACAGTATATTTTATATATATATATACAAACACATACAATTTATATATATACTAAATATACTGGGCCAGATCCACGTACCCTGGCGTATATATTTGCGGGCGTAGCGTATCTTGTATACGCTACGCTGCCGCAACTTACAGAGTCAAGTGGCGTATTCACAAAGCACTTGCGTCCTAAGTTATGGCGGCATAACGTAAATCACCCAGAAATGACCTTAGGAAGAAAAGAAGGCTGCGGCCGCAGCGCCACCTTATCCTTGTGGAAGATCAGATAGGGAGCCTTTCATGACAAAACTGCCAGCTCAGAACCTCAGGATCTTACCTGACCTAACAACCACCAAAAGGACCAATTTCTGAGAAAGTGTCAACAAGGGAACTACCCTAATGTTTTCAAACGTTGGTTTCTGAGGCACCTCGATGTCATTCCGTTAAAGCCATTGACTGCAAAGCAGGATGACCTATGGGACCTTGCGACAGCAGGCCCTCTCGTAGCGGTAGCCGCCAAGGGACGTCTGCTATACCACGGAGGTAGTGGAGGACGGACCAGAGGGGCCACATGCCGAACCCCCGGTACAAATGTTCTCACTAGAGAGTGAGTCAGCCTACTTTGCCTGGAAAAGTTGGGAGAACAGAGACAGCCTGCTCTGCCCGGAGATGGAGGGGGAACCCGCTCCCTGTCATGGACACACAGATGCTCCCGTTCTGACAGGGAGGAGCAGGCAACCCACAGCTGAGGAGTTATGCGGCTGACTCAGCATTCGGCGGTGGCAGGGTGGGCGGGGGGATTGCTCTATATTCGCTACATAATATGCACAGGCATTTTCAACCATTTTTGGGGGGGAGGGGAAGTGCTTCTTATGGTAGGAAAAATACAGTATATATTGATTATACTGCAGCTAACTGAATCAACTGATTGCCTGTAGTATTATTAGGAAGAGAATAACAGGGACGCTCTGCAGTGAGACTTATCTAAAAGGTATACAGTATATTTTATATATATATATACAAACACATACAATTTATATATATACTAAATATACTGGGCCAGATCCACGTACCCTGGCGTATATATTTGCGGGCGTAGCGTATCTTGTATACGCTACGCTACCGCAACTTACAGAGTCAAGTGGCGTATTCACAAAGCACTTGCGTCCTAAGTTATGGCGGCATAACGTAAATCACCCAGCGTAAGCGCGCCTAATTCAAATGTGGAAGAGGTGGGCGTGTTTTATGGAAATTCATTGTGACCCCACATAATTGACTCTTTTAACGAACGGCGCATGCCCTGTCCGTGTACGTATCCCAGTGCGCATGCTCCAAATTACGCCACAACTACTCAATGCTTTCGACGTGATTGTAACTTACGCACAGCCCCATTCACGGACGACTTACGCAAACAACGTAAAACATAAAAAATTTGACGCTGTTCCGACGTCCATACCTAACATTGGCTACGCCTCATAGAGCAGGGGTAACGTGACGCCGGTCTTACGCTTACGCAAACAACGTAAAAAAATGCGCCGCCCGCAAGTATGTTTGTGAATCAGGGTATCTAGCTCATTTGCATATTCGATGCGGAAATCGACGGAAGCGCCACCTACTGGCCAGCGTAAATATGCAACTAAGATACGACGGCATAAGAGACTTACGCCGGTCGGATCTTACCAAAATTCCGGCGTATCTTGCTTTGTGAATACAAAACAAAGATATGACGGCGCATCTTAGAACTTACACGGCGTATCTATAGATATGCCGACGTAAGTTATTTGCGGATCCGGCCCACTGGATCTAACTAGCTGAATCAATTGCCGCTCAATCTCTCTCTCTCTGAACACACTACACAAGGCCGACAGGCAGGTGGCCTTACTGTATATACTGTGGGGCGTGTACCTAATCCCCTGAGCCATGATTGGCCAAAGGCACCCTGCTTTTGGCCAATTATGTCTCTCTGTGCTGACGAGTCATAGCGCATGCTTGGCCAATCATTGATGACACAGTTACAACTTTTGAGCCAGCAGCGGTAAGGAAAGGATGACCGACCAAGCCCGCAACCTCAGCCCCAGCTGTAAAATTGGGAAGATGATGTCAGAGGTGGGCGGGCAATGAGTAAGATAACCGAGGAAATGACCTTGTTTGGTGGAGGAGGGAAGGAGAGGGAGATTGTTAGCCAGTAATACCAGCTGTGATAGACTTGTCACAGCCTGCAATACCTCTGATCAACACTAGAGGGAGACTCCGCCCATATCTAGCTGGATGACCACACACAGGGAGATACTAATCTTACATACAATCTGGTACACTATAAGCGTTAAGGATCAGTCTAATAATCAGCTCACACTTCTGGGGTTCCTCAGGCTCCCCTACAAGCTAGAATCCTTCTGTTACTCCCTCTTCCAGCCCCCCATGTACACCCCACACCAGACACAGGACTTACAATTGATTTCCACTACATGGTGATTCCTCCTCTGAATGAAGATATGAGAACCAAAAGGTTCCAAACCTGTGCAAACCAGTAACCACAAAAACAAACAAACCACAATAAAGAGCTGCGTGTTGTAAATATTTTTCCTCTGCCTGGTCTGCAAGGACACCATACACACACAGATCTACTGGATTACACTCTGCATGCAATCTGCTGATCAGACTCCATACAATCGTTTTGTGGCTCTCAGGGATTCTGTACACAGGACACAGTAGACTTTCTTCTGCCCCCCCCCCCCCACCCCCATCTGAGATCACACAACATCCCATCCCCCATCCGATTCTACAGATGAAAGGTCCGGTGAGGAGACAGTGACCCACCTTTGTCTGTACACAAGCCTGTCAGGGGGGTCATTACCAACCAGGTGTCAGTTCCTTCAATCCTAGACCCAAGAGCTGACTATTCACACCCTACATTGTCACAATTTGTCTGCTCCTCTGAATTAGGAGAATCCCGAATCTGTAATTGCACTGAATTCATATATCTCTACAATCATCATCTTATCACCCCACTGGAAAGTGTGCAGTGGGGGAATGGGGTGGTGGGGAGGATGGGGGGGCAATGGTGAAAGGCATTGGGAAGACAGGGGCTAGACAGGGGGAGTGAGGGACATAGGATGAACAGTGTGCCAAGAGGTTCAGGGGGGAAGTGGGGGCACAGTAGTGTGAAGGAGAGCAGTGGGGGACAGGCAGGATCGGGGTGGACAGGGGGGCAGTGAGGGGGCAGGAGGGAAAATGGTGAAGAAGGGGCAGTGAGTGTTCAGTGAGAGGAAAATGCCCTTTATCTGTGATCACAGTGGAGGGGGGGAATGTCCGCTATCTATGGTCACATTGGAGGGGGGAATTTCCGCTATGTGATCACAGTAGAGGGGGGGCGATGTCTGCTATCTGTGGTCACAGTGAAGGGAGGGAATGTCCGCAATCTGTGATCAAAGTGGAGGGGGGGAATGTCCGCTATCTGTGATCACAGTGGGGGGGTGTCTGCTATTTGTAGTCACAGTGGAGGGGGGGTGTCTGCTATCTTTGATCACAGTGGGGGGGGGGGGGTGTCGGCTATTTGTAGTCACAGTGGAGGGGGGGTGTCTGCTATCTGTGATCACAGTGGGGGGGGTGTCTGCTATTTGTAGTCACAGTGGGGGGTTGTTTGCTATCTGTGATCACAGTGAAGGGGAAGGTGTCCGCTATCTGTGATCACAGTGGAGGGGGGTGTCTGCCACCTGTAGTCACAGTGAGGGGGTGTTTGCTATCTGTGATCACAGAGGGGGGGGGGGTGTGTCCACTATCTGTGATCAATGTGGGGGAGATCAGTGGGGAAAAGGAGGGGACATTTGGGCATTAGAGATTAGTAGGAACCATAGGGAACATACTGTAGGTGCTCATAAAGGAGCGCTGGGGGAAGAGGTGCTCAGGTGCTGAGGAGCAAGAGGAGGCACTGGTGCTCAGTGGTAAAAGAGGGGGTGAGGGGGTTGTGGAGATTACTGGGGGCAGTGGGTGGACAGGCAACAATGTGGTGGACAATGGAGTAGAGGGGTAGACGGGACACAGTGAGGTGGAATAGGCAGTGGGGGGACAAGGGATGCACAGTGTGCAATGGGTAACATGGGGGTGGACATGGACAGAGGAGTAGAAGGCTTGATAGATGCAACAATGGATGGAAAGGGCAATGAGGAGACAGGGGGTGGAGTGATAGGGTTCAGGGGGATAGTGAGGTGAGAAAGGAGCAATAAGGGGACAAGATAAAGTGAGAGGACAGGAGTATAGGGGGTAGACAGGAGGCATTGAGGAGGCATTGGGGAGACAGAGGAGCAGGTTGGTACAAATGGAATAGCAAGGAAGTAGTGGTCAGTAGGAGATAAATACCTGGCTGATGGTGTCCTGGTCTGGAGGTTGATGTGAAGCTCCTCTGATGAGTCTTCTATGGTTGGGGTCCTCTCGGATGGTCCCTCTTGGCTCCTCTGGTGAGTCTTCTATGGTTGGGATCCTCTCGGATGGTCCCTCTTGGCTCCTCTTCTATGGTCGGGTGACTTCTGACTCCTCCCAGCACGGTGACTGGACATGAAGGGGGAAATCTCTCCCAACTCTCGGCTTCTCTTCCTCCGGCTCACAAGTGTCCACAATCAGGGGAAAGTTCTCCTCCGTGTCCCCGATGGAAGATGGAGGCTTCTTGTCCTGGCTGAGAGGTGTGAGGGACGTTCTGTGTCTGCACTACGGATCTGGGAAGACCCCAATCACATTGTGAGCCAGCTTCCTCACAGGGGCCCCTCCCCCACAGACGTCTTGGGGCCATGCTGACTACAAACACAAAGAGAGGGGGAGGGGGACTCAATCTGGAGTCATTCAGTGCCATGTGCTTCTCATTCACTACAATCTAAAGAGAACCCCTCCCCCTTTTATCAACTTGCTAAACAGGCTTTTCCTGCCACTTTTTGTTTACAAGTGTAAATCTGTATTTTTTGCTAGAAAATGACTGAGAACCCCAAACATTATATATTGTTTTAGCAGAGACCCTAGGGAATAAAATGGTGATCATTACTCGGTACCAATGTCCCTGTGTCGGCCCACAATGGTAGGGGTCTGGGCCGATATCTTTTGGTGCTGTATTCTTGTTCATAGGTTGCCGGATCTTCTGGGCAGGTGCATCAGTCCAGGCTTCTTTTGTCCAATTCCCAGCCTGTTCCTAGGGGGGTCACAGACACTCGGGTAGGTTGTGTCATGCCATGTCTGGTTCTGTCTATCATTGCATATCACTACAGCATGTTGGCCTCATCCGTCAACATCAGCAACTCATCTTTCGGGTAGCCGGCTCTCATACCCCTTCCCTCCTATCAGTTTCTCCATTTTTGGCATCTCTCCCTCTCACGTCCCCTTACGCAGCGAACGGGGGAACTTGTCGTACGCCACCACTGCCCACCCTGTGACAAGGGGGGGAGCGAGCACGGGCTGTCAGTATATTTCCCCCACTCACCCCCTTCTTCCATCAAGCAGTACAGGGCAGGAATCACCACCCACTCTGATTTCTCCTGCCTCCCATTGGCTGCAGCCATGGGCCAATGAGCAGCCAGCATAAGGACATGTAGTCCCAGAAGACTATGGCTCTATTTTCATCAATTAAAGAAAAATTACAGCCCCAGCATGCCCTAGGAAATATGAGGAGGGACAGCCTGGAGC
Source organism: Rana kukunoris (assembly GCA_029574335.1). Lineage (NCBI taxonomy): Eukaryota > Metazoa > Chordata > Amphibia > Anura > Ranidae > Rana > Rana kukunoris. The sequence continues at coordinate 1,298,073 of CM056050.1, read as the reverse complement.
CCAGGAAAAAAGAGCGGAGGGAGAAGGGTGAGAGGAGTGCGGAGATGGAAGAAAGAGAAGTGCGGAGACAAGAGCGAGAGGAGTGCGGAGACGGGAGCGTGAGGAGCGCGGAGACAAGGGCCAGATGGGTGCAATGACGAGAGCGAGAGGAGTGCAGAGGCGAGGGTGAGAGGAGTGCTGAGATGAGAGTTAGAGGAGTGCGGAGACGAGAGTGAGAGGAGTGCAGAGGCGAGGATGAGAGGAGTGCGGAGACGAGAGTGAGAGGGGTGCAGAGGCGAGGATGAGAGGAGTGCGGAGACGAGAGTGAGAGGGGTGCGGAGACAAGAGTTAGAGGAGTGCGGAGACGAGAGGGAGAGGAGTGCGGAGATGAGAGTGAGAGGAGTGCGGAGACGAGAGTGAGAGGAGTGCGGAGACGAGAGGGAGAGGAGTGCAGAGGCGAGGATGAGAGGAGTGCGGAGACGAGAGTGAGAGGGGTGCGGAGACAAGAGTTAGAGGAGTGCGGAGACGAGAGGGAGAGGAGTGCGGAGATGAGAGTGAGAGGAGTGCGGAGACGAGAGTGAGAGGAGTGCGGAGACGAGAGGGAGAGGAGTGCGGAGACGAGAGTGACAGTGGTTTGGAAGGGAGAGAGACCCCAAGCCACAACAGCCCCTGATTTAAAGCGCCCCCCATCCCCCCTGCTCACAAATGCTTAAAGTTACAGTGTTAAAAAGTGTAATAAATAAATAGAATGTAAAGTGTCCCCCATCCCCCGTCCTCACATGCAAATGGAAAACACTCACGTAGGTCCCGCCCACATATGTAAACAGCGATCGCACCACACATGTGAGGTATCACTGCGATCGTCAGAGTGAGAGAAATAATTCTACCACCAGATCTCCTCTGTAACTCCTAACTGGTAACCTGTAAAGGCGTTTAAAGCGTCGCCTATGGAGATTTTTATATACCATAGTTTGTCGCCATTCCAGGAGTGTGCGCAATTATAAAGTGTGACATGTTGGGTGTCTATTTACTCGCTGTAACATCATCTTTCACATTATACAAAAGAATTGGGGTAACTATTGTGTGTTTTTTCCCCACAAAAAATTGTATCTGCAAAACCTCTACACAAATACTGTGTGATATAAAACATTGTAATGATCACCATTTTATTCCCTAGGGTCTCTGATAAAAGTAAAATATATAATGTTTGGGGGTTCTCAGCCATTTTCTACCAAAACGTACTGATTTCAATTTGTAAACAAAAAGTGACAAAAAAGCCTGGGGGGGTCAAGTGGTTAAAAGGGGGGAGGGGGGGAGGGGTTCTCCTTAGGTTGTAGTGAATGAGAAGCACATGGCACTGAATGACTCCCCCTCCCCCTCTCTGTGTTTGTAGTCAGCATGGCCCCAGGATGTCTGTGGGGGAGGGGCCCCTGTGAGGAAGCTGGCTCACAATGTGATTGGAGTCTTCCCAGATCCGTAGTGCAGACACAGAACGTCCCTCACACCTCTCAGCCAGGACAAGAAGCCTCCATCTTCCATCGGGGACACGGAGGAGAACTTTCCCCTGATTGTGGACACTTGTGAGCCGGAGGAAGAGAAGCCGAGAGTTGGGAGAGATTTCCCCCTTCATGTCCAGTCACCGTGCTGGGAGGAGTCAGAAGTCACCCGACCATAGAAGAGGAGCCAAGAGGGACCACCCGAGAGGACCCCAACCATAGAAGACTCATCAGAGGAGCTTCACATCAACCTCCACAGTCCACACCAGGACACCATCAGCCAGGTATTTATCTCTCACTACTAACTCCCCCCATCCCCCGCTATCTCCTCCATCCACCCCTATTTCCCCTACTGCCCCCCTGTCCACCCCTCTATCAGCCCTAGAGTTGCCACCTCATCCCTTTAAAACCGAACACATATTAATTACACAGGTTCTGTGGCTAATTAAGGTGGTAATTAAACTCACTTGGTGCTTTACCTGTATTAAATTAGTCTCAGAACCTGTGTAATTCATATGTGTTCGGGTTTAAAGGGATGAGGTGGCAACCCTAATCAGCCCACTGAGCACCAATGCCTCATTTCTTTCTACTGGATACCTATATTCCCTTTTTTCCTAAAAAATCACTAATGTCCAACATTTCACTTCATTGAATATCCCACTGACCCCAGATAACAGGAAATTTTTCCCCTCCCATTTACCTCTCACTTCCCACTTGTCCACCCCACTTCCCTGTCACCCCAACTGCCTCCCTGTTCATCCCATTTTGTCCCCCGTCACCATGTTGTGTGTTACTAGAGTGTGGTCAGCCAGCTAGATATGTGTGGAGCCTCCCTCTAGTGGTGATCAGAGGTATTGCAGGCTGTGCCAAGTCTATCACAGCTGGTATTACTGGCCAGTAGAGATGGGCTTGAGAATTTTCGCAACCCCACGTGCCGATCCCGCCAGGAAGCCGGGACTGCAAATCATTAATCACAGGCAGTGAGACATTTCCCGATCCGCAGCGGCACAGACCAGGAAATGTCTCACTGCCTGTGATTAGTGATGTGCAATGCCGGCTTCCTGGCGGGATCACATGTGTGCTGTTATACAGCTGTTACCCCTGTCTGGGGGGGGAACTTGGGGTCCTCCTGACAATCTGCCAGCGTGCTGGGTGATTTCTGTGGATATACAACAGAAGGTGATCCCCCGTGTGTTGTCTGACCCCCCACATCCCTGTACCCCGATACCATAGTCTGTAACATCAGATAGAGGACATTTCTCCTCCCACTGACCACTATGGCTGAACATTGTTTTCATCCTGCTGACCACAGACCCAAATCATCCCCCCCCCCTGAGCAGCAGTATAAGAGGCACTATGACTATAATATTGTGCTGACCCCCCTACTCTATATATTGTGTTGTACATTACATTAGTGCTGACCCCTCTACTCTATATATTGTGTTGTACATTACAATAGTGCTGACCTCTCTACTCTATATATTGTGTTGTACATTACAATACTGCTGACCCCCCTACTCTATATATTGTGTTGTACATTACAATACTGCTGACCTCTCTACTCTATATATTGTGTTGTACATTACAATAGTGCTGACCGCTCTACTCTATATATTGTGTTGTACATTACAATAGTGCTGACCCCCCTACTCTATATATTGTGTTGTACATTACAATAGTGCTGACCGCTCTACTCTATATATTGTGTTGTACATTACAATAGTGCTGACCCCCCTACTCTATATATTGTGTTGTACATTACAATAGTGCTGACCGCTCTACTCTATATATTGTGTTGTACATTACAATAGTGCTGACCCCTCTACTCTATATATTGTGCTGTACATTACAATAGTGCTGACCCCTCTACTTGTGGTCGGTCAGTCACCCAGCACTTGCCCCATCTAGGTTCCAGGCAGCGTGGTGATGGGTGACAGGCAGTGGGTGGGGCGTCTCCTCCTCCTATGCACCTCATAGGATCGCCTCTCATGTCAAGCAATCAGATGACGGGTCTCACGACCTACTTCCTAATTGGCCGGGAGGAGAATCAGTGTGAGAATAGAGAATTCTCATTCGCTATTCTCACACAACTGGGTGGGCTCAGAGGGCACTGCTCTGCACCCCAAAGCCCCCCCCATTTTTTAAGCCTATTAGAGCCTCGGGCTCTAATCATGTGCTTCAACCCCCCCCCCCATTGAAATCCATGCATTTCGCACCACATATGTAGATTAGGGTACGGACGAATGGATGGGGGGGCATCGCTCATGCGCACCTAATGAACGGGCCATCACTGGTATCAGGGCCACTGAAATTGTAGGGCCCCGTACAGCCTACCTGATGCCCCCTAGAAAATAGCAAAACAATATTTTCACTAAAAATACATGAAAATCATTATCAGTGGACACAAATATTCCATCACACATAAAACAAATACATACATTTTATCTTCAAGACAAAATTCTCACCAAACAATAACTCCCAGTTCAAATTCCCCCTCCAGCACAAATCTTCCTCACTGAACAAAAATCCCCGCCTAGCACACATCCTATTTCTTCTCAAACTTTCTGTCCTAGCACAAATCTTCTCCTCCAAATCCCCCTTCCCAGCTAAAACCCCCTCCAATTCCACCTATTCTCCCACCCCCTCCAGTCACAAACCCCCTCCCAGCAAAAATCTTTCTTCAAACCCCCTCTTAAGGTAAATTCTAACAAACCTCTCCTCCCAGCACAACCCCCTCTAAATTACCCAAATTACCCCCCCCCCCCCAGCACTCCTAGCACAAACATCTCCTCTCTTGGCTCAAACCCCCCAAACCCTCCTAGCATATATCCCCCCCCATTCTTCCTTCTTGAACATACAAATCCCCATTACATTTCCCAGTACAGATAGCCACCCATCCCCCTCCCCAACTTACAGGAGGAAGTCACTACAAAGCCAGGAGGAGGTGTCCTGTGTTGCGCTCTCACCATCACTGTCAGAAGAGCGTTCATCCATACAGCACATGAGACAGGATCACTCTTACTGCAGATCGCATTGCTCTGGACACAGTTTGATTACCGCCCCCCCCCCTATCTCCTCCAAGGGCTGCTCACCTCCCGGCAGGAGGAAATGTGGATGGGGGGGTGATAATCAAACTCTGTGTGTGTGTGTACAGTGCAATGTGATCTGCAGTAAGAGCGATCCTGTCTCATGTGCTATATGGAGGAGCTCTCTTCTGACAGAAGGTGAGAGTACAACACAGAGCACCTCCCACAATGTACCCCATACCATTCATATGGGGGGCCGGGATCTGGGGGCCCCCTTGTTAAAGACTTATGCCACGGACACACAAGTTTTTCTCGACGTGATTCCTCTCAAGCCTGCCTTGCCTACACACGATCGTGATAAAAAATGCTCGAGCAAAGCGTGTGACGTACAACATGTACAACGGCACTATAAAGGGGAAGTTCCATTAGAATGGCGCCACCCTTTGGGCTGATTATGCTAATTTCCCATATTATAACGTGCTTTTGAGCATGCATGTTTTTTTCCATCATTAAAGCCTACACGGATTTATTTTTTTCATGACTGTGACATTATGGCGGACACATCGGACACTTTTGACACATTTTTGTTTTGGGACCATTGTCATTTTCACAGTGAAAAGTGCTATAAAAATGTACTGATTACTGTGAAAATGACAATGGCAGTGAAGGGGTTAATCACTAGGGGGCGCTAATGGGTTAAATGTGCCCTAAGGGAGTGATTCTTTCTTTAGGGGGGCGGGGCTGTAGGTGTGATGTCACTGATCGTTGTTCCCTATAACAGAGAAGAGATGATCAGTGATACTGCCACAGAGAAGAACAGGGAAGGTGTGTGACCCAATCGCGAGACATTGGCGGCCTGGTATGGTTCAGGAGGAGGGAGGGCGCTTATCTCCCCCCCTTTTTTTGTCCTGCCAGGCTCTGGTCTTGTATGGATTTTGGGAGGACCAAAACAAATGGTGTGGAGTTACCATTAAAATCTATACCAGACCAAAAAAGCCTGGTATGGATTTTGTGGAGGAGGGATGCATTTTTTTTCTTTATTCGTTATAAGGCACCCCTTAACCACTTCATTACACTGTATTATAAATTGCACTATATACCCTGCACTGTAACATTTATTTATATATATATATATATATAATCTCACTACAACACTAACCATAGTGTATATATACTATACAGACTGCACTATATACAGAAAAATTGTGCCTTAGGTGTTGGTGGTAGCTGAATACTGTAACCCCTCACAGATACTCTTGTTGGGGGCAGGAATGGGCCCTGCTGTTAAAAATTGTAACTACATGCCCCTGTTAAACAGGACAAATTAGGAAAAATTAGGCCTTGGGTGGTGGTGCCTTAAACCTAAAATATTGTTGGAAGCTAACATCATCAAGATTCACGAATAGGATAGTCGGCATAGACAGTCTTCAAGAGATCTCAGATCCATAGCAAATTCAATCAGTTAAATCAGCATCAGGGGCTTGATAGCTGCTGATCCAGGACTGATTCATTTTCATAAATGTGAGCCTATCATCGGAGTCTGTGGACAGGCGCACTCTGTGATCATTTACAAACCCTCCAGCAGCACTGAATGTGCGTTCAGAAAGCACGTTGGATGCAGGACAGGCCAGTAGCTCGATTGCATATTGAGGAAGTTCTGGCCAGTGGTCCATCCTCAAGACCCAGTAACCCAGTGGATGCTCTGTTGGAAAGGTCTCCAAGTCTGCTCTTGCCCCTAGATATTCCTGCACCATGTAATGCAGACACTGGTGATGGTTGCTTGAACCTCTCAGTCCTGGGCTCTTAGGAGTAAAAAAATGTTAAAGGCATCAGTCAGCCGGCCACCTTCTCCCCCGCTCTCCCTCTGACAGAACGAAGCCTCAGAAACACGTTGTCCAGCACCAGGAAATGGTGACCTCTCAGGGTCTGGAAAGGTGTTACACATGTATAAGATTATTGTTCTGATATCATTTATTATCATCTGAGGAGTTTTCAGAGTTTATCACTAGATGGCGCACCTACGTTTAGTTACTGGTAAGACTTGTGTTCAGACTTTTTGGTTGCAGCTTTCTTTCATTTGTGATTTGCATCAATTGCTTTGTTTATTCACATTGAGAGGTGGCGGGATAAGCGCAGGAATATTTATTTATACAATGATCATTGCTGATGGATATACCCTGCGGCAGTGATCGTCCCCAAAAGAACAGACTGGCTTGTTGAAATTTAATTGTTCGATAAATCGACTTTAGTACAACCAGCCTGCCTATAGATGGATCGAAATTCATCCGGATTCTACCGAGCCAAATTTTAAACTGTCTATGGCCAGCTATAGTGTGTGACTGTTATTCCTCTGAAAAGTGATTCATGCTTGGATCTTTTTTCCAGAACTGTTTGAGAGGTGGAGAGGAGGTGATATGTTGCCTCCTCATCACCTGATTCCGGGCCCATTCACACTAGAATGCAGTGCGGGAAAAGACATGTGACTTCCCGCACCACATTCCAATCACACTGCCCTTAACGTCACCCCAAATGCAGGATGCAAACGCAGTGTGTTTACCCACACCAGATCACATGGTACAAAAGTAGCATGCAAGGGGGTTGCCATGCGTCTCAAAAATGTAGTACATGCAATACTTTTGGTGCGGTGCGATTTTAAGGTCATTCAAAATGAATGGGGCAGAAATCACACTGCACAGAACTGCATATGAATTGCGCGGAACCGCACAACATCCTATGTGATTCCCATGCATTTCCTGGTGTGAATGGGCCTCTAACCTGATAATCACAGTACTACCCCTCTACAGTCACAGGCAGGGCAGTTGCAGTGCAGCCCCATTGAACTGCATTATCGCATTCGGTGGCAGCAACATTCTGTTTAAGCACAACATCATGGCCGGGGCATGTGTACAGCTGGTAGCAGTTGTATGTTTAGTGTTCAGACAGGGGGTCAGTAAGACCATGGCTCAACCACCTGGATATACTGCCCCCAGACACGTGTGTGAACAAGCCCTAAGGATCCTCTGAAATGGAACAGAGCCCACTTCAATCAGCAGAGGATCCATGAGCAGATACCTTCCTGAATCAGAGCTGAACAGGATGGATGTCAGTTTTTTCCATCTGTCCCCATTTCTGTTTGTGGCAGGAGACACAGGAGGACCTGTGACAGCTCTATGGGGGGCTGGATGAAAACAGACTCCAGTGTCTATTTACTGTCTGGTTACATCAGGCTTTCTCTGATGTGTCACATTTAGGTCCAGATAAATGGAAGAGGACACAGGCCTTTTAAAAAAAAATCCTGACAGGCCTGGAAGGATTCAGAGCTAGAGAGGTGTAAACAGTCCATTTATATCAGCCTGTCCATAGGGCTGCATGGACCTTCTGATCAGGTCCTCCTGATAGGGCTGCATGGACCTTTCCGATCAGGTTCTCCTGATAGAGCTGCATGGACCTTTCCGATCAGGTCCCCCTGATAGGGCTGCATGGACCTTTCCGATCAGGTTCTCCTGATAGAGCTGCATGGACCTTTCCGATCAGGTCCTCCTGATAGGGCTGCATGGACCTTTCCGATCAGGTCCTCCTGATAGGGCTGCATGGACCTTTCCGATCAGGTTCTCCTGATAGAGCTGCATGGACCTTTCCGATCAGGTCCCCCTGATAGGGCTGCATGGACCTTTCCGATCAGGTTCTCCTGATAGAGCTGCATGGACCTTTCCGATCAGGTCCTCCTGATAGGGCTGCATGGACCTTTCCGATCAGGTTCTCCTGATAGAGCTGCATGGACCTTCTGATCAGGTTTTCCTGATAGGGCTGCATGGACCTTTCCGATCAGGTCCTGAAAAATTGAGAGGAGGAACTGAATGGAATACCCATGTGAAAGGACCCCTGTAGGTCACCAGAGTGCACTTATTTCTGCACTCCAATGACCTGTATTCAGCTGACAGAGGGCTAAAGTCTGCAGTCGGCTGATGTAAAAAATATTGGTACTATGCAATAGGATGATATAAACATTTTGGCGCATGCAGATATATTAAAGTGGATGTAAACCCATTTTTTTTATATCACAATGTAGAGAATAAGATTGCATATCATCTGTGCCCTGTCTTGCCACACAGAGCTAATCCAGTGCTGAGCAATCCTCTTTTTATTGTTCAGTGGAATAAAACGGACTTCCCTATAAAAAACAAAGTCTGTTCCGCCCCCATGCTTTGAGTGACAGGTTATTTACATATCTCGTGCACTAGCCTGCAATGATGAACAGTGCACAAATCACACACCCCCTCCCCTCTCCTCTCCCTTATAGCTATGCCAGAATTGTCTACTTGTTCTGTGTTTTGATTAAACGTTTTCTAAACATGAGATGAGTTCAATTAAAAAATAAAACCCCACCCTCCCATCAATAGTACAAAAATAAATTGTAAAAAAAGAAAAAATGTTAAATATTAATAAAAAAAATAAAAAAAATCCACTAGTCCCAAATTGGGACAACATTTTTTAAATTGTAAAATAAAAAAATATATCTGACACTGTCCACTATCCTGACACCATCCACCTCTGTACCCTACACATTCCTGTGATTTGCAGATGAGATGCAATTTCAACCATACAGTTTGTATGGCGGAAATCACATTGCACAGACATCGCATGTGATCTGAACAGCAGTGCGGTGCGAATCACTTGCGATCTCGTACAGAGCATTAATGTGAACCGTCAAATGACGGCGCGATCACTTGTAAACAAACCGGCATCATTTGATGACGCCGGTTCCTTCCTCTCCTGAGTCTCCTCTGTACCGTTCGGTACAGTGTGCGAGGAGAGTGGGGGGGAGCGGGGTGTCAGCAGCTGCGCTGTGGCTGGATCTGTGACAAATGCAGTCACAGAACCAGCCATCCCTCCATCCATCCCAGCTCCGCAGTACCACAGTACCCTGCAATGCCCCAGTACCCTAGTACTCTGCAATACCCCAGTACCCCAGTACCCTGCAGTACCCCAGTACTCTGCAATACCCCAGTACTCTGCAATACCCCAGTACTCTGCAATACCCCAGTACCCTGCAATGCCCCAGTACCCTGCAGTAGTGTTGAGCGGAATACGCCATATTCGATTTCGCGATATTTCGCAAATATATAGAAGAATATTCACGAAATATTCGTTAATATTGAATATTCGTGATATTTTATCAAAAAAAAATGCGAAATTGATTGCAAAATTCTCGTCTGCGCATGCACGCGAACAACACACGAAAAACGGAGATCATTTCCTATAGGAAGCACAGTGCTAAGCTCTAAGATCGCAATACACAGGTCTGATGCAAAAGAAGGGCAGAGAAACTATTCGCGAATATTCGTAATATGAATATTCGCATTGCAAATATTCGGCAACATAAAAGGATCGCCTCAGCTACTCGGCCCAGGGTCTCTAATCATACCAGCAATGCTTTTAGACGTCGATGGAGATCACTAGGATGTGATCTGTTTTAAAAATAAATTTGAAAAAATATGAATATTCGCAATAGCGAATATTCACTGCAATATTCGATTTATTCGCGAATACTCGAATATGCAATATTCGTAACGAATATTCGCAATGCGAATATTCGTGAGCAACTCTACCCTGCAGTACCCCAGTACTCTGCAATACCCCAGTACTCTGCAGTACCCCAATACTCTGCAATACCCTGCGCAATACTCTGCAATACGCCAGTACCCCAATACCCTGCAGTACCCCAATACCCTGCGCAATACTCTGCAATACCCCAATACTCTGCAATACCCCAATACTCTGCAGTACCCTACGCGATACTCTGCAGTAACCTGTGCGATACTCTGCAGTACCCCAATACTCTGCAGTACCCTGCGCAATACTGCAATACCCCAATACTCTGCAATACCCTGCGCGATACTCTGCAATACCCTGCGCGATACTCTGCAATACCCCAATACCCTTGCGCGATACTCTGCAATACCCCAATACTCTGCTATACCCCAATACTCTGCAGTACCCTGCGCGATACTCTGCAATACCCCAATACCCTTGCGCGATACTCTGCAATACCCCAATACTCTGCTATACCCCAATACTCTGCAGTACCCTGCGCGATACTCTGCAGTACCCCAATACTCTGCAGTACCCTGCACGATACTGCAATACCCCAATACTCTGCAATACCCTGAGCGATAGTCTGCAATATCCCAATACCCTGCGTGATACTTTGTAATACCCCAATACTTTGCAATACCCCAATACCCTGTGCAAAACTCTGCAATACCCAAATACTCTGCAATAACTATTTTTTAAGCACCCCTGTCCCCGTGTGCTCGCATGCATTAGTGAACGCATACGTAAGTCCCGCCCACATATGAAAACGGTGTTCATGCTACACATGTGAGGTATCTCTGCGAACGTTAGAGCGAGAGCACTAATTTTGGCCCTAGACCTCCTCCGTAACTAAAAACATGTAACCAATAAAAGTAATTAAAGCGTCGCCTATGGGGATTTTTAAATAGCGAAGTTTGGCGCCATTCCACGAGTGTGCGCAATTTTGAAGTGTGACATGTTGGGTATCTATTTACTCGGCGTAATGTCATCTTTCACATTATGAAAAAAAATTGGGCTAACTTTACAGTTTTTTTTTTTTTTTTTTTTTTAGCACAAAACAGTTTTTTTTTTAAAAAAAAACACGCGTTCAAAAAATTTCTACGAAAATACCATGCGAGATAAAAAGTTGTAACTGCCGCCATTGTATTCTCTAGGGTCTTTGCTAAAAAAACATATATAATGTTTGGGGTTCTATGTAATTTTCTAGCAAATAAATGATGATTTTTCTATGTAGGAGAGGAATGTCAGAATTGGTCTGGGTGTTCCAGAACGCCTGATGGTGCTCCCTGCATGTTGGGCCTCTGTATGTGGCCACGCTGTGTAAAAGTCTCACACATGGGGTATCGCCATACTCGGGAGGAATAGCAGAATGTGTTTTGGGGTATCATTTGTGGTATGCATATGCTGTGTGTGAGAAATAACCTGCTAATATGACAGAAACAAGATATTTTTATTTTTTTTACAGAATTTTCTGTCGTTTTTCTTTTATAGCGCAAAAAATAAAAAACCCAGAGGTGATCAAATACCACCAAAAGAAAGCTCTATTTGTGAGGAAAAAAGGACACAAAATTTAAATGGGTACAATGTTGTATGACTGAGTAATTGTCATTCAAATTGTGAGAGCACCGAAAGCTGAAAATTGGTCTGGTTAGGAAGGGGGTTTAAGTGCCCAGTGGTCAAGTGGTTAATCAACCACAGAACACCCATAGAAACCTTCTACAATCAACCAAGTTCACTCTGGAACCCGTCTCCATTGATGCCACAAGAAATATCATCGGTACTTTGCGAAACAGCACAGCGCCTAATGATATTATCCCCACTAAACTGCTGAAGGAATGTGCCGACATCTTGGCACCACCTATCACGCAGCTCATAAACCAGTCATTCAAGTAAGGCATAGTGCCCTCCCAGTTGAAAGAGGGCATAATCCAGCCCATCTTGAAGAAACCTACCCTAGACCCCAAAGACCCTACTCACCACCGTCCCATAACAGGCCTAAACGTTCTATCCAAGATAATGGAGAAAGTAGTGGTACAACAGCTGCAACAGCATCTAGAAACCCATAATCCACTTGATCCATTTCAATCAGGTTTCCGTCCCGGATACGGGACGGAAACAGCATTGCTCAAAATATGGGACGACGCTCTCGAGGCCGCAGACGAAGGAGAATCTTGTCTTCTGGTTCTGTTGGACCTAAGTGCAGCCTTTGACACGGTAGACCACAAATTGTTACTGACTCGGCTGACTGAGGTAGCCAGAGTCGCAGAAGGTGATCTATCGTGGTTCTCCTCCTTTCTGGAAAACCGATCACAAACAGTGAAATTAGGATCTTCCACTTCTGAAAAATGCACGGTGTCATGCGGAGTCCCTCAAGGATCCCCCCTATTACTGGTGCTCTTCAACATCTATCTTCGTCCTCTCTTTGAAATCATCAGTAGCCAACAACTACTTTATCACTCATACACAGACGACATGCAACTGTATTTTTGCATCTGCAATAAAAAGGATCATCATCCCAGTTTAGAGAATTGTCTCTCTTTGATAGAAAACTGGATGACCAAGAGTTATCTTAAACTCAACAACTCCAAAACAGAACTCCTTCTGTTTCACGCCAGTCGCACAAGAGTCAACTAGCAACTACTTGGACACCCCGCCCATTCTGGGTCAGATCATCACCCCTAGCTTCAAAGTCAAAAGTCTCGGAGTCATCTTTGACACCTACATGACAATGGACGCACAAATAGGGTCAGTAGTCAGCGGATCTCACCATCTGCTGCGCCTACTACGCAGACTTACTCCTTTTATCCCCAAAGAAGATGTAGCAGTTGTGGTGGGAACATTTGTGAACTCCAGACCGGACTATGCAAATGCCCTTTACCCCGGACTCCCTAAGTACCAAATCCCTCGTCTGCAAGTCATTTAGAATACGGCCGCCAGACTGGTGACTGGGATAAAACCCTGGGAATCAATCTCACCCTCACTGAGATCCCTTCATTGGTTACCAGTAAAAGACAGAATTGCTTTTAAAACACTCTGTCTGACTCATAAGTGCATCCATGGGAAGGCTCCGCAATATCTATGCGAAAAGATAGAAGCCCACAATCCCAATCGCGTTCTGCGATCCACCGACCAAAATCTGGCCAAGATACCCAAAGCCAGATACAAGTCCAAAGGAGAAAGAAGGTTTGCAGGCCAAGGTCCCAGACTATGGAACGCTTTACCAACCAGCATTCGGTTGGAGGAAAACCACCTGAGCTTCAGAAGACAGATAAAAACTCTGCTCTTTTGATGACCAGAGAGACAGAAATTATTAACGGCGCCCAGAACAGGATATGATGTAACAAGTAAAAATTACAAAATAAAAAACACAATAAAATAAATGGTAATTCCTTAATCATATATGTATTGCATAACAATACTGAAAACCCCACATTAATAATGATATAAAATAAAACAAAATGACATTGAATGTCTTGTGAGTCTCAGGATGGACAACAATCATCAACATGCCATGTTGTTCTCTCCATACATAATCTGGCTGAAGCCATACATATATTGTGCGTATATACAGTGGTATTTAATTTTTTAATTTTTACTTGTTACATCATATCCTGTTCTGGGGCACCACCCTGTTGGGGGAGGGCCTAACAGACATTTTGTATATTTAAGTGAGCAATATGGGGGTGCATCTTAATCTTTAAGGCTTCTGTGTCTGAAACACACCGGGTATTGCTATTGAGCACCCCATATTGCTTCTCATGTGATCACTTTTATCTATGTCATATTTTTGTTTATGACTTTAATAAAACCTTCATTGGTTTAATTGACCTGTGCAATTGGAGCCCCTTTCTTTTATCCTTTATATCATTCATCCCATGGTCCTATTGGAGCCCATTTATTTTATCCTTTATATCATTCATCCCATGGTCCTATTGGAGCTTCAGCCATGTTTATTCCTGCACTCTACGATCAATGGCTTAGGAATACATCTGGATCCTGCGGTGTCGCCGCAGCACGCCATCCAAGTACCTGCTGGTTCCTGTCGTCCACGCCAGTTGGAGTTCCAGTTATGAAAACGGTCCCAACCCGGTTGCAGTGGTCCCGATTCCAAAAGACCACAACGCCTTACTGACTCTCTGCTGTACAGCATTAGGCCGCGTACACACTAGCAGACAGATTTGTTCAAATCGGTCGGGCAGACCGATTTGAATAAATCTGTCTGCTGTGGATGTATTGGTTTGATCGTGTACACACAATCAAACCAAAATCCCCCGCCGGCAGATGGCGCGGTGACGTTAACGCCGCCACGTCACCGCACCAGGAAGTAAATCACTTCCGTGCATGCGTCTAATCCATTCGACGCGTGTGCGAGAAGACATGTCTGCTGGTTAGCGTACTAACCAGCAGACATGTTGGGCAGACGGGTTCCCAGCCGACAGATTTCAAAGCATGCTTTGAAATCTGTCAGCTGGGCAAATCCGTCGGCTCGCCCATACACACGATCGAATCTGTCTGCTGGCAGGCCGTTTCCAGCAGACAGATTTGGTCGTGTGTACGCGGCCTTAGAGTCCAACTTATCTGGTAAGCGTGTTTATACTTACCTCATACTTCTGATGTGATCTCTATAGATCCGTACATACAACCTGAATATCCGTTTGCACCAGTCATCAGACAGAAGCCCATTTAACTTTGATGTTATAGACTTTTCAATATTCAACATTATATTGAGCACTTTTTTGGCTAATTGATCACCTTTGTTGGTAGTTCACTTATATGTACACTTATTATTAAAGGGTAACTAAAGGATTTTTTTTTTGCTGAAATGACTGTTTACAGAGTATAGAGACATAAAAGTTAACTGATTTCCTTTTAAAAATGATTAAAAATAGATAAAAATCAATCATATAATGTGCCTCTAGTTTCACTTTCGTTTTTAAAATGGTTTCATGTTTCTGTAAAGTAGAGAGACACACAGAACAAAAACAAACAAATCCAGGGCAGTGTTTTATTTTTAAAATGAATCTGATTGGTTCTGAGGAGTTTTAGACACACAATAATGACAGCTTGGACCACAGTGAAAGCTGCCATGAGATTTTTCATAAGGAGCCAGACAAGCAGGAAGTGTGGAGATCAGAGAAGTATTACAGCTACTTCAAAGCAAAAAATGAACAATGAGAACATGAAAACAGCACTGCATTAAGGTAAAGGAAGCTATTTAGCTAAAAAAAAAAATCCTTTAGTGATCCTTAAACCACTTGATCACCATGGACGTCCTGCACTTTGTGCGGGGATATCTGAGTGATGCCTGCAGCCACAGGCATCATTCAGATATCACCATCTTCAGCCGGCGATTCTGTGCACCAGAAGAATGATCAAAGCGGCGGTGCTTCTCCGGGCTCTCCCGTGCCATCGGGGGCCCGGAGAGCGAATTGGCCGGCGCTGTTAGGTGAAGCATAGAGGTGACTGGTGACCAGAAGGTCACAGTCATCTCTATGATCGTCGGAGGACCGGGCGCGATGTTATGACGTCACGCCCAGTACCCGGAATGTAAACAAAGCCGCAACCGCAGCTGAATGCATTATATCTGTGATTTTTTTTTTCACGATCTAATGCTTTCCAGCCTGGAGGAGAGATGTGGGGTCTTATTGACCCCACATCTCTCCATAAAGAGGACCTGTCACACACTATTCCTATTACAAGGGATGTTTACATTCCTTGTAATAGGAATAAAAGTGATACAAAAAATGTAAAACAAAGTGTAAAAATAAAAAAAGAAGTATAAAAAAATAAACAAATAATAATAATAAAAAATTAAAACACCCCTGTCCTGGTCGCTCGCGTGCAGAAGCAAACACGCATGCAATCCCCACCCACATATGTCAGCACCGTTCAAACCCCACATGTGAGGTATCATCGCATGCGTTAGAGTGTCAGCAACAATTCTAGCACTAGACCTCCTCTGTAATTCAAAAATAGTAACCTGTAAAAAAAATTAAAGCGTCGCCTATGGAGATTTTAAGTACCAAAGTTTGGCGCCATTCCATGAGTGTGCGCAATTTTAGAGCGTGACATGTTAGGTATCTATTTATTCGGCGCAACATCATCTTTCACATTGTACAAAAAAATTGGGCTAACTTTACTGTTTTGATATTTTTTAATTCATGAAACTGTTTTTTTTCCTAAAAAAAGCGTTTGAAAAATAATTGCGCAAATACCATGCAAGAAAAAAAGTTACAATGACCGCTATTTTATTCCCTAGGGTGTCTGCTAAAAAAAAATATTAATGTTTGGGGGTTCTGATTAATTCTTTAGCAAAAATTTTTTGATTTTTACATGAAGGAGAGAAGTGCCAGAATAGGCCCGGTGATTAAGTGGTTAATGTTGTTGTCTCACATGGCATCATACATTGTATTTCTTCAGTTCATTAGCGCTACATTTTTTTCTTTACTATTTACTGGCTTTGTTATTTGTATGTAGCTGCTTACTATTACTTTTGAGTTAGCGCAGATTTTTCTTTCTTTTATCATATTACAATAGTCCGAGCAGGAAGCGGTTAATAATGAATGTTAAAAAAGGAAGAAACTTTTTATAGAATTCTGACTTCTATTTTTTCTCCTGTACAGGTGAATTGAGGAACAAGGTTTTCGGTCATGTTGGTCTTCATCAATAAAACAGAGACACATGGGAAACGAGACATATGGGTGTTATAAGTGACTGAAAGTCTTTATTGTAGTTCACTGGAGGATTCACACAGGACACAAGACAGATCCGTGTTCTGTATGTCATTAATGTTTTGGGTCCTCTTAAACACCAATCCAACCTCAGAGGACAACACAAAATAAATAATTTCAGTTCCCTAGAAGTGACAATGGCTTTATAGTAAAGTCCAACCTATGAATACGTGAGAGGAGTAATTCCAGAAGATATTTCTTGTTTGGAATGTGATAAAGGCTTTACAATGGAGGTAAAATGTATCACACACCAGAAGGTTCACACTGAAGAGAAACCATTTCAGTGTTCTGAATGTGATAAAGCTTTTAGAACCAAGCAAGAGCTTATCATACACCAGAGGGTTCACACTGGGGAAAAGCCATATCAATGCTCTGAATGTTGCAAAACATTTGCAGCTATGTCAAATCTTAACGCACACAAGCGGGGTCACACTGGGGAGAAGCCATATGAGTGTTATGATTGTGGCAAATATTTTAGAACCAAGAAAGAGCTTATCATACACCAGATGATTCACACTGGGGAAAAGCCATATCAATGCTCTGAATGTTGCAAAACATTTGCAGCTATGTCAAATCTTAACGCACACAAGAGGGGTCACACTGGGGACAAGCCATATCAGTGTTCTGAATGTAACAAAGCTTTTATACATAAGTCACACCTTACCAGGCACCAGATGATTCACACTGGGGAGAAATCATACCAGTGTTCTGAATGTTGCAAAACTTTTAGAACTAAGAACGTGCTTATCACACACAAGATGATTCACACTGGGGAGAAGCCATATCAGTGTTCTGAATGTGGCAAAGCTTTTATGCAGAAGTCAGATTTTATTAGACACCAGATGATTCACACTGGAGAGAAGCCATATATGTGTTCTGAATGTGGCAAATCTTTTGCGCAAAAGCAAAACTTTACCGCACACCAGAGGGTCCACACTGGAGAGAAGCCATATACGTGTTCTGAATGTGGCAAATCTTTTATGCAACAGCAATACGTAACCGCACACCAGAGGGTCCACACTGGAGAGAAGCCATATCAGTGTTCTGAATGTGGCAAAGCTTTTACACAGAAGTCACAACTTAACAGACACCAGAAGATTCACACCAGAGAATAGTCATTTTTATGCTTTGAATGTGACAGTTAATCCTGGGCTAATCTATCACCAGATGATTCACAACCTTCAGCTGCAGAGGGGAAACTCTGGAAGAAGGGGGATATTAAAGGAAAGGCGGTGTCCCATTTGTTTCACATCCCCAATGTCATCCCCCAAGCTAGGGAAGAAGTTAAAAAAGTCCCGCCCTCTCTCTCTTTTTTATTAAAAAATCCTATGTTAGACTTACCGGTAACAGTATTTCTACAAACCTTCCAACACACCTGAGAGATGAGGGCTCCTCCCTACAGAAAACACAATCAATTGACAGCTTGTTATAAGTCCCCACCCTTTCCCTTGATCCCCAGTATGTATTAAGTAATCCCAAACTGGTTTACAAGGGACATAGTTCCGTATAGGTACTTACCACCTAGCTTTTAGCTTATCTTTTTTCCTCCACATAGGGAGGGAAGTAGGCCTGCAGTCCTGGAAGGTTTGTAGAAATACCATTATTGGTAAGTCTAACTTATGTTTTCTCCTATCACCTTCCAGGATGGCACACCTGAGAGTATAATCAAATAACCACAGGCCTACCTTCAGGGTGGGACCACAGCTTGTAGGACCTTCAGACCGAAAGCCAAGCCTTGCTGTGATCCGGAGAAACACAATCAATACTAAGGGGAAGGGTGGGGACTTATAACAAGCTGTCAATTGATTGTGTTTCCTGTAGGGAGGAGCCCCCATCTCTCAGGTGTGCCGTCCTGTAAGGTGATAGGAGAAAATAAAATGCTACTTAACAAGTTCCCATCCAGTCTATTAAAATTTGACAGCTGGGTGGGCCTCTGGTCGATCTAGGTAAATGTCATATGATGTCCTCCCGGATTGCACCCCTCGCAGGGCCACACATCAGCACAATCTGTCACCAGCTGCACCTATCGGACACAGATGATGACTGATCTGGTACCATGTATGTCAAATGACAGTTGTAAGCAATGAGTGTACAGTTGTGTTGCTAGCTGTTATAGGTTGATGTGATCACATGGTACAAACAGGGCCAATCACAGCCCATCTGTACCATGTGATTAGCTCTGGCCAATAACAGCTAAAACAAAACAAACTGAATGAATAACTTTCATTCTGTAAAATTCTTATACAGTAGCAATCATCAATGTGTAAAACAATCCTGATTACTTCCTCAGGAGTAGTACAATGTTACTTTGGTAACATTATATTGTTCTGGTCACAGTGTGTTAAAGATCATACAAAATGTAATAAAAAAAAATACATTTTATTTGATCATACTGTCTCCAGACAGTGTCTCTGATCATTGCCACACCAGTTAAATAATAATGCCGTACTTCTCTGGTGACGGGATCTTTGAATTTTATTTTTTAATTTCTTGTCTTTCCAAAAATATAACTTCAAATAACTCACTAAGTACATTGGACTGTGTACTTTCCTAAAAGGGGATATTTTGGGGGTATCTGTAGTAGACATGTGCAGACTCAAATATTTTGTTTCGTTTTCGTCTGGAAAATAAATTTATTTAGTTACTCCCGAAAATCGTTTCGATTTATTTTGTTTTTCGTTGGGGAATAGCTTTCGTCCGAAAATCCAATAATACCTGGTTTCTGTCAAATGGTCAAATAATATTCGACGGAACTTCGAAAATTTACGCCGAATCGTACATTAAAATGTACGAGTGCAGTATATCTTCTCCGTCGAATCTGCTTAGCACTTTCGATATACACCATAAGCCTTCTATTCTCTATAATTTCGAATCTATTATTTCTATAGTGTCGAATCTTTTCCCTGTGATGTCGAATCTTTTCCCTGTGATGTCGAATCTTTTCCCTATGATGTCGAATCTTTTCCCTATGATGTCGAATCTTTTCCCTATGATGTCGAATCTTTTCCCTATGATGTCGAATCTTTTCCCTATGATGTCGAATCTTTTCTTTATAATGTCGAAAAGTACCGTATGTGTGTGTATATCAGGTTCGATAGACAGATTGCTATTCATTCACTGTATTCATTCAGCGTCAAATTTCTCTATATCGAATTCTTACGGCAACAAAAATGAAAATAAAGCATTTTTTATGTCGGATCTTTTGGTTTTCGTTTCTTGCGCTATCGTTATGGTTTGTTAAAACGATAACGAAAAAACCTGATTTTCGGACGAAAATGCATTCTAATGAAAACTAATGCACATATCTAATCTGTAGTAGCCTGATGTTATTGGGCCTCAAGAAATGAGATCGGCCAAAAGTACATCAGGATTGGTCGATCTTTTTTTTTATAGATATATATCCCATAGTTTGTGGACTCTAACTTTCCTACAGACTAAATAATAGACACTGATTTGGGTTCTTTTCAGCACAGAAATGTAGCAAAATACCTTCTGACCTAAATTTATAAATAACAATTATTTATTTGCAAATTTTTATACCTAGTTGTCTACCTTTTGGCGTCTTTCACACATCCATAAAACCCACTCCTCTGTACACAGGGTGTCTCATGTACGTCCCGCAGTCTCTGATCTCCCATGCTCCTGTACACAGCTCCGTATTTATAGGAAGATGATCCTATGACTGGAAGCCGTCAGAAGCCTTCCTCATTGAATGACCACTCTGACAGCCAATCACAGTGAGCATTCAGTGTAACATCAAAACACAAGTAACACAGTAGCTGTCTTATCTCCTCCATTCCCTGTCATAGAGATCTGTGAGTGAGAGAGCTGCAGCTGAGAGAAGAATGTTTATTGTGTGCACAGGGAGTTAGTTAATTATTAATTAACCCTTTCATTTTAACCTGTAATGCACCATTTAAAGGAAAACTCCGGTCTGAGCATCACTGACATCAGTCGCGCCATCATGACTTACAAGTCGGGATCCACCAGCTGCCATGATTGATGTCAGTCTCAGCGTGCTGCTGATGTACTGGGACAGCCTCTCCCTGCCCCTCCACTGCTCAGCGCTCCAATAAGCGTGCTGACAGCCAGCAGCTTTCTTCTCAGGGAGGAGTGAGAACTGAGCAATCGGCGGTGTTCGGTAGCTCAGTTCTCAGTGCAGAGATGCCGGGGGACAGATGGAGCATCCACCGAGGTAAGTATAAATCTAAAAAAAAAAAAAACACACACTTCTCTTATAACCATTTCATCTCCTGTTCCATTCTTCTATATTAAATTATTTGCTGAAAAACAAATATTATAAAAACACATTTATACATTGTTATCTTTAAGGATTTACTGTTAAAAATATGTGGTTTAGGGAATATCATATCTGTTTTATTTAAAATCAGTAAGATCTCTAAATTAATGATGCATTATGAGAAAAATTAAATATGCAAAAAACACGTTATTTCTTTTGTAAATTATAATAACATGCTTTGTACAAAAAAAATTGAATGTGCCATTGGTGCATGCCCACGCCCACCACGAGCATCTGTGCCCACAGGACCCACAGACTAGATGTCCACCGGTGTCCTGCGTTCAGGACAGTGATCTACTACTTCCTGTCATCGGGAGCAGTTATCACTGTCATGTCACTTGTAGCCCAAGCCCCCTCACAAATAGAATCACTCCCTAGGACATACTTAACCCCTTCTCGCTCCCCCCTCCCCTAGTGGTTAACCCCTTTCCTGCCAATGTAATTTACACTGCAATCAGTGCATTTTTATAGCCATTTTTAAATGTTAATGATCCCAAAATAGTGGCAAAGGTGTCCGATGTGTCCACCACAATATTGCAGTCACAAATAAAAAATAAATAAAAATATTGCAGATCGACGCCAATACTAATAAAATAATAATAATGATAAAAGTTCCATAAATCTATCGGGTGCAGACAATTGTAACCTCAAGTTATTTTAAATGGAATTTGACAAGTTTCTTTTTGTTTTGAGAAATGTAATTTTTCTCCATGTTCTATGCATGCTACAGATGTGCCACTTTACAGGCAGACTAAGGGGACCCCCAGGCACTATATTTAGCCAATTGCCAACCAGCCAAAGTATATATACTGCAGCAGGTCGGCTCTTTTGTGAGAGACAACATACCTGTATGTCATTTGGTGCAACAGATCCAGAGCGTGCATCGGCAGCAGTGCGGGAGCCGACATGAATACCCGGAAGCTGCGATCTTCCCCTGACACGCATGGGGGCAGAATGTGTGATTTTCCTATGTAAACAAGGCAGTTTCCTGTTCTGACCAGAGAGTAGAAAGATATCTGTTGTTCCTAGTGATCAGGAATAGCAATCTATCTCTACTCCCTGTTAGTCCGTTCCCCTCATAGATAGAAAGTACCCCCCTAGGGAACACTTAACCCTTTGATCACCCCTAGTGTTAACCCCTCCTGCCAGTACCATTTATACAGTGATCCGTTTTTTTAGCACTGATCACTGTATTGGTGTCTCTGGTCCCGAAGAAGTGTGACTTAAGACCTGTACACACAATTAGTTTGTCCGATGAAAACAGACTGATGGACTGTTTTCATCGGACAAACCGATCGTGTGTGGGCCCCATCGGTTTGTTTTTGTATCCATAAATTCTTGTGGATAAAAAAAGATACAAAGAAATGATCGTCTGCCTGGAAGTCAATCAGTCAAAAATCCACACATGTTCAGAATCAAGTTGACGCATGCTCGGAAACATTGAACTTAATTTTTCTCAGCATGTTGTAGTGTTTTACGTCACCGCATTTTAGTACGGTCGGATTTTTGACTGGTGGAGTGTAGGCAAGACTAATGAAAGTCAGCTTCATCGGATTTCCGACAAAAAAATCCATCGGATTAGATTCCGTCAGATATCCCATCGTGTGAACAGGGCTTTAGGGTCAGATTTGTCTGCTGCAATGTTGCAGTCCTGCTTAAAAAAATATAAAAAAATGCTGATCTCCATCATTACTAATAAAAACAAATAAAACAAAAAAGTCCCTAAATCTTTCACCTACTTTGTAGACGCTATAACTTTTGCGCAAACCAATTAATATATGCTAATTGGAAATGTTTTTACCAAAAATATGAAGAAGAATGCGTATTGTTTTTTTACATTTTTTATTGGATTTATTATAGCAGAAAGTAAAGAACATTTTTCTGTATAAAAAACACACTGTAAATAGAAGAAAAACACACAAAACAAATGTTAAAGCCCCCAGTTCCCACACACATGCACATCATGCAAATGCCGGCTTCAGGTGCGGTTATGTAGGAAAACAACAATCACACCACACATATCGCTGCTCACACCAGAGGGGGAGGAATGACTCAGGGACATCATTCATGGAGAACTTCTTATGCAGCGTACACATGGTCGTTTTTTGTGTCGAGAAAAATGGCCATTAAAAATTTAGAATATGCTCTATTTTTTCTCGTAGCTTTTCACGTTGTCGTTTTTCCCATCGTGAAAAACAGTCGTGTGTAGGTTTTAAGGACGGGGAAAAAACATGCATGCTCAGAAGCAAGTTATGTGATGGGAAATTAGCATAATAAACCCAAAGGATGGCGCCATTCGAATGGAACTTCCCCTTTATAGAGCCGTTGTACGTGTTGTATGTCACCGCGCTTTGCTCCAGCATTTTTTATCACGATCGTGTGTATGCAAAGCAGGCTTCAGAGGAATCACGTTTAGAAAAACATTTTTTTCCATGACATGAAAAACAGTCGTGTGTACGCGGCATTAAACTGATGATCTGGAAAGACTTTTAAAAGCGTCACCTATGGGCAATTTTTGGTACTGAAGTTTGTCACCATTTCACAAGCACATGCGACTTTAATGCCCCGTACACACGATCACTTTATGTGATGAAAAAAACCGACGTTTTCTGTGAAGTAAAAAACAACGTTTTTGAAACTTCACTTTTCAAAGACGATGTTGCATTCACAAAAAGCGAGGTTACGTTCACCACTCTTTTCCATTGAAGCTCGCTTCATAACTAGCTTCTGGGCATGCGCGGGTTGAAAAACATTGTTTTAAACAACGTTTTTGTTACACACGGTGACTTTTTGTGAAACAAAAAACAATGTTTTGAAAAACGACACAAAAAATTGAAGCATGTTGGAATTTTTTTTTGTCGTTTTTTTGAAGACATAAAACAACGTTTTGCCCACACACAGTGATTTTAAATGACGTTTTTAAAAACGTCGTTTTTTTTCATCACAAAAAATGATCGTGTGTACGCGGCATTACACCTTGACGTGTTTGGTATCTAGATTCAAGGCAGAAACATCAAATGTTATATCTGGCTAAGAAATTGGGAAATATATTGTTTTTGTATGACCTTAATGTATTTTTAGAGAAAATATGCATTTGATCAACAGCTGCGCTAATATCGTGTGACATAAAAAAAGCAAATCCCACCATTTTATTCTCTAGGTTCTCTGTTTTAAGAAAATAAACAATGTTTGGGGGTTTTAAATAATAATCTGGCCTAAAATGTGAATTCATCCATGTGCATAAAAAGACAAAAGCAACTCTGACAATGAAAGAAACATCAGCAATGTATAAAATTATTATGAAAACTATAATAATAACTAATGGCTTAAGACGGAAACCCACCATATTACTCAACCAAGTTCCAACTCAACCCATCCAAGAAAATGGACCCCACTTCCTCCCACCCAGGTGCCGGTTGGATCTCCTTTACCTTGTGTAGATATCTCCTTCTGAGAACCTCATGATATAAAATAAATGTACAACACTCTCTATGTGACACCGGTGCCGCATAAAATGTCGGGGACCACCATGTCAGGGACCACCAGTGCTGTTCCTCGGGGACAACCATGTCAGGGACCACCAATGCAGAGCAGGATTATCAGTAATTACTGGTATATACACAGCACGGATCTCCCGCGGTGTCTGATATTGTTATATGAGAATGCTGAGCGATTATGCCCCACCGCCACTGTTATTATGATTGACAGTGCACTGTTATTATAACTTTGGTGGTGGAACATCAGTGATCTTGTATACTACACCTGACACAGTGTGACATCCCTGCTGTGTAATACAATTACTGATGATAATCCCACTCTGCACAGAGATAGCAGGCGGGCAGGGGCAGGGGTGGTGGGGGGTGGGGAAAGAGTGAAGGGGGATGTAGTAGAGGTGAAGTGAAGGGGCAGTGATTGGCAGGAGCAGAGGAGAAGGAGAGAGGAGACCGGGGGCTGTGAGACCCCCTTTGCCCACAACATGTCTACTTCCTCCTGCTCGGCTTTCAGAGGACTACAAGGGGGCGTGTCAGACCACTGGCTGAGCTCAGGAGAGGGAAAGCAGCCAGCGGTCTTACAAACAGGAAGTCAGCAGGCAAAGGTTTTTCAGCAAGTTCAGCAGCCTATTACAGAGGAACTACAGAGCTCAGAAGAACAAGGATGGCAAAGTGGGTGAATGTAGGAGATCGGCAACAAGGATATGGAAACAAAATGTGTCTGGAGTTCTGATTTAAGGTTTAAACCACCATATGAATGAAACTGACAGTTGTAAGAACCCCCGGCAGTGTTACATGGTGTTTCCCATCCCCTCCAACTGCTATTTTTGACAAATAGCTTGGCCTTTTACAGGAAGTAGAAGAAAACAGATCTACTGGGAGGGTCAACAGATAAAAAAAATGTTTCAAGGGGAATCTCGAAAAAACAAAAACATCTACGTGAATAACAGATTGCACCATTTATGGAATTAGTTACACTTTAGTGCCAACATCATCAAAAATTCCAGAGATAAGAAGTGTTCTTTACAAACTTTACCCCAAAAAGAGATCTGTCCAATCAGAGTCATTAAAGTAAACCCCATTCAGAGGAATTTCAGCCTCCTAGTGAAAGTATGAGTACTGTTGAATGAATCCCATAAACAGCAGCAACTCAGTGTTGGAAGTCCTACACCAGCTTGGGAAGTTGCTTTCTCACTGAACGGAGACTTCTCTCTGGCTGGTGTCCCAACTACAGACCTGTCTGTAAAGCTGTCATCTATGAGAGGAAATATGGAAAGGAAGCATTGATCGTGAAGAGGGGGGTGGGACATGTAATGGGAGGTGTGGACAAGGTGGGCTTAGCTGGGGCCCTCAAGCCTGGTTGATGATGTATCAACAGAAGAATTTGGAATGAGCTTTCAAAATTTGGAAGGTTCGGCAAGATGCCACTTGACCTCTAGTCTTTGTACTGCGGCAGTGTTGGTCATGTATTAGCTCAGGGTCTGTCAATGAGGAAAACATTTGGGAACACAGCTCAGTTAGTGAATGATGAAATGCATTACATGTTGAGACAAAGCTCCATGAAAAAAGGTAAACAAGAGAACAACGATGAAAACAATTCAGTCATGGGTGCTTATCTAAAAAAAAAAATGTCAAAAAGTAAAATATTTGCAGGCCTTCTAAGTGTGTGTCTGATGAAGATCATTACATTCCAGTTTGCTCACACATTTTAGTTACTTTTTTTATGTAGCATTTTATTTTTTCACTTCTTCCCTAGCTTGTGGGATAACATTTGGGCTGTGAAACTAATGGAATGCCCGCAACTCCTTTGATACCCCTTATTTTAGAGTTTCCTCTCTGCAGCTGAAGCTTGTAAATCCTCTAGTGATAGATGATGCCGACATTAACTGTAAAAGCTTTGTCACATTCAGAGCATTAAAATGGCTCCTCTCCAGAGTGAGTCCTCTGGTGTTTGATAAGATGTGACTTCTGTGTAAAAGCTTTGCCACATTCAGAACACTGATATGGCTTCTCTTCAGTGTGAATCCTCTGGTGTGTCAGAAGGGTTGGTTTCTGTGTAAAAGCTTTGCCACATTCAGAACATTGATATGGCTTCTCTCCAGTGTGAATCCTCTTGTGTTTGATTAGATTGCTTATGCCTATAAAAGCTTTGCCACATTCAGAACACTGATATGGTTTCTCTCCAGTGTGAACCTTCTGGTGTTTCATAAGCACTGACTTATGTTTATAAGATTTGCCACATTCAGAACATGAATATGGATGTTCTCCAGTGTGAACCCTCTGGTGCATGATTAGATCATTTTTGGTTGAAAAAGCTTTGCAACATTCAGAACACTGATATGGTTTCTCTCCAGTGTGAACCCTCTGGTGTGTCAGAAGGGTTGACTTCTGTGTAAAAGCTTTGCCACATTCAGAACATTGATATGGCTTCTCTCCAGTGTGAATCCTCTTGTGTTTGATTAGATCGCTTATGCCTATAAAAGCTTTGTCACATTCAGAACACTGATATGGTTTCTCTTCAGTGTGAATCCTCTGGTGTGTCATAAGGTGTGACTTCTGTGTAAAAGCTTTGCCACATTCAGAACACTGATATGGTTTCTCTCCAGTGTGAACCTTCTGGTGTCTCATAAGCACTGACTTATGTTTATAAGCTTTGCCACATTCAGAACATGAATATAGATTTTCTCCATTGTGAACCCTCTGGTGCATGATTAGATCATTTTTGGTTGAAAAAGCTTTGCAACATTCAGAACACTGCACCTCCATTGTAAATCTTTATCACATTCCAAACATGAAATATCTTCTGAAATGGCTCCTCTTATGTATACATGGGTTGGACTATTATTATTGTAAAGCCATTGTCACTTCCAGAACACTGAAATGACTTCTCTCCTGTTGTCCTCTGAGGCGGGATCGATGTTGAAGAGGATCCAGAACAACATTTAGAACACGGATATGACATGTGTCCTGTGTGAATCCTCCAGTGATTTGAGATAAAGACTTTCAGTCACTTCAGACCCCCATATGGCTTCACTTCCCATGTGACTTTGTTGTATTGATGAAGTCCAACATGATAGAAAACTTGGTTCATCAATCCACCTGTACAGAAAAAATAAAATAAAAGTCAGAATTCTATAAAGAGGGCTGAATAAAGTTGTTTTATTTTATAACATTCATTATTAAATGTATCTAATATATAGAAACAATATATACAATATTATTTAACTGAGGACAATATATTATTCCCATTGGCTGATAAAATGTACATTGTATTACAATTTCCAGCGGGAGAATCTCATTCAGAGAAATGTGCTGCATAGTGACGGAGGAATGTGATTGGGTTCTGATTTGTGGGGACTTCAAGCAAGACGTCTAAAAATCGAAACAAATTGCAGATTTAAATGCAAACCTCACTGAAATGAATAGGAGGCGAATCTTGAAAATCAATTCTCTGCATTTTCATAGCGATTAATTATTCCTAATGATCTTCCTCGCCCTTCAGAGATGTGGTGAGATCTTCCTTTCCTTTGATCTCAGTAACCCTGGAAATCCACAGAGACATTTGAGTGGGATAGAAGATCTCACCACGTTTATAAGGTGAATGAGCCGTGATATTTTATATAAAGCTTTAGAAAGGAGGGTCATGTGTAGAGGAAAAGCTGAAGAGTCATCTCTCAGGTGTATTCTGGGTAGATGTTTGGTAAGTCTTTAAATTTCTCTCCACAAAGGGAACAGCAAATATTCTATTTATATATACATATACACTCCACTCTAACGTAAAAAGAGTTCTGGAGCTTTTTTGGGGCGATTATTGCACATAGGGCAGCCCAGTCCAAGGAATGGTCTACCCTATGCGTGACGAGTGAAAATGCTTCAGAATGCTAAAAAACCTCATGGGGGGGAATGCGAGTTCCCACTACGCAGAGATATGAATGCGGCTTGACAGCTGAGTGACTCCATCACCTCCATCCTATGTACTTATATAAAGCTGGCCATATACCATGCAATCTGATTGTACAATGTCCTTTAGGTGTACCAGGTTGTATAGTGATCATTACAGAACCCAGGACACACTTCTCCTGATTACAATATTACAGCTCTATCCACATCGGCTGTTATCTGATCGCTCAGCTCCTGCAAACTCTGCCAAATTAACGATCTATAGCTGTGTATTTAGTGAAAATGGTGATCACTGATTGCATAGGAAAAACTTGCACCTGATGAGGTGTGCTGGAAGGGGGAGGGTAGATGATGCAGGGTGTGTCCAGGAAGTAATGGAGAAGTGATTATAAAGTCAGCTGGACACTGAGGTGGGGGGGTGCAAAATAAATAGAAATAAGTACATTAATGGTATGTTGGTACATAGGGGGGCTGGGATTTAGGGAGGACTTATCCTTTAAGTCAGCAATGTGAGGGGGTGCAGTGTTTGGGATGCACAGTGTTTATAGATTAGTGAGGGGGGAGGGGAGAAAAGACACAGTGAGGGTCTGGGACAATAAAGACTGCTCTTGGATGGATTGTCACCAACAACTGCTGGTGAGGTCTAATGACCACAAAGCTACAATATAAAATATCCCAGAAGGGGGTGCTCTGTCAGGGGGGGGCAGAGAAGAGCGATATGGCGATCTGACCTCGGGACCATGGAGGGAACAGGAATGGGAGGTGTACTGTAGATCTGCTTCATTGCTGGGTTCACCTCCATTACCGCTAACAAGTGATCTTCCATATACCAGCAAAGACCCCCAATCTCATCCAATCACCTTACATGAGAACATGTCCCCCCCATCCCCCATCCTGTGTCAGGGTGCAGAAAGAGGATCTAGTCTGCCGGCCTGTAGTAAGTATGGTGGAGAGGGGAAGGGGTTTTAGGAAGGTCATTTATGTCAGCTGTGCTGGATCATTAGAGGCCCCAGACCTGCAATCCGGATAGTTCAGTGTACAGACAGAGGGGGGGGGGGGGGGGGTCTACTAAAGAGAAATACGCTGTTCAAAGAAATTTCCATGTACAACACAATATATAGAGTAGAGGGGTCAGCACTATTGTAATGTACAACACAATATATAGAGTAGAGGGGTCAGCACTATTGTAATGTACAACACAATATATATTGGAGTAGAGCGGTCAGCACTATTGTAATGTACAACACAATATATAGAGTAGAGGGGTCAGCACTATTGTAATGTACAACACAATATATAGAGTAGAGAGGTCAGCACTATTGTAATGTACAACACAATATATAGAGTAGAGGGGTCAGCACTATTGTAATGTACAACACAATATATAGAGTAGAGGGGTCAGCACTATTGTAATGTACAACACAATATATAGAGTAGAGGGGTCAGCACTATTGTAATGTACAACACAATATATAGAGTAGAGGGGTCAGCACTATTGTAATGTACAACACAATATATAGAGTAGAGGGGTCAGCACAGTATTATAGTCATAGTGCCCCTTATACTGCTGCTCAGGGGGGGGGGGGGCACAAATGATTTGGGTCTGTGGTCAGCAGGATGAAAACAATGTTCAGCCATAGTGGTCAGTGGGAGGAGAAATGTCCTCTATCTGTTGTTACAGACTATGGTATCGGGGTACAGGGATGTGGGGGGTCAGACAACACACGGGGGATCACCTTCTGTTGTATATCCACAGAAATCACCCAGCACGCTGGCAGATTGTCAGGAGAACCCCAAGTTCCCACCCCAGACAGGGGTAACAGCTGTATAACAGAACACACACTCTATTATCCCACCACTGCCACACACATGACAAGGAGGGAAGCCCCACGGGAACTAGAGAACCAGGAGAGGACCTTGTTTGGCGGAGGAGGGAAGGAGAGGGAGATTATTGGTAGCCAGTAATACCAGCTGTGATAGACTTGGCACAGCCTGCAATACCTCTGATCACCACTAGAGGAAGACTCCGCCCATATCTAGCTGGCTGACCACACACAGGCAGATACAAATCTTACATACAATCTGGTGCATTCTAATGCCGCATACACACAAGCGGAATTTCTGCCAGAAAAAGTCCAATGTGAGCTCTTGGAAATTCCGCTCGTGTGTATGCGGCATAAGGGTTGGGGATTAGTCTAGTAATCAGCACACACTTCTGGGGTTCCTCAGGTAGACTCCTTGTGTTACTCCCTCTTGCTTCTCCCCATGTACACCCCGCACCAGACACATGACATGGGGCAGTGAGGGGACAGGGGGGATTGGGGTGAACATGGAGGCAGTTGGGGGGACAGGGAAGTGGAGGGGACAGGTGGGCAGCGAGAGGTAATTGGGAGGAAACATGCCAGTTTCCTGTGAACAGCGGGGGAGGGGTTGTTATTATTTGATAAAATAAATAGAGATCACTGAGGGGAAATGTTGAGAATCTAAAAAAAGAACATAGTTGCTCAGTGGTGGGACAGGGGAGCAGGAGGACGGAAAGGGGGCATTGGGGGACAGGAATATAGACATTGAAGAGGGTGGAGACAAAGGTGTGGACAGAGGGCAGTGAGGGGACAGAGGGGGAAGTGTAGGGACAGAGGGAAGGACAAGGGGCAGTGTGGAGTCAGGGTTTGACAGGGGTAGTGAGGGAAACACATGGTAGAACATGGGGCAGTAGGGGGACAGAGGTGTGGGAAGGGGGACAGAGGGGTGCACAGGGGAGCAGAGGGGATAGGAGGCAGTGGGGTGAAATACAGGGCCAAACAGGGGGCAATGTGAGAGGACACAGTGTTGGACAGGGGGCAGAGGAGATGGATAGGGGTACAGTATTGGGACAGAGGGGATGGACAAGGGGCAGGGGTAGGACAGAGGGGTGTGTAGAGACAGAGGGCTGAACAGGGGGACAGTAGTGGGACAGAGGGGATGAACAGGTAAGAAGTGGGGGGAAAGGAGCAGTGTGGGAACAAAGGGCTGGACAGGGGGGCAGTGGGGTGGACAGAGGGCAGTGTGGGGACAAAGTGCTGGGCAGGGGGGCAGTGGGGTGGACAGGGGGCAGTAGGGAAACACATGGGAGGACAGGGGGCAGTAGCGGTTCAGAGGTGTGGGCAGAGGGGTTAATAGGGGGCAAAGGAGTGGACAGGGGGCAGTGGGGGAACATAGGGGGGCAGTGGCGAGAGATGCATGGCTTGAAACTTGACAGGGGGCAGTGGGGGGACACAAAGGTGGACAGAGCGGAAGTGAGGGAAACAGGGGTGTATAGGGGGCCAGAGGGGAGGACAAGGGGGACAGTGGGGAAACAGAGGAGGGGACAGGAGGTCAGTGGGTGGATGGGTTGCAGTTGGGTGAATTAGGAGATGAATACCTGGCTGATGATGTCCTGGTCGGGAGGTTGATGTGGATCTCCTCTGATGAGTCTTCTATGGTTGGGGTCCTCTCGGATGGTCCCTCTCGGATGGTCCCTCTCGGATGGTCCCTCTTGGCTCCTCTTCTATGGTCGGGTGACTTCTGACTCTTCCCAGCACAGTGACTGGACATGAAGGAGGAAATCTCTCCCAACTCTCGGCTTCTCTTCCTCCGGCTCACAGGTGTCCACAATCAGGGGAAAGTTCTCCTCCGTGTCCCCGATGGAAGATGGAGGCTTCTTGTCCTGGCTGAGAGGTGTGAGGGACGTTCTGTGTCTGCACTACGGATCTGGGAAGACTCCAATCACATTGTGAGCCAGCTTCCTCACAGATGCCCCAGGGTCACACTGACAACAAACACAGTGTGGGGGAGGGGGGAATTAACAAAGAGGACCCCTCCTTCCATTCTCCCACAGATGCCCCGAGGCAACGCTGACTCCAAACACAGGACAGGGAGGGGATCACAAAGAGGACCCCTCCCCCATTCTCTGGGATGACACAATAGAATCTCATTCCAGATCGGTCATGTGAAGAAGGTTTGTTGGATGTTCTTCTGGTTAGTGGGGGGAAATGAACGTTGATTATTGAGCGCAGTGAGGAGAAGATTGGGAGGAGCAGGATGGGGGATTTTTCTCCAAGGAATGAATTTCTAGCAGTGAATGTGATTTTCATTCAGTAAATTCCATTCATTCCAAAAATAAAAGTAGGGCTGTCCCGATACCACTTTTTTAGGACCGAGTACAAGTACTGATACTTTTTTTAAATGTGTCCCCAAATGCAGCCATGTCCCCCACATATTGCAGCCATGTCCCCCACAGATGCAGCCATGTCCCCCCACATACATTGCAGCCATGTCCCCCCACACATATTGCAGCCATGCATGTCCCCCACATATGCAGCCATGTCCCCCACATATGCAGCCATGTCCCCCACAGATGCAGCCATGTCCCCCACATATTGCAGCCATGTCCCCCACATATTGCAGCCATGTCCCCCACATATTGCAGCCATGTCCCCCACATATGCAGCCATGTCCCCACAGATGCAGCCATGTCCCCCACATATTGCAGCCATGTCCCCCACATATTGCAGCCATGTCCCCCAAATATTGCAGCCATGTCCCCCACGTATTCCAGCCATGTCCCGCACATATCGCAGCCATGTATGTCCCCCACATATTGCAGCCATGTCCCCCATATTGCAGCCATGTATGTCCCCCACATATTGCAGCCATGTCCCCCACATATGCAGCCATGTCCCCCACATATGCAGCCATGTCCCTCCAGCCATGTCCCCCACATATGCAGCCATGTCCCCGCAGCCATGTCCCTCACATATGCAGCCATGTCCCCGCAGCCATGTCCCTCCAGCCATGTCCCTCCAGCCATGTCCCCCATACCTAGCCGCCGAAAGCCGCCGCCGATGCACGGAGAACATCACAGCATTTATTTGAATAGCTGTTTTGCCCGCGCGTATAGACACTCCCCCTTGCTCGGGATTGGACAGATCACGATCACCCATCCAATCCCGAGCAAGGGGGGGATTGTCTATATGCAGTGGGAACACTACAGCTATTCAAATGAAAGCTGTGATATTCCCGCACGCTGTTTAACCCATGCGGCGGGTTCGATGCGGCGGCGACGACAGCGGCGGGGGGGGGGGGGGGAGTATTCTAATTAGGTATCGGGGGTATTTGCGGGAGTACAAGTACTCCCGCAAATACTGGTATCGGTATCAGGACAACCCTAAATAAAAGGAAATGAAATGTCGATCTCCTTCTGAGCGCCATTCATCAATCCATGGAATGTAGTGAGAAGATTTCTCCTCCAATCATCTCTCGTGTAGGAGGAGCTTTCCCTTTCTTGTGTCCTCCCCTCATCACACTGGTGTCTTCAGAGAGATCCGGAGCTCTCACATCTCTCAGGACTCTCATATTGCGCACACCGGGGGATCGCCTCACACACTTCCATTTCCCTCCACTAACCATAAGAGAATGGAGGGAAGGATCTTCCAATGAAAAGATTGGAAGGAGATTGTACGATTGTATGGGCAGCTGAACAGGGCGATGTTCCCGATGTTCTATGACTTCCGTCACCATCAAAGAAAACAATGTGAGGTTGTGTTGTTTGTGCCGATCGTTCCCTCACCTTGTGCACACCATTACACGTGTAGCACTCCCCCCGAAGGAGCTGCTGAGTATTTCGGGCGGCACGTTACCTCCATCTTCTCGCTGTCCAGGGCGGTAATGAGAGTCTGAAGAATTCCAATGTCCACACAATACACTTCTTTTTCTGGGATTTATTGGAGGGGTGGAAGGGTAAGTAGGTAGGTAGGTTCTTGCTTCCAGACATAAGTTCTTGTTGCCCCTCTAGCCAGAGTGGGTATTGCTCCCCGGATAGGTCCCTCTCACTGGCCCAGCAGCCGGGATGACACACGGAATAAAGTCCAGTCTCTGCCACAGACCTTCCTTTATGAGGAGACACTTGTGGTCCAGAATCCCCTGACACCGGATTCAGCACCCGGATCTCTCCAGATTAACTTCTGTAGAACTCGGATCTGATAGGCGACCACCATCGAGCCTCTCAGTGTATGGTGCATCCTTCCATGAAGTCTCCAGGCCTCTCCCAAGATACCAGCCTGTCCAGGATAGGTCCTCCCCTGGCTTCCTTCATCATCAAGCGACTTCCTCCCGCAGGACTGGCAGCACAGGTGCGAAGCCACACCCCCTGACCAATGTGGTCCTGGAGTCAGGATTCAGGAACATGCACCCCAGGCCAGGCAGCCCATGAGGCGCGAGCAACGGGCCCCCGTCAATGGCGTATGTCCCTTAAGTACCCCTCCCCAGCATGCACAGCGAGGCGATCACTTCCACTGATTCGCCGCTGAGGGGGACACCCAATACACCCCGACTCTGCTACTGCCACCTTTGGCCTGAGATGGTAATAAGACCCCCAGACGAACAATGGTGGTTACTCCCAGCACAGCCATGGCCGCAACCGAGGCTAAATTACCCTCAATCATATTTGTCTGAGCCAAATAACGACTCCCCCTCTAAATTTACAGCAGGACCTATTCAACAACAGCAGGCCGCTACACAGAGAGAATTGTATAGAAGAGAGCCTAACACCTCATTACACCACACAACAGCGCCCCCACACTGCACACCAGAGAACACGCATTATACACACATTAACATGGGCTGTGATCTGTGACTGAGCCCCAATATTACCACCCCTCCCCCTCTACTGGAATCGTCCAATCCTGTCCTCTAATATTAGAAAGGAGAGAGTGTCTGTACTTCTCATTGCATGTAACCGTCCCTCCCCCGTACACAGCCCTCCCCCACACACACCCTCCCCCATACACTCCCCTCCCCCCACACACCTCCCCCATACACTCCCCTCCCCCACACCCCTCCCCCATACACTCCCCTCCCCCCACACACCTCCCCCATACACACCCCTCCCCAGAACAAAACGTTCTCACAACTTGTCTAACTTTCCTGTACACAGAGATTGCAACAGATACCCCTCCCCCGCACACAGATCTCACATGTCACTTCCTTCATACAGTCCCTACAGATCACCGACCCCCCCCCACACAAATCATCCATTTATCCAACTGTCCATCCAGAGTCTCTGGTTTATCTCAGCCACATCCTGTGTGTTGCTGTCTTTGCTGGCAGTGTTTGGGGGTTGGTAAAAATATGGCTCATCCTTGTCTTTTTACTGTTCCCCAGTTACACATGAAATGAGCTCTTTCCCTTGTGCAGTCTGTGTCCCCTCCCCCACACCACCAGTATGAAAATGTGTGTTATACCGCGCATGCAGAAGGCGGAGCTTGTGATGTCATGTGCCTCGTCTCCCACTAATGCGTCGTACAACATTCCTTTCATCTCATCCAAGATCTCCGGGAGAAAGTTTCCCCCAAGAAATGAGTGTCATGGCGTCCAGATTCTCAGCTGCGATACGACGGTGTATTTCAGTTTTTTTCAATGGGTATCTATGCGTCTGATTCCTAGAACCACTTACGCATAGATACACTAAAGATCTGACAGGTGTAAAGCAATTACACCGTCGGATTGTAGATGTAATGACAACGACGGCCGCTAGGTGGCCTTTACGTCGTTTTCTCATCTGCCTATGCAAATGAGCATAATACGCCGATTCCTGAACGTTTTTACGCCGCCCCGTCGTCGTTTCCGTACACTTAAGATTACCCCTGCTATAATGAGGGGTAACCTTACGAAGTTCCGTCGTTGCCATGTTAAGTATAGCGTCGGGTCAGCGTCGTCTTTTTCCGTCGGTTACGTTGTTTTACTAAGTCGTTCGCGAATAGGGCATTGCGTAAATGACGATCACGTCGTTTTGATGTCTGTTTCAGCGGCGTTTTCCAACGTGAGCTGGAGCATGCGCACTGGGCTTTTTCCCCGGCCGGAGCATGCGCAGTTCGATCGATGCGGGGGCGCGCTTAATTTAAATACAAGCCGCCCCCTTTGAATTACGCAGGAATACGCAAAGCCATTTACACTACGCCACCGCAAACCACGGAGCAAGTGCTTGGAGAATACGGCACTTGCTCTGTTAAGTTGCGGCGGCGTAGTGTAAATGGCTTACGCTACGCCAGCGCAATTCTATGAGAATCTGGCCCATGGTGTCCAGCTCATGTAGAAGATGAAGTGTATGCAGGGCCGATCCGCCCTATAGGCTCACTATGCAAGCTGCTTAGGGCCATGTAAAGCTGCGGAGGGCCCCCCAAATTACTAAAGGCCCCGCCTGGTGAGAAGTAATTTTCGGCCCCTCACCCTGCTTCTCAACTCGCTGGCTGCATGGGAGAAGAGGTAAGAAGTCAGACCCCTGCTTCTCACTTTAATAAAATATGTAATTTCCGACAGCAGAACACTCCCCCCGCTTCTCAACTTTAATCTTTAATGTGACATGTCACTGTCGGCAGCGCCCCAAACAGGATCGGGTCAGGATCGGCACTGAGCGTATGAGGTGATCCCCCGGTGTGTGCAATATGAGAGAGAAAAATCCCCCATCCTGCTCCTCCCAATCTTCTCCTCACTGCGCTCAATAATCAACGTTCATTTCCCCCCACTAACCAGAAGAACATCCAACAAACCTTCACATGACCGATCTGGAATGACATGGATTCTATTGTGTCATCCCAGAGAATGGAGGGAGGGGTCCTCTTTGTAATTCCCCCCTCCCCAATGGGTGTGTCTGCATGGCCCCAGGACGTCTGTGGGGGAGGGGCCCCTGTGAGGAAGCTGGCTCACAATGTGATTGGAGTCTTCCCAGACCCGTAGTGCAGACACAGAACGTCCCTCACACCTCTCAGCCAGGACAAGAAGGCTCCATCTTCCATCGGGGACACGGAGGAGAACTTTCCCCTGATTGTGGACACTTGTGAGCTGGAGGAGGAGAAGCCGAGAGTTGGGAGAGATTTCCCCCTTCATGTCCAGTCACCGTGCTGGGAAGAGTCAGAAGTCACCCGACCATAGAAGAGGAGCCAAGAGGGACCATCCGAGAGGGACTATCCGAGAGGACCCCAACCATAGAAGACTCATCAGAGGAGCAAGAGGGACCATCCGAGAGGACCCCAACCATAGAAGAGGAGCCACGAGGGACCATCCGAGAGGACCCCAGCCATAGAAGACTCATCCGAGGAGCTCCACATCACCCTCCGGAACAGGACATTATCAGCCAGGTATTCATCTTCTAATTCACCCCACTGCAACCTATTAACCCATTGACCTCCTGTTTACTCCTCTGTTCCCCCTCTGTCTCTCCACTGCCCACTTGTCTTCTCCTCTGGCCCCCTATTCTCCCCTGTGTTCCTTACTTCCCCTCTGTCCACCCCTGTGTCCACCCCACTGCCCCCTGTCAAGCCTTGTGTCTCCCTTCACTGCTCAGTCCCCCCACTGCCCCCTGTCCACTCCACTGTCCCCCCCACTGCCACTATCGGGTGTATAGTCCCCCTGCCCACACCTCTGCCCCCCCTACTGCCCCCCTGTCCTCCCCTCTGCTCCCCACTTCTCACCTGTTCATCCTGTCTGTCCCACTATTGTCCCCCCCTATTCATACCCTCTGTTCCCCCACTGCCCCCTGTCCAACTCTGTCCCCCATGTTCCCTCTGTCCACCCCTGTGTTTCGCCCCAATCCCCTCTCTGTTCCCCCACTGTCCCCTACTTCCCCCTGTCCTCCCATGTGTTCCCCTCACTACCCCTGTCAAACTCTCTTTACCCCACACTGCCCTCTGTCCACCCCTCTGTCTCCACCCTCTTCAATGTCTACCCTAATGTCCCCAAATGCCCCCTTTCCATCCTCCTGCTCCCCTGTCCCACAACTTGGCACCTATGTTCCCCTTTATTCTAATCATTTCCCCTCAGTGATCACTAATTATTTTGTCAAATAATAACAACCCCTCCCCCTGCTGTTCACAGAAAAAAATCACTTTTTCCTCCCACTTACCTCTCACTGCCTGCCTGCCCCCTCCACTTCCCTGTCCCACCAACTGCCTCCCTATCCCCCCCCCCAATTTCCCCTGTCCCCTCACTGCCCCATGTCATGTGTCTGGTGTGGTGTGGGGGTACATGGGGAGCAGGACGAGGGAGTAACACAAGGATTCTAGCTTGTAGAGGTGCCTGAGGAACCCCAGAAGTGTGTGCTGATTACTAGACTGACCCCCAACCCTTATGCCCCGTACACACGAGCGGAATTTCCGTTGGAAAAAAGTTGGATAGTCTTTCTGACAGAATTCCGCTCAAGCTTGGCTTGCATACACACGGTCACACAGGTTTTTGGAACTTTCAAGCGTTTAAAAACACAGTGACGTACAACACAACAACGAGCTGAGAGAATGAAGTTTAATGCTTTCCGAGCATGCATGTTTTTTTCCATCCGAATTGCATACAGACAAACTTTTTTCCAATACGAATTTTTCCAATTGGAAAAATAGAGAATTCCACCAGCAAAAGTCTAATGGAGCCCCGTACACACAAGAGGAATTTCCGATAGAAAGCTCACATCAGACATTTTCTGGGAGAAATTCCGCTTGTGTGTACGGGGCATTAGAGTGCACCAGATTGTATGTAAGATTTGTATCTGCCTGTGTGTGGTCAGCCAGCTAGATATGGGCGGAGTCTCCCTCTAGTGGTGATCAGAGGTATTGCAGGCTGTGCCAAGTCTCTCACAGCTGGTATTACTGGCTACCAATCATCTCCCTCTCCTTCCCTCCTCCACCAAACAAGGTCCTCTCCTGGTTTTCTGGTTCCTGTGGGGCTTCCCTCCTTGTCATGTGTGTGGCAGTGGTGGGATAATAGAGTGTGTGTGCTGTTATACAGCTGTTACCCCTGTCTGGGGTGGGAACTTGGGGTTCTCCTGACAATCTGCCAGTGTGCTGGGTGATTTCTGTGGATATACAACAGAAGGTGATCCCCCGTGTGTTGTCTGACCCCCCACATCCCTGTACCCCGATACCATAGTCTGTAACACCAGATAGAGAACATTTCTCCTCCCACTGACCACTATGGCTGAACATTGTTTTCATCCTGCTGACCACAGACCCAAATCATTTGTCCCCCCCTGACCAGCAGTATAAGGGGCACTATGACTATAATATTGTGCTGACCTCTCTACTCTATATATTGTGTTGTACATTACAATAGTGCTGACCCCTCTACTCTATATATTGTGTTGTACATTACAATAGTGCTGACCCCTCTACTCTATATATTGTGTTGTACATTACAATAGTCCTGACCCCTCTACTTTATATATTGTGTTGTACATTACAATAGTGCTGACCCCTCTACTCTATATATTGTGTTGTACATTACAATAGTGCTGACCCCTCTACTCTATATATTGTGTTGTACATTACAATAGTGCTGACCCCTCTACTCTATATATTGTGTTGTACATTACAATAGCGCTGACCCCTCTACTCTATATATTGTGTTGTACATTACAATAGTGCTGACCCCTCTACTCTATATATTGTGTTGTACATTACAATAGTGCTGACCCCTCTACTCTATATATTGTGTTGTACATTACAATAGTGCTGACCCCTCTACTCTATATATTGTGTTGTACATTACAATAGTGCTGACTGCTCTACTCTATATATTGTGTTGTACATTACATTAGTCTCACGACCTACTTCCTAATTGGCCGGGAGGAGAATCGGCTTGGGAATAGAAAATTCTCATTCGCTATTCTCACACAACTGGGTGGGCTCAGAAGGCAGTGCTCTGTGCCCCAAAGCCCCCCCCCCATTGAAATCCTTGCATTCGGCACCCCATATGTAGATTAGGGGGCATCGCTCATGCGCACCTAATGGACGGGCCACCACTGGTATCGGGGCCACTGAAATTGTGGGGCCCCATACAGCCTACCTGATGCCCCCTAGAAAATATCAAAACAATATTTTCACAAAAAATACATGAAAATCATTATTAGTGGACACAAATATTCCATCATACATAAAATACATACATTTCATCTTCAAGACAAAATTCTCACCAAACAATAACTCCCAGTTCAAATTCCCCCTCCCAGCACAAATCTTCCTCACTGAAATCTTCCCAAACGTTCTATCCTAGCACAAATCTTCTCCTCCAAATCCCCTTCCCAGCTAAAATCCCCCCCAATTCCAACTATTACCCCAAATTCTCCCACCCCCTCCAGGCACAACCCCCCCCCCCCCTCATCTCCCCTCCCAGCAAAAATCTTTCTTCAAACCCCCTCTTAAGGTAAATTCTAACAAATCCTTCTACCCAGCACAACCCCCTCTAAATTACCCTCCCAACCCAAATTCCCCCACAGCACTCCTAGCACAAACATCCCCTCTCTTGGCTCAAACCCCCCCAACCCCTCCTAGCACATATCCCCCCCCATTCTTCCTTCTTGAACATACAACTCCCCAAATCCCCATTACATTTCCCAGTACAGATAGCCACCCATCCCCCTCCCCAACTTACAGGAGGAAGTCACTACAAAGCCAGGAGGAGGTGTCCTGTGTTGCTCTCTCACCGTCACTGTCAGAAGAGCGCTCCTCCATACAGCACATGAGACAGGATCGCTCTTACTGCAGATCACATTGCTCTGGACACAGTTTGATTACCGCCCCCCCCCCCCCCCTATCTCCTCCAAGGGCTGCTCACCTCCCGGCAGCAGGAAATGTGGATGGGGGGCGGTAATCAAACTCTGTGTGTGTGTACAGTGCAATGTGATCTGCAGTAAGAGCGATCCTGTCTCATGTGCTGTATGGAGGAGCGCTCTTCTGACAGAAGGTGAGAGTACAACACAGAGCACCTCCCACAATGTACCCCATACCCATTCATATGGGGAGCCGGGATCTGGGGGCCCCCTTGTTAAATACTTATGCCGCGTACACACAAGTTTTTCTCGACGTGATTCCTCTCAAGCCTGCCTTGCATACACACGATTGTGATAAAAAATGCTCGAGCACAGCGTGTGATGCACAACATGTACAACGGCGCTATACAGGGAAAGTTCCATTAGAATGGCGCCACCCTTTGGGCTGATTATGCTAATTTCCCATCTCATAACATGCTTTTGAGCATGCATGTTTTCTTGTCATTAAAGCCTACACGCAATTTTTTTTTTCATGACTGTGATATTACGGCGGACACATCGGACACTTTTGACACATTTTTGGGACCATTGTCATTTTCACAGTGAAAAGTGCTATAAAAATGTACTGATTGCTGTGAAAATGGCAATGGCAGTGAAGGGGTTAACCACTAAGGGGCGCTAAGGGGTTAAGTGTGCCCTAAGGGAGTGATTCTTACTTTAGGGGGCGGGGCTGTAGGTGTGATGTCACTGATAATCGTTCCCTATAACAGGGAAGAGATGATCAGTGATACTGCCACAGAGAAGAACAGGGAAGGTGTGTGACCCAGTCGCGAGACACCGGCGGCGACTGGGTCTACGGGTCTTGTTTTGGACCAGGTCATGAGCGACCCACTGGTGGGCTCTTAAAGGTGACATACAGGTATATTAATATTAAGTGGTTAGGAGATTTCCAGATTCCAATAAGCCCCCTATCCGCATACCCCCACATCCACCGGGCCAGGGTTGTGGGGATGAGGCTCTTGTCACCATCAAAATGGGGACAGGGTGCCTTGGGGGGACCCCCAAGCACCGTCCCCATGTTGAGGACAAGTGGCCTGGTATGGTTCAGGAGGAGGGGGGGCGCTTATCTCCCCCCCCTCCCTTTTTTTTTGGCCTGCCAGGCTCTGGTCTGGTATGGATTTTGGGGGGGGGGCACGCGCCAATATTTTTTTTCAATTTTAGCATGGACTTCCCCTTAAAATACATACCAGACCCGAACGGCCTGGTATGGATTTGGGGGGACCCCATGCTGTTTTAAAACAAATGGTGTGGAGTTACAATTAAAATCTATACCAGACCAAAAGAGCCTGGCAGTGGCGGCTGGTGAAGTTTTAGGATGGGGGGGCGCAAGACCCCGCCCCTCCACATCTGGCCCCTCCCACATCTCATAAGCCACACCCCTTATAGAATCCACCCATTCCGTCCCCTGTATTCCACTTGCTTCCACTCATAGTGTCAGGATCACAGGACAGAGTATATAGCCCCAGCATCAGAAATCATGGTATATAGCGCAGCCTTACAGATCGGCGCAAACAAACTAAAAATTACACTGTTAGTAATGAAGGACTCTAAATGGGCACAAGATGACCAGAGACTGCGCGCATACTGCACGAGATGACCAGAGACTGCGCACATACTGCACAAGATGACCAGAGACTGCGCGCATACTGCACGAGATGACCAGAGACTGCGCGCATACTGCACGAGATGACCAGAGACTGCGCACATACTGCACAAGATGACCAGAGACTGCGCGCATACTGCACAAGATGACCAGAGACTGGGCGCATACTGCACGAGATGACCAGAGACTGGGCGCATACTGCACGAGATGACCAGAGACTGGGCGCATACTGCACAAGATGACCAGAGACTGGGCGCATACTGCACGAGATGACCAGAGACTGGGCGCATACTGCACAAGATGACCAGAGACTGGGCGCATTCTGCACAAGATGACCAGAGACTGGGCGCATACTGCACATGATGACCAGAGACTGGGCGCATACTGCACATGATGACCAGAGACTGGGCGCATACTGCACGAGATGACCAGAGACTGCGCACATACTGCACGAGATGACCAGAGACTGCGCACATACTGCACAAGATGACCAGAGACTGCGCGCATACTGCACGAGATGACCAGAGACTGCGCACATACTGCACGAGATGACCAGAGACTGCGCACATACTGCA
The DNA here is from genome assembly GCA_029574335.1 of Rana kukunoris. Classification (NCBI taxonomy): domain Eukaryota; kingdom Metazoa; phylum Chordata; class Amphibia; order Anura; family Ranidae; genus Rana; species Rana kukunoris. Next base: position 1,254,770 of record CM056050.1, on the reverse strand, counting down.
CAAGATGACCAGAGACTGCGCGCATACTGCACAAGATGACCAGAGACTGGGCGCATACTGCACAAGATGACCAGAGAATGGGCGCATACTGCACAAGATGACCAGAGACTGCGGACATACTGCACAAGATGACCAGAGACTGCGCGCATACTGCACAAGATGACCAGAGACTGGGCGCATACTGCACAAGATGACCAGAGACTGGGCGCATACTGCACAAGATGACCAGAGACTGGGCGCATACTGCACAAGATGACCAGAGACTGGGCGCATACTGCACAAGATGACCAGAGACTGGGCGCATACTGCACAAGATGACCAGAGACTGGGCGCATACTGCACAAGATGACCAGAGACTGGGGGCATACTGCACGAGATGACCAGAGACTGCGTGCATACTGCACGAGATGACCAGAAACTGCGTGCATACTGCACGAGATGACCAGAGACTGCGCGCATACTGCACGAGATGACCAGAGACTGCGTGCATACTGCACAAGATGACCAGAGACTGCGCGCATACTGCACAAGATGACCAGAGACTGCGCACATACTGCACAAGATGACCAGAGACTGCGGGCATACTGCACAAGATGACCAGAGACTGCGCACATACTGTACAAGATGACCAGAGACTGCGGGCATACTGCACAAGATGACCAGAGACTGCGGGCATACTGCACAAGATGACCAGAGACTGCGCGCATACTGCACAAGATGACCAGAGACTGCGCGCATACTGCACAAGATGACCAGAGACTGCGCACATACTGTACAAGATGACCAGAGACTGGGCGCATACTGCACAAGATGACCAGAGACTGGGCGCATACTGCACAAGATGACCAGAGACTGGGCGCATACTGCACAAGATGACCAGAGACTGGGGGCATACTGCACGAGATGACCAGAGACTGCGTGCATACTGCACGAGATGACCAGAAACTGCGTGCATACTGCACGAGATGACCAGAGACTGCGCGCATACTGCACGAGATGACCAGAGACTGCGTGCATACTGCACAAGATGACCAGAGACTGCGCGCATACTGCACAAGATGACCAGAGACTGCGCACATACTGTACAAGATGACCAGAGACTGCGGGCATACTGCACAAGATGACCAGAGACTGCGGGCATACTGCACAAGATGACCAGAGACTGCGCGCATACTGCACAAGATGACCAGAGACTGCGCGCATACTGCACAAGATGACCAGAGACTGCGCGCATACTGCACAAGATGACCAGAGACTGCGCACATACTGTACAAGATGACCAGAGACTGCGGGCATACTGTACAAGATGACCAGAGACTGCGCACATACTGTACAAGATGACCAGAGACTGCGGGCATACTGCACAAGATGACCAGAGACTGCGGGCATACTGCACAAGATGACCAGAGACTGCGCACATACTGTACAAGATGACCAGAGACTGCGCGCATACTGCACAAGATGACCAGAGACTGGGCGCATACTGCACAAGATGACCAGAGACTGCGCACATACTGCACGAGATGACCAGAGACTGCGCGCATACTGCACAAGATGACCAGAGACTGCGCACATACTGCACGAGATGACCAGAGACTGCGCGCATACTGCACAAGATGACCAGAGACTGCGCGCATACTGCACAAGATGACCAGAGACTGCGCGCATACTGCACAAGATGACCAGAGACTGCGCACATACTGCATCACTTGTCTTGCGATTTGGAACTTCAACGTTGCATGACAAGTTGTACCCCATGATTTCCAATGAGAACCATTCATATCTGTGCGACTTCAAGTCACAGCGACTTCAAAGTAGTCCCTGCACTACTTTGGTACCTCTTTGATGCAACTTGAGGTCCATAGACCTCCAGAATACAAAGGCATTGCTTTAAGTCGCGTCAAAATTGCGGCAGAATTGCGCAACTTTCAGACTGCGTTAGCCTGAAAGTCGCAAGATTCTGCCACAATTTTTTCCTGTGATTTTGCGACTTGAAATAATGCCTATATATTCTGGAGCAGGGATGAGCTTCAGCGTGTTCACATGGAACACGTGCAGAGCCCTCCAGGAAGACAGCGCGGCGCTGCGCTAATCACAGCCGGCGAGACATTGTCCCGATGCTCTGCTGTAGAGATCGGGAAATGTCTCCCCGGCTGTGATTAGCGCAGTGCCGCGCTGTCTTCCTGGCGGGCTCTGCACGTGTTCCATGCGAACACGCTGAAGCTCATCCCTATTCTGGAGGTCTATGGACTCAAGTCACATCCAAGTGGGACAAAAGTAATGCAGGGACTACTTCGAAGTCGCTGTGACTTGAAGTAGCACAGATATGAACTGTTCTCACCGGGTCCGACTTATCCTGCAACTTTCCAGTCCCAAGTCGCAGGACAATTTTTTTTTTTTTTTTTTTTAATAACTGGGTGGGTGGGGTAGTGTTGACGCCTGCTATCTATGCTGTAAGAAATTTTTACATATAAAAAAGAATGTTGTTAATAAGTGGGTAAGCGGGGGGGGGGGAGGGTGTTGACGCCCGCTAATTTTGTCGCAAATGAAGATGAATATTCAACATAAAAAAAAATGTGAACGTTGGAATAAGCAGGGGGGGGGGGTGTTTACCACGATTTTGGCAAAAATATTCACTTAAAAAAAACTTTGGAACATTGGAATTGTAATTTCAATGTTCCAAAGTTTTATATAGAATATTCAGCCAAAATCGTGGCACCTACACTGTCCCCCCCCCCCCCCTTATTTCAATGTTCCCAATTTTTTTTATAGTGAACATTCGGCCAAAATCGCGGGGGTGCCGTGATTTCGGCCAAATGTGCACTATAAAAAAATTGTTTTACCTGTGTTCCAAATTTTCTTTTATAGTAAATATTCGGCCAAAATCGCAGATCCCCCCCCCCCCCCGCGCGATTTTGGCGAGAATATTCACTATAAAAAAATTTGGAACACAGATAATCTGTGAAGAAGGGGGGTGGATCGCTGCTGCTGCCGCCGAACTTTACATAGTACACAGTCCATTATAGAGGGGCAGAGGCAGGCGGCATAGCTCAGCTTACCTGCACTGAGCGTCCCGAGTCCCAACGTCACTTCCTGTTCTTCCAGGGACGTCGGGACGGAACGGGCACAGATAGTGGATGCACTCGCCCGGCCATAACAATGCAGTCCATCGCGCCGGAAGCAAGTGGCGCGATGGACTGCCCCACAAAGGCATTGTTGGGCTGCCAATGTAGTGCCACGTCTGCAATCTTGTGATTGCAGAGAAGTGGCGCTACCTATACTGCACTGTGCCCGGCGCCCCACGCCCGGACTCAGTGCACATAAGAACCCTTTTGGGATTTTTTTTTCCTTTAAAGGGACATGTTTAAATAAAATAATTATTTATTTATTTATTTTTTTAGATTTTTTTTTTTTTTTTTTTATATACTGGGGGAGGGGGGGCTGTATTATACACTGCACTATATACCCTGCACTGTAAAATATATATATAGACACTGGCGATGGGTGCTTGAACCTCTCAGCCCTGGGCTCTTAGGAGTAAAAAATTGTTTAAAGGCATCGGTCAGCAGGCCACCTTCTCCCCCGCTCTTCCTCTGACCGAACAAAGCCTCAGAAACACGTTGTCCAGCACCAGGAAATGGTGACCTCTCAGGGTCTGGAAAGGTGTTACACATGTATAAGATTATTGTTCTGATATCATTTATTATCATCTGAGGAGTTTTCAGAGTTTGGCACTAGATGGCGCACCTACTTGTAATTACTGGTAAGACTTGTGTTCAGACTTTTTGGTTGCAGCTTTCTTTCATTTGTGATTTGCATCAATTGCTTTGTTTATTCACATTGAGAGGTGGAGGGATAAGCGCAGGAATATTTATTTATACAATGATCATTGCTGATGGATATACCCTGCGGCAGTGATCATCCAAAAAAAAGAACAGACTGGCTTGTTGAAATTAAGTTGTTCAATAAATCTTAGTACAACCAGCCTGCCTATAGATGGATAGAAATTAGTCAGAATTCTACCGAGCAAAATTTTGATGTGTCTATGGCCAGCTATAGTGTGTGGCTGTTATTCCTCTGAAAAGTGATTCATGCTTGGATCTTTTTCCAGAACTGTTTGAGAGGTGGAGAGGAGGTGATATGTTGCCGCCTCATCACCTGATTCAGGGCCCATTCACACTAGAATGCAGTGCAGGAAGAGACATGTGACTTCCCGCACCACATTCCAATCACACTGCCCTTAAAGTCACCCCAAATGCAGGATGCAAACGCAGTGTGTTTACCCACACCAGATCACATGGTACACAAGTAGCATGCAAGGGGGTTGCCATGCGTCTCATAAATGTAGTACATGCAATACTTTTGGTGCAGTGCGATTTTACGGTCATTCAAAATGAATTGGGCAGAAATCACACTGCACAGAACTGCATATGAATTGCACCGGAAACCGCACAACATTCCCATGATTTCCTGGTGTGAATGGGCCCCTAACCTGATAATTGCAGTACTATCCCTCTACAGTCACAGGCAGAGCGGTTGCAGTGCAGCCCCATTGAATTGCATTTGGTGGTGACAACATTCTGTTTAACCACTTTAAACCTGCAAGTGGTCATATGACGTCCATGAAGGGTATCTCTTATCCCGGGTGGACGTCATATGATGTCCTGTACTTTGTGCGGGGAGATCTGAATGATGGGTGCACCTAGAGGCATCATTCAGATATCATTTTCTTCCAGTGGCGATCCTGCGCACCGTAAGAATGATTCGCCGATGGATCATTCTTATAGGTGGCTCCACCCACCACCATCTGGTGCTTCTCCAGGCTCTCCCATCCCATCGGGGCCCTGGAGAGATGATCGGCGTCCACCGGATCTGCAGCATAGATGGTCACCAGTCATCTCTATGACCGTTGGAGGTCCGGTGATGTGATGACGTCACGCCCGAGTACCCGTAAGTAAACAAACTGCAATTGCGGCTAGTAAGAATGAGATCTGTCATTTTTTTTTCACAATCTCATTCTTTCCATCCTGGAGGAGAGATGTGGGGGGAGGGGAAGGTCTTATTGACCCCACATCTCTCCTTAAAGAGGACCTGTCACACACATTTCCTATTACAAGGGATGTTTACTTTCCTTGTTCTAGGAATAAAAGCGACCGAAAAAAGTGTAACAAATAAATAAGTAAAATAAAAAATAAATAAAAAATAAATGCAAAAATGAAAACGCCCCTGTCCCTGGGAGCTCGCGCTCAGAAGCGAACAAACACATAAGTCCCGCCCATGTATGTAAACGCCGTTCAAACCCCACCCCACGGAACGTGCGCTAGAGCGTGTGCAACAATTCTAGCACCAGATCTCCTCTAACTCTAAACTGGTAACCTGTAAAAAATTTAAAGCGTCGCCTATGGAGATTTTTAAGTAACGTAGTGTGGCACCATACATGAGTGTGCGCAATTTTAATGCGTGACATGTTAGGTATTTACTCAGCATAACATTATCTTTCATGTTTAACAAAAAAAATAGGCTAACTTTACTGTTTTGTTATTATTTTAATTCATGAAACCATTTTTTTTACAAAAAAAGGGCGTTTGAAAAATTATTGCGCAAATACCGTGCAAGATAAAACGTTGCAATAACCGCCATTTCATTCCCTAGGGTGTCTGCTAAAAAAAAAACATATATAATGTTTGGGGGTTCTGAGTAATTTTCTAGCAAACAAATTATGATTTGTACATGTAGGAGAGAAGTGCCAGAATAGGTCCGGTATGGAGGTGGGGTTTAAAGACCGGTATTGAAGTGGTTAAGCACAGCATCATGGCCGGGGCATGTGTACAGCTGGTAGCAGTTGTATGTTTAGTGTTCAGACAGGGGGTCAGTAAAATCATGGCTCAACCACCCGGATATACTTCCCCCAGACACATGTGTGAACAAGCCCTAAGGATCCTCTGAAACAGAACGGAGCCCACTTCAATCAGCAGAGGATCCATGAGCAGATCCCGTCCTGAATCAGAGCTGAACAGGATGGATGTCAGTTTTTTACATCGTTCCCTGTTATTGTTTGTGGCAGGAGACACAGGAGGACCTGTGACAGCTCTATGGGTGGCTGGATGAAAACAGACTCCAGTGTCTATTTACTGTCTGGTTACATCAGGCTTTCTCCCATGTGTCACATTTAGGTCCAGATAAATGGAAGAGGACACAGGCCTTTTTAAGAAAAAGTCCCCCGAGACCTGGAAGGATTCAGAGCTAGAGAGGTGTAAAAAGTCCATTTACATCAGCCTGTCCATAGGGCTGCATGGACCTGCCCGATCAGGTCCCCCTGGTAGGGCTGCATGGACCTGCCCGATCAGGTCCCCCTGGTAGGGCTGCATGGACCTGCCCGATCAGGGTCCTCCTGGTTGGGCTGCATGGACCTGCCCGATCAGGTCCTCCTGATGGGGCTGCATGGACCTGCCCGATCAGGTCCTCCTGATGGGGCTGCATGGACCTGCCCGATCAGGTCCTCCTGATGGGGCTGCATTGACCTTTCCGATCAGGTGCTCCTGAACAATTGAGAGGAGGACCTGAATGGAATACCCATGTGAAAGGACCCCTGTAGGTCACCAGTGCACACTTATTTCTGCACTCCTATGACCTGTATTCAGCTGACAGAGGGCTAAAGTCTGCAGTCGGCTGATGTAAAATATACAACGAACATTACACAATATGCAGATATATTAACACCGCCCCCTTCTTTACCCAACAGGGATTGGGGATTGGTGGGGATGATCGGCGGGTGGTACAGTTTCCCATTTTCACCCCAGGCACTGGTTTAACTTGTTCCAGCACTGGGCTGAACATACTCTGATTGAACTGAGGTGCTAGCTGGAGACAGTCCTTTTAAACGATTAGGAGATGCAGCGCTTCTTGGGAATGGGAGGAGTCTTCTCTCTCTCAGATTTTGTCTTGAAACACTTCTGGAAAAGACGTTACTGGTGAGTGTAAATTGGATTTTCTGAATTTGGCTCCTATTGACTTCAATGGGGTATGTATTTACCTCGGCAATGTTTGGATTTTTTAATGGATTTGTGAAAGGTGCTCACAAGTCAATCCCAAGCAACCCCCCCCCCCCCATCACTATGTAGCACGATACTCTAAATTAAAACAAAGAAATTAGATTCTCCTGCAGGAAATTGTAATTAATTGCCAATTTTACCAGCACATGGGAATAATAGATTGTCCTCAATAAAATAGAATACAAATATTTAAACATGTATAATATTGTACATATTCCTTCTATATATAAGATATATTTAATGAATGTAAAAAATAGAAAGTAACTTTATTTAATCCTTTATATAGAATTCTGACTTGTTATTTTTTTTCCTGTATAGGTGGATTGATAAACCGAGTTTTTGGACAGGCTTGTCTTAAAAAATAAGTCAGATGAGAAACGAGCCATATGAGTGTCCTAAGTGAAGGAAAGTCGTTTCTTCAACATTGATCCATCCTCAGAGAGAAGTCATTTCAGTGTTCTGGAAGTGACAATGGCTTTACAGCAAAGTCCAACCCATGTATACATAAGAGAAGTCATTTCAGAAGATATTTCTTGTTTGGAATGGGATAACGGTTTTACAATGGAGGCAAAACGTACCACACACCAGAAGGTTCACACTGGAGAGAAGCCATATAAATGTTCTGAATGTGACAAAGCTTATCCTACCAAGAGAGAGCTTATCATACACCAGAGGGTTCACACTGGAGAGAAACCTTTTCAGTGTTCTGAGTGTGATAAAACTTTTACACAGAAGTCAAATCTTATCACACACCAGAGGATTCACACTGGAGAGAAACATTTTCAGTGTTCTGAGTGTGATAAAACTTTTACACGGACAGATAATTTTATTAAACACCAGACGACTCACACTGGAGAAAAGCCATATAAGTGTTCTGAATGTGATAAAACTTTTGCACGGACAGATAATCTTATTAAACACCAGATGACTCACACTGGAGAAAAGCCATATAAGTGTTCTGAATGTGATAAAACTTTTACACAGAAGGGTCATCTTATCACACACAAGAGGATTCACACTGGGGAGAAGCCATATCAATGTTCAGAATGTGACAAAGCTTTTTCAACAAAGAGAGAGCTGATCACACACCAGAGGGTTCACACTGGAGAGAATCCATATCAGTGCTCTGAATGTAAAAAAGCTTATAAAACAAAGTCAAACCTTTTCATTCACCAGATGATTCACACGGGAAAGAAGCGGTATGAGTGTTCTGAATGTAAAAAAGGTTTCGCAGAGAAGAGAGACCTTATAAGTCATCAGATGACTCACACTGGAGTGAAGCCCTATGAGTGTTCTGAATGTGACAAAGCTTATACATACAAGAAAGGGCTTAATGAACATCAGAAAATTCACATTGAAGAGAAGCCATATGAGTGTTCTGAATGTGACAAAGCTTTTACACATAAGTCAAGCCTTATCAAACACCAGAAGATTCACACTGGAGAGAAGCTGTATCAGTGTTCTGAATGTGATAAAGCTTTTATAGACAGGCACTCCCTTTTCCAACACACAAGGGTCCACACCAGAGAGAAGCCATATCAATGTCCTGAATGTGGCAAAGCTTTTACACATAAGTCAAGCCTTATCAAACACCAGAGGATTCACACTGGAGAGAAGCTGTATCAGTGTTCTGAATGCAATAAAGCTTTTACAGTGAAGACACACCTTATCACCCACCAGAGGATTCACACTGGAGAGAAGCCATATCAATGTTCTGAATGTGACAAAGCTTTTACGAATAATGCCGGGCTAATCCATCACCAGAGGATTCACACGCTTCAGCTGCAGTGAGGAAACTCTGGGAAAAGGGGTAGGAGCTAAGCTGCAATAAAAGACTTCAGGGTGTTTCATTAATTTTACAGCTCATGTCATCTCACAGATACTCAAAAAGTATATTGCTATTTTGAAAAAATAAATAAAATAAGTAAGCAAACAGGAATGTGATGGATGGACACTTTAGCATTTATGTCTATTGGGCACAACCTAGAAAGTACTTGACTATTCTACATTTTGACAATGTTTTTTGGGCAGGCAACAATGAATCTTATTCCTTATAATTCTCATATGTACCCTTTTTTATGGGGCTTTGTCTGAACATGTAATGCATTTGTATGAATAACTAACTGAACTGTATTCTCAAGTGTTTTCTTCATTGCCTGATCCTGAGCCAATACATGACCAACACTGCCTCAGTACAGGGAGACTGGGTAGCAGTCAAGCGGCATTTTGCCAAGACTCTGAAGCCTCAGTGGGAGAATCCTTTCCAGGTTCTGCTGACAATTGCTATACCTGTCAATCATGGGGGTTCCAGCTAAGCCAATTGTGTACATTTTCTTCCTCCCTTTTCATGATCAAGGCCTCCTGTCCATGTTCCACCTCCTCTCATGGATGACAACTTTGCAGACAGGGACACCAGCCATGCCAAATTCTCCATTCCATGAGAAAGCAACTTCGTAATCTGGCACAGGCCTTGCAACACCGAGTTGCTGCTGTTGTATGGGATGCATTCAACATTACAACCTTATCCCAGCTGGCTACTTGTGTTTTATTCAGTTCTGATGAAAGTCTATAGGATTCATCAGGTGAAGATTGGATCTCCATATTATCTAGTTTTCCTGTCTATCTATTGGTCATCTCTATAGACCAATCATACAGTACAGCTACAAGAGATCTGAACACACAAAGAGTATGTGGTCAGATCCCTACAACTTCTTCTGGGGGACTGAAAATTCCCTGATTGGGGTTCTCTTTATTGAGTGGAAAGATCTTTTGTTTCTTGGTAGATTTTTTGTGAAAAACACTTTTTGACCCTAGAAGCATTGTGTGGTGTTAAGTATAACTATGGGCTAAATCAATATTGACATAAATGATGCAATCTGTCATTAACCATTTTATTCCCCGGGACTTTCTTCCTCTAAACCCACCGAGTCACAGAGCGTTTTTATTTTATTTTATTTTAGGCAATGTCTCAGTTCTTGAATGAATAGAAGAAGGGGGCGCTACAAAAATAATAAATAGTAATAAAACTATATATGCTAAATCTTATTACATCAAACAATTAATATTGTGAATGATGACCAGAATCGCCACCAGACCTGGTGGATTTATTATTAATAGTGCAAAATATATATCTTTATATGTGCAAAAGTCCATAGGTAAAGTGCTTGTGCGCAAACGTTTTCTTTAATTTCACTGTGAATAATCTCCACCTTCACCAGCTGTATAATCACCCAAAACTGTGCTCAAAGGGTGGCACCTTACCAGATGGTGTTGACCTATTTAATTAAAAAGAGGTTAATAGTAGATTTGTGTCACAGTATAGGGACTTCATGCGCGGCTCATACTCCTTTAATTCAGCCTGACTCCAATATCACATATGGACAGTGTCATATAGCGGAACAAAGAAAAGAAAAAAACGCCATAGTATCATTTTGTTTAATATGTAAATAGGTATAAAAACAACAGTGCCATGTGGCCCCTTACTCTTGTTGGTGCCTAAGACCCTGATTGAGGCTGTTCGGTATGTAGTTTATGGAGAAATTCCCCCACGCTGTGGAAGCTGGCGTGCATTCCACCTCTTAGATGCAGAGAACCAGCGGGACCGGATGTTCATAGCTGTGTGTGATCAGGTACCGCCTTGATGTACGTTTCATTACCACGTCATACACGCGCTTCCTGATGACGTGGTAACGAAACGTACATTGAGGCGGTACCTGGTTCGCAGTTTTATTACTATTTTATTACTATTTATTATTTTTTGTAGTGCCCCCTACTTCTATTTATTCAACATTTAATTCAGTTTACCCAACTGTATTATAGAAAAACAGGTTTCCGGGACTGCGAGGGCTTTACCCACCTGAGCTCCGAAAGGTTTTACCCCTTTCATGACCAGGGCATTTTCAGCACTGCATTATTTTAACTGGCAATTGCTCTGTCATGCAACGCTTTACTCCACTGAAATTGTATATGATTTGTTTCACACAAATAAAGCTTTCTTTTTGTTTGGTCAACACAGTTTATATATATATATGTTTATGTGTATTTATATATATAGAAAAAAAACGTTTTGAACAAAAAACAACAATATTTTTTACTTTTGATTATCTAAAAATAAAATAAGAACCACATTTCTTTTTGCTCAAAATGTATTCTTCTAAACAAAAAAAAACAAATTCCAATAAATACTGTATATATTCTGATATACTGTTGGCCTATTTCATGTTTCGGGACCTCTAAAAAGCCAGGACAGTACAAATACCTCCCAAATGACCCCTTTTTGGAAAGTAGACAGTCTGAGGTATTTTTCGGAAGAGGCATGGTGAGTTTTCTTGGAATTTTTCATCACAATTTTTTGGAAAATGAAGACATTAAATATTTTCTTTTCACAATTTAGTTTTTACATCCTGTCTAGGGTTGAGCGAGCCCGAACTGTAAAGTTCGGGTTCGGTACAGACTTTGGGTTTTACCCGGACCCGAACCCAAATAATTGGTAAAAATTTGGGTCCAGGGTTCGGGAAAAAAAAATGCGCGGAGGTCCCCGCAAATTCAATAACCAGACCCTTTAGGTCTGGTATGGATATTAAGGGGAACCCCGTCGTCCATTTAAAAAAAAGACGTGGGGTTCCCCCCAAATATCCATAACCAGACCCTTCAGGTCTGATGTGGAATTTAAGGGGAACTCCACCCCAAATTAAAAAAAAAATGGCGTGGAGTTCCCCCTAAAATCCACACCAGACCCCTTATCCGAGCACGTTGACCTGGCCGGCCGCAGAAAAGAGGGGGGGACAGAGTGCGGCCCCCCTCTCCTGAACCGCACCAGGCCACATGCCCTCAACATTGGGAGGATGACGTTTCTTTTATAGGGGAGGCGGACCACGCGTCACATGACCCCGCCCCCTCTGACGCACACTGTGCTATGTCACTGGGAACGACCTATCCTGAGTAAGGAATAGGGCTTTCCCCGTGGCGTAGCACAGTGTGCGTCAAAGGGGAGCGGGTCATGTGATGCATCGTCCGCCTCCCCTATAAAAGAAACGTCAGATGCCCGGCGGCTTCTTAGAACATTCGACAGACACCATAATCCTTCAATGACAGATTTAACCTTAATTAATTCAGATTTTTGGATGAATGCATTTTTTAAAAAACAAAATAAAGTATTTCTAAAGTAACTAAATAATTTTATTTTTTGGACAAAAACTAAATTCTGAAACAAAATATTTGAGTGTGCGCATGTCTATTGTGTGCTGTGATTGGCCCACAGTTATCACGTGGTACAGGGTGCTGTGAGTTTTCCCAGGTACCATGTGAAAGCTGTGGGCCAATCACAGCATCACTACAGAAACCACAGCTGTTAGGAGTAGAATTCCTTCATAACAGCTTTGTTGACATTGTGATCAAGTGATCATATAACGATGGATCCCATGTGATCCCCGGGCCTATCAAAGCGGATGTTACTGGCAGCTGAAATATGCTGTGTCTTGCGGACACATCGGCCACTGTATTGGCGAGCTGCATGCCCCAGGGAACACACCAGTGGGCATGTGCTAAGCGATACAGGATACTGGCGATACTTAGCCTATAACTGTTCCCCCCCCCCAGTATATGTACTTCAGGAGGTCGGCAGCTGGTTACTTTGATAGGAAATTTAGATATATATGTTTTTTTTCCTGGGTTTTTATTGGAAAAACATTAAAATATATATATATATATATATATATATATATATTTTTTTTTTCAGTAATTACAAAGCAGCATTTACATAATTTGTGCCCCCCATATATTATTTTTAATTAGATACTTTTTAGTGAAACAAGTTTTTAAACTTTACACAGTAAGAAAGTCGCCTAGTAATAGACGTTGTGCAGTGTACAATCACAATAGGACAGAATATAAATGAGCACAGGATTGGAAAATCATCGTCACTCAATTTATAATAGTAGAGCTTTCTATCAGCAGCATATAGGATTTGTTTCCTGATGGGAAAAAATAGATCCTGCTCTCTTTTTTTTTTCCCGTCAGTTTTCCCATCAGAAAAACTCTGATGCAGCATACACACGGCCGGGATTCCCGGCCAAAAGCTCTCAGCAGAGTTTTCCCGTCGGAAAAAACGATGGTGTGTACGAGGATTTTTAGTTTCTGCTATAAAATCTTTCTTCATAAATTTAGACCGAAATATATTCTGCTGCATTTATTTACTCAAAAAACAAACAAATCAGTGTATATTATGTATTGTGTGTTAGGTGCCGTACACACGGCCGAGGTTCTCACTGAAAACCAGCGAGAACCTCGCTGGAATGTGCATTCCAGCGAGGTTCTCGCTGGTTTTCAGCGAGAACCTCGGCCGTGTGTACGGTTTCGGCGAGCTTCCCGTCGGGAAGCCCGTCGAGCCGAAATAGAGAGCACGCTCTCTATTTCCTCGACGGCCCGCCTGGATGAATGGCTGGTTGCCATTCCCGATGGGCGGGTCGCCGAATTCGACGGCCGGGAGAGAACCTCGACGGGCGGAACGATGTGTTCTGCCCGTCGAGGTTCTCTGCCGTGTGTACGGCGCCTGAGAGTTATGGAGTCTACAGACTATGGTGAGTATATATGAGATGTAACATCTCCGATGTTCTGATTGTCTGTCTCATTTTATTGAGGTTCTAAAAATTTCAGGACATCCCAAATATCACCGAAATGACACATTTCTGGAAAGTAGACACTCCAAGCCATTCAGTGAGAAGTAGGAGGAGTTTATTTGAAGTTGTAATCTTTTGCCACAATTTTTGGGAAATGAAGAAAGTAAATAAAATGTGATTTTATATAACAAAGTTGTCACTTTCCCAAATTATTTCTCACACACGGCACAGGAATCCTTCCAATTACACCCCAAAACACATTCTTCTCCTCCCCCTGAGTACGGGGATACCACATGTGTGAAATGTTTTTTCCTGCTTAGATGAATAGAGAGGCCCAAAATCCAAGGAGCACCTTTGGCATCTTCAATGTGCGGATATTTTGCATTGAATATCCTGACTACTTATCGGGCCAGAATCAGGTAGAGTTATGCCTTCGTATCGGTGATCAGTGATAGCCCGGCATAACTCGCACTTTGCGCCGGCTTATCTTGTTTTCTGTATTCAGGAAACAAGATACGCCGGTTTGCATTGAAGATCCGACAGGCGTAATTGTATTACGCCGTCGGATCTTAAATGTGTTTTTAAAATGACCGCCGGGAGCGTTCCCGCTGATTTACGCCGAGAATATGTAAATCAGCGAGATACACCAATTCACAACCGTATGCCAGCCCGGCGCAGTCACTTTACGCTGTTTACGTAAGGGTTTTCCTGGCGTAAAGATAAAGCTGCCCATAGCAGGCGCATCCTATGTTAAGTATGGACGTCATGACCATGGGAAATTTGAAAATGTTTACGTCGTTTGCGTAACTCGTCCGTGAATGAGGATTTATGTCGATTACGTTCACGTTGAAAACACCGTCATAATTTGGAGCATGCACACTGGGATTTTACAGAGCATGCGCAGTACGTTCAGTGCGTGGACGCGCCTAATTTAAATAGGAGACGCCCCCTGCCCACTGAATTTGAATTAGGCCGCCCAGTTTACGCTACGCCGCCTCAACTTTACACGCAAGTGCTTTCTGAATACAGCACTTGCGAGTAAAGTTTTGGCGGCGCAACTTTGCGTGCGGCCTTTCTGAATCTGGCCCATCATGTTTATTGAGGCCCTGGAGTGTCAGGACAGGAGAAACCTCTACACAATGCCAACTTTACCAAAGAAGACCCTTCACTGTAATAAATAGAAGCATGACGAGTCTTTTGAAGATCACATTTATGGTAAATTGAAGAAAACAAAATGTCCAGTATTTGGGTTACACACGGCTGTCATATAATAATATATTTCTTATTACAAGTTGTGTAGCGTTATTGGTGATACACAGGAACAACTGTCCAAATATAGTCCAGATGTATATCCTGGTGATCTTGGAACTCCCAATCCAAATGCCGCCATGTGTGAGAGAATTGTACGGAGTTTTCAGATTCCACCTTGTGATCCCACACCATTCAAAATGGACTCTTACCAGAACCAATGGACCCCATTACAGAGTCACTAGTGTCCGATCCAGGAATTCCATCCGGAAGTGTAGGACCATTGAAAAATCTTTAAACCATCCCAGGATGTCTCAGGTGGATAACATATTGTAGAGTAGTAGGGTAGTCCTTGCTGCAGTGCTTCTCATGGCAGTTTCAGATCAAACAGAAGCAGCTTCCTTGGCTGTAAAGGATACAAGGGTTTAATTTCCACTATGGCTGTCAGCAGATCGGCCTCTACAAACTCAACAGTGCCTAAAATTAGAGAGCAACTGAGCATGTGCAGAGTGGGGTGAGGCCATGTGCTTCTGGATGTTACACAGTATAGACACTTCCTTATAATGTGTTACATCTCTATAACTGCAGAAGGGGCCGTCCTGAAGTCATCTAGCAGGACATAATGTTCTGAATAAAGTTCCACTTTAAGTCCTGTAAGTTGAGAGGTGAGGCCTCTGTGGATCAGACATGTTTTTTCAGCACATCCCACAGAGACTTGATTGGATTGAGATCTGAAGAACTTGGAGACCAAGGCAACACCTCAAACCCGTGTTCTTCAAACAATTATTGAATCAGACCAGGTTACCGTCTTCCATTGCTCTGTGGTCCAGTTCTGATGCTCACATGCCCATTGTAGGCACTTTTGTCTGAATGAATGACTTATATAGCGCTACACATGAAAACTGAATTACCCCTAGTGTCTTCATGGCTGGTATGATCACTTACCCTGTAGGATCTTGACACACCTGGGACACACACATATATACAGGACCTAATTTACCTACCATCATGTCTTTGGAGTGTAGGAGGAAACCTACGCAGACATGGGGAGAATATGCAAACTCCAGGCAGATGGTGTCGTGGTCGGGATTCGAACCAGCAACCCTTTTGCTGCTAGGTGAAAGTGCTAACCACTACACCACTGTGCTGCCTGTCTGAGGACTCAGATCAGCATGGACACCCTGACTGGTCCGAGGCTGCACAGCCCCATACACAAACAACTGTGATAACGTTTTTTTTTTTCTTTCAATACATCAACTTCAGGGACAACTTGTTACTTGTCTAATATATCCCACCCACTTTTGGATGCCATTGTAATGAGACAATGAATGTCAGTGGTGAGAATGTTGTGGCAAGATTAGGCGGTCGCCTTAGGCCTCGCACTCACAGGGGCCCCGCGGCTGCCTAATTTGCACAACTAAACAGCCGTCTGATGCGGGTGAATCTCCTGAGCTGAAGTGGGTGAGAAGTGTGCTGCGTGTCACTTGTGCCCAGGGGGCAGACTTACAATTCATTCCTGCCCCTGATTGTGTCTGTGCCGACCATGTGTTATCTCCGCCTTTCCACTGAGAGTGGCACTGTAACCCGCCCCCTTACTCAGCCCGGCACATATGACGGTTAGAGGAGGAGGAGCCAGAAACGGAGGGCGGCAGGGAGAGGACACAGAACCTGCACTGCTGGGACGGACCTAATGCTGAATGTGAGCTTGCTGGATGTAGCGGGGCTTGTTAGGAGGTGAGGCATTTACCTGTTCCCCCCTCCTTCTGCATGAATGTCAGAGCAGATCTCTTGCCTGACACCCGCCCATGCTCAGGTCAGGAAGAGAGAGCGGCTGAGCGGTGGCTGAGAGGAGAGACAGAAGAGACGTGTCTAATGATCTGAAGGTGAGGGAGATCCCCGGACACAGGAACGTCATGCCTGGCCTCCATTGCTTGTCATTGTGTCCTGTATTCTCCTACCTGTGCCGGCCAATGGGAATGGCATTTCTGTGACTGTGTGCTGTGAGGAATGCATAGTGAGGGGCAATACGAGCCTCTAAATTCCCGGCAATGGTGTGTCTTCTGGGGGAGGGGTCCGGGGGTGTCACCTTTTCTTCAAGCCAACATTTTAGCCACACACGGCAAATGTATTTTATAGTATAAACTATTCATATATTTTACAATTAAAAACATTTCTAATCATATGAAATTACTCACAGAGTTCCCCTTTACATCAGAGTCCACAGAGTTCCCCTTTACATCTGAGTCTACAGAGTCCCCCTTTACATCTGAGTCTACAGAGTTCCCCTTTACATCAGAGTCTACAGAGTTCCCCTTTGTATTAGAGTCCACAGAGTCCCCCTTTACATCAGAGTCTACAGAGTCCCCCTTTACATCAGAGTCCACTGAGTCCCCCTTTACATCAGAGTCTACAGAGTTCCCCTTTACATCAGAGTCTACAGAGTCCCCCTTTACATCAGAGTCCACAGAGTCCCCCTTTACATCAGAGTCTACAGAGTTCCCCTTTACATCAGAGTCTACAGAGTCCCCCTTTACATCAGAGTCCCCCTTTACATCAGAGTCTACAGAGTCCCCCTTTACATCTGAACTCACAGAGTTCCATTACACTAACATAAGGGATGCTGTCAGGAAGATCCTGCCAGTAACAGGCATTCCAGGCTCACTGGCACACGATCGTGGGTGCCATGGCGCGTTTGCACAGGAACGTGCGTGTGCACATACTCCTGTTGGCACCAGGTGACAGCAAACTTTGCTGTCTGCTCTACAGTGTTCTGTGTGCTGTAACCTGAACTGAGACCTCAGTCTGTGAATACTCGGCTATCTGAGTTGAGTTGAGAGGTATCTTAATATAGAGCTGTCTTACCCCGAAGGGTCCTGACAGGCATAGCAGAGTTCCTGGGAAAGGAGGACCCAAGAACCAAAAACAGCAGAGAGCGGCAGAAAGGGGGAAGAGAGAGGCTACACAGGAAACGCTTGTGTGAAAAGCCAAGACTTCAGTAACCCGCAGAAGACCGGGATAGTAGGGGTCACCCACCTGCAGCTGACCTCCGGCCTGCCTGACTACTCTTCTGCCTGTTCCTCTGGTTCTTCTGCTTCCTGCTTGATATCCGACCCGTCCTGCCTGACTACTCTTAGTGTGTTCCAGTCTGTTCCTGGTTCCAGTCCGGTGCTCCTGTTCCAGTCTGCTAACCTGTCAGTTGTTCCTGTTCCTGGGTCCAGTCCAATACTTCTATTCCAGTCTGCCCTCTTGTTCCTGTTCCCTGCAAGGGATTCCTGAACTTCAAGACTGACTTCCTCCGCTGTTGATCCTGCCAGGAGGAACGTACCACTCCTCACTCCTGTGCCTCCTGTTACTTTACCAGAGGTTGTGAGTAGGAGCCGTAAGGGGAGCCTCCCTCTGAAAATCGGGCTCAAACCACCAGGTGTGTTTACAGATGCTCTGGGAACCCTGATGTAAGGGGGAACACTGAGATCTCTGATGTATGAAAAAACACTAAGCACTCTGATGTACGGAGAGGACTCTGATGTAAGGGGGAACACTGAGCACTCTGATGTACGGAGAGGACTCTGATGTAAGGGGGAACACTGAGCTCTCTGATGTACGGAGAGGACTCTGATGTAAGGGGGAAACACTAAGCACTCTGATGTACGGAGTGGACTCTGATGTAAGGGGGAACACTGAGCACTCTGATGTACGGAGTGGACTCTGATGTAAGGGGGAACACTGAGCACTCTGATGTACGGAGTGGACTCTGATGTAAGGGGGAACACTGATCACTCTGATGTATGTAGAAGACTCTGATGTAAGGTGGAACACTGAGAACTCTGATGTACGGAGAGCACTCTGATGTAAGGGGGAACACTGAGCACTCTGATGTACGGAGAGGACTCTGATGTAAGGGGGAAACACTAAGCACTCTGATGTACGGAGTGGACTCTGATGTAAGGGGGAACACTGATCACTCTGATGTATGTAGAAGACTCTGATGTAAGGTGGAACACTGAGGACTCTGATGTACGGAGAGCACTCTGATGTAAGGTGATTGGTTCTGACTCCAACCACACGTCATGGTGGGCACCTCCAATTCCACCTTCTACTATACCCCCAATAAAGCCTCCAGCAGGATTTTTATATCCGCTGCGAGAGGCTTTACTTACCTGTTGCCTTTGGAGTTGAAATACAGCTCGAAGGCCGAACACGAATCTTTGGTTCTTTTTCTCTACATTACTTGTTTTTCTATTCGTCACCCCTCTTCTCGCCTTTCCCCCCCCCCTCCTTGACCCCCCTTACAGCCCCCTCCGTACACCTTCAGCTCACGAGGTACCAATACCCTGAGGTGCTCATCTAAGTAGTGCATATACGTGGTCTTAAACTTGTTTATTTTTCTTGCTAGCCGGTCCTAGGACCCACATTCGGTGACTGCCCAGCTCTCTCTGAAGTCCAGCTATGGCGTACTCCACACTTGGCCGGCGCCCTACAGTGATCTCGCATAACGTACAGGGTTTAAACATTCCTGAAAAACGCTCAAATCTCCTCAGAGAACTTAAAAAAGGTAGGCCTTATTTTGCTTTTTTACAGGAGACACACATTAAAACGTCCTCAGTGCCTAGGCTGACCGACAAATACTTCACAGAGGCTTTTCATTCCACAAATGATCTAGCCAAGACCAAGGGCGTTTCTATCCTAGTCAGCAAAGATGCCGCATTTGAACTGACTGACAAGCTTAGTGACCCCCGTGGGAGGTACATCTTCATAAAGGGGAAATGCGCTGGCGTACCAATCACGTTAGCGAACGTCTACTTCCCGAACTTCTCACACTTAAAGTTCTGTCAACGTATGCTACATGAGCTGAAAGGTTTTAGTACTGGGTGCATTATACTGGGTGGTGATTTCAATATCCCCCTGAACCCCCTAGTTGACACCTCATCAGGAAAATCGTCAATAACGTACCGCATCCTTAAGATGATTAAATCCCTTCTACAAGACATACACCTGATTGATTCCTGGCGTTTCTTACACCCTGAAGGTAGAGACTTCACATTTTTTTCTGCTCCCCATAACCGCTATTCGCGAATTGATCACATCTTCACCTCCGTTTTGGTCTCCCTAAACTTCACTGCTCCCAAACTCAAAACTAACACTTGGAGGTTGAATTCCTCCCTCCTGACTAATGATCCATTAACTACCTCAAATTACCACGAGCCTCACGGTGTACTTCTCCATCAATACATCACTGGATACAGACCATATGATGGTGTGGGAGGCCCACAAATGTTCCATCAGAGGGGAACTCATAAACATGGGTGCACGCCTGAAGAGGGAGTCTGAAAGAGAGATACAGAGATTAGTATCTCAGATACATACCCTGGAGTCTCTACATAAGCAATCCCTAACAGTTGATTCAGCCAGCGCCCTCTTAAATGCTAGAAAGTCCCTCCAACAAGCATTTGAGCGCAAAACAAAGAGGTTCCTCTTCTTTCGCAGAAAGATATATTATGAACACAGTGATAAGTCGGGCCGCTTTCTAGCTAGGGCACTTAAAGATTCAAGAGCCACCCAAAACATAGCAGGCATAATCAACAGGACAGGGCAGTTAGACGTTACCGCAGACAAGATTACCGAACACTTCCATAAGTTCTATTCAGACCTCTATAATATCCCCCAGCAGCCAAGACCTCCTCAGTGCCCAAACGACCGGACCTTAGCTATACGGGACTTCCTGTCTAGCTCTGGTCTTCCCTCCTTGTCCACTGTCAATGCCCAACAGCTGGAAAAGCCTATAGAACCAGCAGAGCTCAGAAAGGCGATTTCAGATCTGAAAACTGGGAAAAGCCCTGGCCCTGACGGTTTTACGTCAATATACTACAAAACTTTTGCAGACATCCTAGTAACGCCGCTGCTGAGTGCCCTGAACTCCTTGTCGGCCCCCCGTGAGGTCCCTCCAGCGTTTCTCACTGCGCACATAACCGTGATTTCTAAGCCAGATAAAGACCCGACCCATTGTTCCAGTTATAGACCGATTTCCTTACTTAACCTAGACATTAAGCTCTTAGCAAAGATATTGGCTAACAGGTTAAGACCATTCTTGCACGATTTGATTGCCCGGCATAAAGCCTGCTTGTTTGGGACCAGAGAGTCTAGGGATAATGTGATTAAAGCTCTCAACCTGATCCATACCGGGCGGTCGCGGGGAATCGAGGGCCTTCTCTTGTCCACGGACGCGGAGAAGGCCTTTGATCGCGTGGCCTGGGACTATATGTTCGGCACGTGCCGTTTCGTAAGTCTAGGACAGCATTGAATGTCGTGGATCACCTCTCTCTATAAAAACCCCTCTGCCAAGATTAAATCGAACGGTATACTCTGACACGGTAAACATCAAAAATGGAACGAGGCAGGGGTGCCCCCTCTCGCCTTTATTGTTCATACTTACGCTCGAACCATTCATCAGGCGGGTTATGGCAGAGGGGACCATAAGGGGATTTGGGGTGGCGGACAAGGAGTTCAAAATAGCGGCTTATGCCGATGATCTGCTTTTTTTCCTAACCAAACCGATAACTTCAATCCCAACATTGATGAAGAAATTCTCCTTGTTCGGATACGTTTCCAACTTCAAAATCAATTTTGCAAAGTCGGAAGCCATGAACATATCCGTGCCCGACAACACCATGCAAATCGTCAAAACTGGTTGCTCTTTTAGATGGGAGAGCTCTGCGCTTAGATACCTGGGAGTCTGGTTGACGCCACAGGCATCTCAGGTCTTTGACCGAAATTTTCCGCCCTTACTCAAAACCATAGAGAGATCTCAATGCTTGGAACCCGAGAAACTTCTCTTGGTTTGGCCGGGCTGCTATTTGTAAGATGATAATCTTACCCAAACTCCTTTATCTCTTTAGGAACATACCTATCAGGATCCCCCTCTCCTTTTTTAAGGTCATCTCCTCGATACAATCAAAGTTCATCTGGGCACATAAACGTCCTAGAAT
This sequence comes from Rana kukunoris, assembly GCA_029574335.1. Taxonomy (NCBI): domain Eukaryota; kingdom Metazoa; phylum Chordata; class Amphibia; order Anura; family Ranidae; genus Rana; species Rana kukunoris. Next base: position 1,232,870 of record CM056050.1, on the reverse strand, counting down.
CAAAGCCACTCTGCTGTATAAAAGTAAACTGAACGGAGGAATGGGTCTGCCCAATTTTAGGAATTACTACATCGCAGCTCATGTTACAAGGATACTAGATTGGCACTGCGATGGCTCTTCTAAAGACTGGGTATCTCTGGAGGATGAGCTGAGCCCTATTCCTCTTCGTTTCTCTCCATGGATTCCATGGTCTGCTTACCCGGCACCCCTTAGGACCCACCCTTTTGTTGGCACCACTCTAGCAATTTTTCACACCCTGATCAAAGACAAAAGAATATCTTCAGTGCAGAGCCCCTTGACGCCTCTGCAGAACAACCCTGCCTTCGCACCGGGTATGAACAACCCCAGCCTATACTCAGATGCAGTCGACAGGCCCCTGTTAGCGGTGGATTGCTTTCATAACATGACCTTTAGAGATCTCGGTGCTTTGAAATCTGATGGCCTTGTTCCGCACATACAACTGTGGTCTTATTTTCAAGTGAGGAGTTACCTCAATGGCAGAGCTGATAGGCACAACTACAACAGACAGCTTACTAACATAGAATCGGTCTGTCTGAAGGGCGAACCCATACATAAAGCCACCTCACTTGCTTACAGCTGGCTAGGAGATAAGCAGGTCCACGGTGAGGACAGATTCAGGGAGAGCTGGAGCAGAGCACTGGAAAAGCAAATCACAGCGAAACAATGGTCTAAGGCTTGTTTCTTCACGCACAAGTGCTCTATTAGCACTAGAACCCAAGAAACAGCTTTTAAGTTACTGACCCACTGGTATATGGCACCGGCAAAATTGCAAGTCTGGTTTCCGCAAACATCTGGTGTTTGTTGGCGATGCCATAAAGACTTGGGAACACTCCTCCACATCTGGTGGCAGTGTCCCATTATTACGCCTTTTTGGGACTCGGTAAAGAAGGTGATCCTCCAAATCACTGATACGACCCTGACATTGGATGCTGCTTGCCGTCTCCTCCAGGTTTCAGATTTATCTTTCAGCCGATATAAGAAGTCACTCACCAAACACCTGCTGAATGCAGCCAAATCGTTAATACCGCTCTTTTGGAAAACCGCCACGGTCCCCTCTATCAAGAACTGGTTAAACAAAGTTTCGGAGGTTTGCTATATGGAGGAGACATTGGCTCAGTCCACTGATGCAGTAGAGCGCTTCCATGACACTTGCCAACCCTGGTTTGCCTTTAAATTTTCGAGGGAATACACCACACTGACCGACTGAATTTAAATGTGCTTGAGGTTCCCCTCCCCGACGTAAGATGAAGTTCCTATCATAGATCGATCACCTTTAACCCCGTAGTTACATCTGACTACAAGGTTTCGCTGTATCTATAGAATATCCGTCCCCTGAGTTAGAGACTAACTGAATTGTGAACAATTGATTGCCCTCCCCCCCTTACCCTCCCTCCTCTTTCCCATTTCCTTTCTTTCTCTGTCCTCTATTCTATTTTACTACTGTTAAGACTGACAGTCCGATGTTGAATAGCAATACTGGTCAAATTACAGATCCATTCAGATCTGTGCCTCGTTGCATTCGCACCAAGGAACCATGCTTGGTCCATAGCTGATATTTATTGTTGATGAATGCCGAACACTTTGTGAAGCTGTGCCCTACCTGATGTATAGTTCCTCAGAAACCCAGAGTGATCTATTTTCTTACTTGCACTATTACAGTTGTGTAGGCTTCCTAAACTTGTCGTTAAGTATAAAGTTTCATCAGGACCCATAGTGCACGGTTTATGTACTGCTATATACTGTTGTGTTCATAGTTTAAGATTGGTGTTGCTATGTAATTTTATGTAACCTACCTTATGTTTACATACCGCTGTTTCCGGGAACTGTGCTTCCCGTATCGCACTTTGTCTGTGTTTGCACACCTAATAAACTTGATGTTAAAAAAAAAAAAACTATCCCCTATTTTGTAAACGCTAGAAATTTTGCGCAAACCAATCGATTGCGATTTTTTTTACCAAAAATAGGTAGAAGAATACGTATCGGCCTAAACTGAGGAAATGTATATATATATATATATATGTTTTTGTGGGATATTTATTATAGCAAAAAAGTAAAAAATGTTGAATTTTTTTTCAAAATTGTCGCTCTATTTTTATTTATAGCGCAACAAATAAAAACCGCAGAGGTGATCAAATACCACCAAAAGAAAGCTCTATTTGTGAGGAAAAAAGGACGCCAATTTTGTTTGGGAGCCACGTAGCACGACCGCGCAATTGTCTATTAAAACGACGCAGTGCCGAATTGTAAAAACGCCTCTGGGCATTTAGCAGCATATTGGTCCGGGGCTTAAGTGGTTAAAAGGTTCCTGGGCAAAGCCCCCTAACCATATCCTGTACAGTCAGCGGTCCTCACCTGAGCGATCGATCAATCTTAGATGCAGGTGTGGCATTCAGTCCTTGAGTTGTTGCAGGATGTCCTTCTTTAGCATGGACAGTATGTTCCTCTGGGCTGGAGCTGCATGAACAATCTGTTCCTCTGGGCTGAAGTTGCAGGCTGTGTGTACCTCGGTAGGCCGCAATTCCACACACACATAGAATGCAGTGGTTCTTATGGGGTGCAGGCAAAAAGAGGCTCTGGCCTAGCACTTATAGCTTTGTATCTCCTCTACCACAGTCCTTCGCTGCTGTCTCATGATTATCTCAGGTTCTTCCAATAGGGAGTTTACAAACAAATCATTTCTGAGTGTCCGTGTGAAGAGAGAAAGGGGGGTAAAAAAGCCCACACTGCTGCAGCAGACAGCTGTCCCCTAATAGATTACATGAGTCTGGAGAAGTACCTGCTACATGAGTTTGTGCCAGAACATTCCTCTCTGGACAGAAAATAGGAAGCTTGGGTGGCAGACTGGCTATCAGAATGATCAGAGGAAGGTAGGGAGTCAGATTGGGGGCAACCATCATAGGAAAGGCTACTAGGGTCCTCAGTTGATAAACTACCAGCCCCATTGGAGCCAAGTGCTAAACATGAGCAGGCAACTTCATCTGATCTTTTATCTATGCATTTGTGACCTGCCACACTTTTGAATATTGTCCCCAGAGAAATCATTATTACCTCCTCTGCTGTGGAAAGGGAGGGGAAGGCCTTGGAACCAAGAACTTGTATTTTACTGTGAACCCGGGTAGTGCGGTGAATACTGTACTTCCTTGTTACAATCGAGCATTGTGACATCAACCAAGACCTGCCTCTACACATTTCATCTCTCACACACACACCATGTGACTTCCTCGGGGGGGGGGGGACTATGCCAATGAAGGAGAGCCAGAAGGTGCACCCAGAAAGATGTAGGATTTGCGAGTACAGCAACCCAAATGAGAGTCAGGTGGAACAGGTGCAAGGACTGCCAGTAAGGATGTGTAGGTGCAGTAAAACCAGGCAAACGTACCAGTTTCAGGAGAGGGTACCAACATTTAAATGCTCCCAGCTTGCTTCTGTGACCACTGAAAGGGTGCTGGCAGACCATGGCTCTGGACCACCCTGCAGAAAACTTCTTCTTTCTACAAGTCAAGGGGAGTGCCTACGCCAGGATTTAGTGCATGCCAGAAACATTACAAGCCAGATCTTATATCTGATGGGGTCCAGTTATGGTTCCCCCTGACTCTAAGGAATTAACCAATCTGGAAGATGCAGTATGAGCTGCAATGGCTACGGTACAGCAGGAACCGCGATAAGGAAATCAACTTGGATTTTTTTTTCTCTTTTGATATTTTTTTTTCCTACCATCACCCAATGACACTTGCAAAAAACAGAGGCTATGAGGATGAGGGAGGAGTTCTATAGGGAGATGCCTCAGCAGCTCTCTTTTTGCTAGTATCCAATCACCTGAAGGTAAATGCATACAACCAAGTGATAATGGCTAAAGATCCTGTGTCCCGAACTATTGATCGAACATTCCGACAACAAAACTGTGCATACATTTCCGAGGGATGTTGGCTCAAACTTGTCTTGCATACACACGGTCGCACAAATGTTGTCGGAAATTGCGAACGTCAAGAACGCAGTCATGTACAGCACGTACAACGGCACAATAAAACAGAAGTTCCATACCAAGTGCGCCACCCTTTGGGCTCCTTCTGCTAATCTCGTGTTAGTAGAAGTTTGGTGAGAAACGATTTGCATTTTTCAGCTTTGTTCTTTTTAGTCTGTTACAGCGTGACGAATGTACGATCTCCATTACGAACGCTAGTTTTACCAGACCGAGCGCTTCCGTCTCATACTCGAGTCCCAAAGAATTAACCAGGAACAAACGTTCAAATGATGGTTCGATCTGCGATAGGCACAAGATAGGGAGACCAGTCACCAGCACCAAATAATACAGCCTCTTACCCCACTTAATGGACCCCCATCACAAAGGTCACACCAGCCAATATAAAATACAGGTGGAAACTCATTACTCCTCGTATATCTTATGGCAGCAAATCAGATCCTCCTCGGGAGGAGTTGGCCACGAGATTGTATGCTGGGACACGGCGGCCATTTTTGTGGTGGGGAAAGGCTGCTATTACACAAACAGGGCTAGTTTAGATTTCTACTGATGTGAGTGCAATATCATTCATTTTTATCTTATTAACCACTTCCCACCCAGTCAATATTAGATTGACGTCCGGGAAGTGGTAATGAAATCCTGACTCAACGCCTATTGATGTCCTGTAGAACAACAGCTACCGCCCGTGAGGGCACGCAGCACGGCGATGCGGGTGTGAGTCCGACACCCTCCGGCTCTTTACCACGTGATCAGCCGTGTCCAATCACGATGTAAACAGGAAGAGCTGTTGATCGGCTCTTCCTCACTCGGGTCTGACAGACGCGAGTAGAGGAGAGCTGATCGGCGGCTCTCCTGAGAGGGGAGGGGGGGTTCGCGCTGATTGTTAATCAGTTCAGCCCCCCCACGGATGCCCACACTGGACCACAAGGGAAGCCACCATGGCCCCATAAAAGCAATAATAGGCAAAAAAGAACCAGATTCATTTAAAAAATAAAACACTGCCCTGTATTTGTTTGTTTTTGTTCTGTGTGTCTCTACTTCACAGAAACCTGAAACCAGTTTAAAAACCAAAGTGAAACTGCAGGCACATTATATGATTGATTTTTATCTATTTTCAAAAGGAATCAGTTAAAGGGTCACTAAAAGGAAAGATATGTTTTTTGCTGAAATGACCGTTTACAGGGTATAGAGACATAAACGTTAACGGATTCCTTTTAAAAATGATTAAAAACAGATACAAAATAAATCCTATAATGTGCCTGCAGTTTCACTTTAGTTTTTAAATTGGTTTCATGTTTCTGTGAAGTAAAGAGACACACAGAACAAAAATAAACAAATCCAGGGCAGCTTTTTGTTTTTAAAATGAATCCAATTGGTTCTGAGGAGTTTGAGACACACAGTAATGACAGCTTGGACCACAGTGAGAAACCTGCCGTGAGATTTTTCATAAGGAGCCAGACAAGCATGAAGTGTGGAGATCAGAGCAGAATTACAGCAACTTCAAAGTAAAAATGAACAATGAGGACATGAAACCAGGACTTCAGTAAGGTAAAGAAAGCTATTTAGCTAAAAAAAAAAAAAAAAATCCTTTAGGTGATCCTTTAACTATTATGTCTCTATGCCCTGTAAACAGTCATTTCAGTAAAAAATGTGTTTTTCTTTAGTGACCCTTTAAGTAAGGAGAGGCATATCTTGGCTCTGCTGCATTCACCATCCAATTTGCTGCCATAAGATATACGAGGAGTAATGAGTTTCCACCTGTATCTTACATTGGCTGATGTGACCTCTGTGATAGTGGTCCATTAAGTGGGGTAAGGGACTGTATTAACCACTTCAGGACCGCCGCACGCACATTTACGTCCACAGAATGGCACGGCTGGGCACAAGGGCGTATATATACGTCCTCGCCCAGTAGCGGGTCGGGGGTCCGATCGGGACCCCCTCCGCGGCGTGCGGCGGTCCCGTGTCTCTGGGAGCAATCCGGGATGAGCGGGCGGATGTCCATTTTTGCCCGCCCCCAGCCAATCCCTGCGCTCCCCTGCCCTGTCACTTCCTCCTCCTGTGTAAACACAGGAAGGGGGAAGTGATGTAATCTCTCATCGCAGCGGTATTTCCAACCGCTGCGATGAGAGAAACACCTCACAGTAAGTCCTGCACCAACATTACACTGACACACATAGGCACACTTAACCCATTGCGATCTGCCCCCCCACCCCCCTGTCACAGTGTCACTGAATGCAGTGATCTAATCACTGCATTTAGTGTCAGTGTGACAGGCAGTGTAAAAGTCAGTTAGTGTTAGGTTTAGGGTAGCCCCTGTACCCCCCCAATCACCGCCCTAGTTAACCCTTTCACTCCCTATTGCCAGTATCACTAAGCGATCATTTTTCTGATCGCTGTATTAGTGTCGCTGTTCCCACTAGGTAGCTTTTTTTTTTTTTTATTGAGATTTTTTTTTTTTTTTACTAAAGACATGTGGCTAAATAAATTTTGGCCTAAATGTTTGACTAAAATTTAGTTTATTTGATTTTTCTATTAACAAAAAGTAAAAAAGTGTTTTTTTTTTCAAAATAGTCGCTCTATTTTTGTATATAGCGCAAAAAATAAAAATTGCAGAGGTGATCAAATACCACCAAAAGAAAGCTCTATTTGTGGGAAGAATAAGGACACAAATTTTGTTTGGGAGCCACGTCACACGACCGCGCCATTGTCTGTTAAAGCGACGCAGCGCCGAATTGTAAAAACACCTTGGGTCATTTACCAGCTTATTGGCCTGGGTCTTAAGTGGTTAATGGGTGCTGGTGAGGGGTCTCTATCTTGTGCCTATTGCAGATCGAACCATCATTTGAACATTTGTTCCAGGTTAATTCTTTGGGACTAATATTTAAATGCTGCAAATTTACTGCAAGTGACTGATTAGCTGCAGGAGTTGGCCGCCTCCTATTGCTTTCAATGGGGCCGCCTCCATCTGCTAATCCCAGGAGCCCCTTGCTAGGGTTCTCACTTGTGATCAGAGGCAGAATGCATTCACAGGTGTGAACACACCCTTAAAGGGTCACTAAAGAAAATATTTTTTTTTTTTGCTGAAATGACTGTTTACAGGGTATAGAGACATAAACGGATTCCTTTTTAAAAAATGATTAAACATCAATCATATAATGTGCCTCTAGTTTCATTTTCGTTTTTAAAATGATTTCATGTTTCTGTGAAGTAGAGAAGACACACAGAACAAAAACAAACAAATCCAGGGCAGGGTTTTGTTTTTAAAATGAATCTGATTGGTTCTGAGGAGTTTTAGACACACAGCTTAGACCACAGTGAAAATCAGAGAAGTATTACAGCTACTTCAAAGCAAAAAACGAACACTTAGAACATGAAAACAGCACTGCATTAAGGTAAAGGAAGCTATTTCGCTTAGGATATGGCAAACAAGAAACCAATAGGGGAATACCTGTCAATAAATGTACAATGCAAAAAAAATGGTTTTACACAGGCTCAGTCAAAGCTCCATAAGCAGGAAGAAGAAAATAACCATGAAGAAAACAGTTCAGTCATTGGTGCTTGTCCAAAAATGTAATGCATTCACAGGCCTTCTAATTGTGACTCTAACGGACAGAAGCACTAAAGTCGATGCATCTATCCTTTTTATTATGGTTTGGTCTAATCGCAGCAATTTTTTTTTCAGTAGATACGCCGTCATAACTCAGAATCTGCGCCATCGTATCTTTAAGCTTATTCTCAAAGTGAGATACGCTTAAATGTTGCTAAGATACGACCGGTGTAAGTCTCCTACACTGTCGTATCTTAGCTGCCTATTTACGCTGGCCGCTAGGGGCGTGTACGCCGATGTACACCTAGAATATGTAAATCAGCGAGATACGCCTATTCACGAACGTATGCCCAGCCATCGCAGTACAGATACTCTGTTTACGTAAGGTGTTTTCAGGCGTAAAGATATTCCAACAAAAAGATGGCACAGCCAATGTTAAGTATCGACGTTGGGACCGCGACTAATTTTAAAACTGTTACGTCATTTGCATAACTCGTCCATGAATGGGGCTGGACGTAAATGACGTTCAGGTTAAAACCAATGAGTCATAGCGGCGTCATTTGGAGCATGCGCACTGGGATACGTCCACGGACGGCGCATGCGCCGTTAGTAAAAAAACGTCAATTACGTGGGGTCACACTTAATTTAAATAAAACACGCCCACATCAAATTTGAATTTGGCGGGCTTACACCGGCCCATTTACGCCGCCGTAATTTAGCTTGGTGAATACAGCACTTGCCTCTCTAATTTACGGTGGTGTAGCGTATCTGAGATACGTTACGCCCGCATAAAATTACGCCACTCTACGTGAATCTAGCCCTATATCTTTTCACCTCTCATTAGCTTGGGGAATCACATTGGTGAGGCAACGGTTGAGACACCCCCAACTCTTTCACAGTGGAGAAGATGCTACATCTTTAATACCCCACTACTCTAAAAGTTTCCCCCCTTCAGCTAAAGATGAAGACATGGAACTTCTGGAGACTAGTAAGCTTTATTTCAGAGAACTGATACTATTTCTTTCTAAAGTGAATCTTCTGGTGTGAAATAAGGTGTGGCTTCATTGCAAACGCTTTATCACATTCAGAACACTGATGTGGCTTCTCCCCAGTGTGAACCCTCTGATGTACGATAAGATTTGTTTTGAGCGTGTAACCTTTATCACATTCAGAACACTGATATAATGTTGGTCTAGTGTGAACCCTGTGGTGTGAGATAAGCTCTGTCTTGGATTTAAAAGCTTTGTCACATTCAGAACATTGATGTGGCTTCGCCCCAGTGTGGACCATTTGGTGTCTCATAAGGTTTGGTCGTAATGTATAAGCTTTGTCACATTCAGAGCATTGAAATGGCTTCTCTCCAGTATGGACAACCTGGTGTCTGATGAGGTTTCCCTTCATTGTAAAAGCTTTATCACATTCAGAACACGGATATGCCCTCTCTCCAGTGTGGACTATTTGGTGTGAGAAAAGCTCTTTCTTCGTTATGAAAGCTGTGTCACATTCAGAACACCCAAAGGGCTTCTCCCCAGTGTGAATCTTCTGGTGTCTGATAAGGCTCACCTCTACTGTAAAAGCTTTATTACATTCTGGACACCTATATGGCTTCTCTCCAGTGTGGATCCTCTTGTGTTGGATAAGGCCCAGCGCTAATGTAAAAACTTTATTACATTCTGGACACTGATGTGGCTTCTCTCCAGTGTGAAGCCTCTGGTGCGTAATAATGCCGTACCTGTGTGTAAAAGCTTTGTCACATTCAGAACACTGATACAACTTCTCTCCAGTGTGAATTCTCTGGTGTGCGGTAAGTCTTGACTTCTGTGGAAAAGCTTTGTCACATTCAGAACATTGATATGGCTTCTCTCCAGTGTGAATTTTCTGGTGTCTGGTAAATCTCTTTTTCACTTCAAAAGCTTTGTCACATATGGAACAATAAAAGGACTTCTCTCCAGTGAAAACCTTCTGGTGTCTGAAACGCTTCGATGTCATTGTAAAAGACGTGTCACCTTCCAAACAAGATATATCTTCTTTTCTCTGGGATGTCTTTTGAGTATTAAAGTAGTAAAGCCATTGTTCACTTCCAGAACACTGAACTTACTTCACTCCTGTTGTCCTCTGGAGGTTCAATCAATGTTGAAGAGGATCCAAAAAAATTAAAAAATAATGGCATTTAAAACACGGATATTGCTTGTGTCTTGTGTGAATCCTTCAGTGATCGGTAGTGAAACTTCGTATAACACCAACGTGAATTGTCTCCAGTGTGACTTGTGCTCATGAAGACCAACTTAACCAAAACTTAGCTCATCAGTGCACCTGTACAGAGATAAAAAAAGTCATTTTTTTTATATATATAAAATGAAATACAAACATGATTCTCAGTATTTCCACGTGCTAGTACAATTGATATTTAATAATAATAATAATCTTTCCTCGGATCCCATTCAGAGCATTGTGCAGTATTTCTAGGATCATTCCCCCCGGAAGATAATCAGAGGCAGGATATTCAGCTTCTTCAGAATTCAGCACAGCAGCTTCCCCCCCCCCCCAACATGTTTTTAAAGGGGAGGTTCACCCAAATAACATGTATATAAGATCATATTCTTTACACTTCCAACATGTACAGTAGGCTTTTTTGGCTGTACATACCTTATTATGGTTATTTTCCACCTAGCTTCCGGGTACTGACTCCCACAGGAGTAGGCGTTTCTATGCAGAGGCAAAATGTGTTCTGGGACTTCGCCCAGATGATTGACGTCCTTGGGAAAAAGTCCCCCCCCCCGCGCCCCCCTATTGCATAGGTGTGTCACAGAGTTCCCGAAAGTAGCCGAACTGCGAGTTCTATACGAAACCTTCCTGTATTTAGGAGGTGAAATCTTTTTTTCCCCTCTTTAGATGTAAAGAGTGTCCCAGTGTCCTCGGTGATAACCTTAAAAAGGAACACTAAAGGTTTGTTTTTAATTAGATCAATTGATTGCTGAGCTAGAGCATTTAAATATCACTTACCTCGTTTTTCCTTTTGACCTCTAAAATACAGTAATCCAGGTTTGAAAATGCCATTTCCTGTCTCTCCTCTTCTTGCTTTCCACCAGCACCTGAGCTGTTTGGCATGGTGGAAAGCAGAATGTGCTCACCCCCTCCCTATGACTACAGCCTTGCGTGAAGATGCTCTCTTATCCCTCACAGGCATGGAGGCTAAGCCTAATGGGAACTGTAGTTCCCATTAGGCTGTGATGCAGCAAGAATGAATGCGCACCGCAAACCAGGAAGTCAGGAGTGACGGAGGTGAATAAAACAGCTTGATTTCAACAGGAATCAAAACTAGTTATAATGCAAAACATTACTTTTTACTTTATCAGCTACTGTCAGACTTTAATTTAAGAGGAAATTATTTTTGTCTTTACAACCCCCTTTTAAAGTTCAGTATATGGACCACTAGTGTAAACCTTGCCTTATACTACAAGGACTCATTTGGACCCTCCACAGTAGACAGGTGATACTCTACACCTAGTCCTTGATTTATAAAGGCCTGTACACACAAATCAGACTTTATGACAACAAATGTCCGATGGACCCGTTTTAGCGGACAATCCGACTGTGTGCATCGGACAAACGTTGTTGCTTTTTCATCAGACAAATGTTCGCTGTGAGAACGGACAAACTTTCCAGCAACTAAATGTCCTAAGTCGCTAAATGTGGATGCAAAACTCCTGGCCAAAATCCTTGCTAATAGGCTGAACTCGGTCATAACTGCACTGGTACATCCGGACCAGACGGGCTTTATGCCGGGTAGGGGTACGTATATTAATATCAGGCGCCTCCTTACCCATATTGATAGGGCCAGGGGTGGGTTGGCGGGAGTGGTGGCCTCACTCGACGCGGAGAAAGCTTTTGACTGTCGAGTGGGGCTACCTGTGGGAGGTGCTCTCTAGTTTCGGGTTTGGTCCGATCTTCACGAAATGGGTACGCATGCTATACACCTGTCCCTTAGCTAGAATTAGAACTAATGGTTGCCTGTCTGAGGTATTTCACCTTGGTCGTGGCACACGGCAGGGGTGTCCCCTCTCGCCGGGTTTGTTTGCCCTAGCCTTAGAACCCCTTGCCATATTGTTGAGAGCAGAGACGAGGGTTTGGGGACTGCATATAGGCCCGATTGAAGAGAAGCTATCTTTGTATGCGGATGATGCCCTGCTCTACTTGGCGGACCCCTCCTCCTCTTTGCGAGTAGCCTTGGACCTCTTCAACCAGTTCGGCCGGTATTCGGGCATCCACATTAACTGGGACAAATCGGTTCTGTTCCCACTACACTCCTCGGTCTTGCGAACCCCGACACACACACCGCTTCAGTGGGTGGAGGAGTTTACCTACCTGGGCATTAAAATTTGTGATAGGACAGGCGACTATGTGAATAGGAACATTCAACCACTTATGACCCAACTGACGGCCAAATGTGCGGCGTGGTGTACTCTTCCCCTGACGCCAGTGGGGAGGGTTAATCTTCTAAAAATGATTTGCCTTCCAAAGTTTTTATACTTTTTCCATAATACCCCTTTGCATATTCCTAGGGCATTCTTTGAGATTGGAGGGCCTGCTGATATCCTTTGTGTGGGCTGGGAGGCCCCCTAGGGTGGCGAGACAGATTCTATATCTCCCCCTGTCTGGTGGGGGGGTCTGGCGCTCCCAAACTTTTTGCTCTATTACTGGGCAGCAGTGCTGGTTACAGTATGGTGGTGGTTCTCCCAGCCCAGACAAAACCCGGCGGTCACCCTGGAGGCGGCTATCCTGGGCTCCTATGCAGCCCTGAGTAACCTGCCCTTCCGAGGCCTGAGAGCGACCCCCTCTATGACGGCCCTTATGCGGACCACAGTTAAGGTTTGGCAGGAGGCCCGCCCACATGACACCGCATATGCCCCCTATGGGGTAACCCTATGTTGCCCCACCTGAATAACATTCCGGGCCCCTCCCTGTGGGCAAAGAAGGGCATCGTCACTTTGCGCCATATAGTCCTCGAGGGTAGACTTATGCCCTTCCAGATGATGCGTCGGACGTACTCCCTGCCTGTCTCTTTTCAATTCCGGTACTGGCAGCTCAAACATGCTTTTGAGGCCCAATTTCCCAAACCCCTAACTCTGGAGTCTGACTCCATAGAGCGACTCTTGGCCTCTAGTGTAATGGAACGCCCTCTCTCGTCCCTATACCTATATCTCACTGTTGCGTATGACACCAAACTTACCAAATCCTGGGATAAATGGAGGGCCGATATACCGTCCTTGGACGAAGAGGGGTGGGAGGACTGCATCTCCTCGTACATTCCCTCTCCGATTGCTGCGAAAGACAGGTTTCTACAGTTCAAATTTCTCCACAGGGCTTACTATACCCTGGAGAGGCTGGCCCGTATATACCCGCTACGGGATCCTAACTGCCAAAGGTGTAAACAGGACATAGGTACGTTCTGGCACATGGTCTGGTCGTGTCCGAAGCTCCGACCGTATTGGACGGAGGTTGCCTCCAGGCTGTCCGATGTGAGCGGGACGATTGTCCCGGTCGATCCGACAGTTCTGTTACTGAGCCATCTGGAGGATGTGGAGGGGGACAGGTACGATAAGCTATGCCTGACCTTTTCCCTATTTTATGCTAGGCGAGAGATTCTGCTGAAATGGAAATCCGAAGACCCCCCCGCCTGTGCTTCTTGGCAGCGCTCGGTAGACTCGGTCCTGCCCCTGTACAAGTTGACTTATGAGAATAGACAATGCCCGGGGAAGTTTGACAAAATCTGGTCTGCCTGGACGGAGACCCGCGATGCCCCTGACCCCCCTCCAGACTGAATGACCAGGACAGTTGGCCCTCCCCCGACGGTTGTTGTTTTTGTCCCCCCTCCCATGACGATGTTGTTTGAGGCGGCCAAAGTATAATTGATAAGATATACTTCTTATGTATGTTTGACATCTACCCGATCTTCCTTGCTTGGGTTGTGCCCCTGGATGTGATGTACATTTCTGACGCTCTGGTTTCTAAGCTGCTGTAACTTCTGTAACGTATCTGTATTGTAATGCTGATTTGTCTAATTAAACTCTTTTCTGTCAAAAAAAAAAAAAATGTCCTACGTCAGCTCATCCGATCGTGTGTACACAAAACCATCGGACCAAAGTATAAACACGCATGCTCAAAACCAAAGCACTACACGACTTGCACAGTAGGAAACAGGCTGCGAAGCCGCCAAGGATGTTGGGGCTTGCACCCGGAGTCAATCGATGGGTCGGCTTCAGGTGCCAACATTGCGGGCTCCCTGGACAGGTACGTGTCCTTATATTAAAAGTCAGTAGCTACATTATTTCCCCATATATGGGAAATGATCATCAACACTGACACACGTACCCCTACACAGGATGGAATGTGGTCTTTATTCAACCTTACCTACTATATACCTATATTTAATCACCACTGGGTTTTTTTTTTTTTTTGCGCTACAAATGGAAGAAAAAATAAAAATCTGAAATGTTGACCAACATTTATACTGCTACATTTATTTGGTAAAAAAAATAACCCAAATTGGTGGATATTATTTGGTCTTTGTGGAGGTTATAGAGAGTGTGCAAGCTATGGTACCAATCATTGAAAATTGATCACACCTGATGTGTCCAATCACAGCCATGAAAATAGAGAGCTGTTGCTCAGCCTCCTCTCCTCACATGGACCCCGTCAGTGAGAAGGAGAGCAGATCTGTGCTGCGAGCTGGGGGGGGGGGTGATAAATCTAGTGTCCATAAACAGTGTCCCACACGGTAAAGACACCTGCCACACATCTCTCCCACTAAAAACATCTGTCCCAATGATTTGGGGCTTATCTGTATGATCATTTGCCCGTACACAACAGAACTACAGCCCAGGGTTGTAGGGAAGAGATCTTTGTCCCCATCAACATGGGGACAAGGTGCATTGGGGTAAAGGGGGCAGATGTGTGACACATCTGCCCCCCCTTACCCCAAAGCACCTTGTCCCCACGTTGATGGGGACAAAGGTCTCTTCCCTACAACCCTGGGCTGTAGTTGTGAGGGTCTACAGGTGGGGAGGGGCTTATTGGAACCTGGAATGCCCCATTGTGAAAGAGTATGGGATACATACTAACCCTACCCATTCACCAAAACAAGTGTAAAAAAACAAAACATAAGACAGTTTAATACTTTTACTATAAATAATGTCCCCTGATGTAAAGCCATCATCATCATCATGACGTATGCTGCACCCCCCCCCCCCAAAAAAAAAAAAATCACCCCGCCTACCCTGAAGGCAATGTGCCCAATAGCTGGCTTGCCAGTTCTTATATAGGGAAGGGCAGGGTCATCTGGCAACATCACCTGGTGGCACTGCCCCTTGTGACGTCACCAGCACATCATGCACCTCTCGCTTGCCCACCCCCCCCCCCCCTTCCCTGACCTGCCAGGCTGCATGCCCGAATAAGGGTCTGGTATGGATTTTTTTTTTATCTGAAAATGTTTTTCTTTTCAGCTGTCACCGGAAAAGCCAATTGACAGCCGATGACTCATTGGTTAAGGGCGCCGTGGTCGGCTTCCCGGGCCTACTCCTTAACAACCAGCTTTTACTGCACCTCTATGGGGCAAAGCTTTGCCCAATCGGGGCTTAGAATGCACTGTGCAGCACACCCTGCAAATTTGTGTGGTTGAGCTGAACCACTTGCCCAATACTTATTATTTTTCAGCATTAACTAGCGGGCCAAATGATAAGCCTCGTACACACGCATGGTTTTCTGAGCAAGAAAACTGGCAGAGCTTTCTTGCAGAGTAAACCGAGCCTGTGTACGAGGCTTTCAGGTTTCTCGTCAAGAAAACTGCCCAGACGTCCTTAATTTGGTGGCACAGTGGTTCTTGGGCAGATATACAGGATGTCCTAAGGCAGGCCAGGAAAGTCTGTCAGCATTTCCGCCAGTCATATAATGCCAGTGCTTGGCTGGCAGACCTCCACAAAAGGAATACAACCTGCACAAGAACCACCTAATCTGTGACATGCCCACCAGGTGAAACTCAATGTTACCAATCCTGCAGTGGCTGCACACGCAGCAGGGGGCCATCAACTAGTACCTGTGCGAGTATGGCACCAGGACAGGGTCAGGGGAGCTTGGCTTATGATCAAGGACCGCATGAACTGTACTGTCACCATTTGAGGAGGCCAAAAGGATGGTGAGCAGTGACAGTGCATGCATCAGTGACACTGTTCCTCTTGTCCACCTGTTGGGAGCACACGCTGCGTAGAATAATAGATATGGCACTTGTAGCAGAACAGAGGGATGAGGGATGAAGAGGAGGACTTATCTCTCAAGGCCCCACTTTATCCAGACATTATGCCTGCGGGCCCGCTGATCTCACAGGAATAGCACAGTATATTCCAGGGGGGGGGGGGGCAATGTATTAGGCCCATCTACAAAGGAGGATAGGAGGATTAGGATCGAGTCAGCATGGAGGTGGAGCCTAGCACTCAGCAGTCTATGGGATCAGTTTAAGTCCCCAGAAACCCATTGACTTGTACGTGGCTGGGATGAGGTGGCTGCGAATCATGTCATCCTTAGTGACCCAGAGGACTCCGGACCGAATGCCTCAGCAAACCTACGCTGCATGGCTTCCCTGATCCTGCAAAGCCGGCGAAAGGACCCTCATATTCGCGATATCAAGGAGAGGGATCATTACTGGCTGGCAACTCTCCTTGATACACGTTACAAGGGTAAGGTTGCGGACATTATTGTCCCGGTGCAGAGGGAGCAGAAGATGAAACATCTTCGGGAGGCCTTGCAGAAAGGTCTGTGCAACGCATTCCCAGATAATGGGAGGTTACAAAATCCTGGTCCTGGACAACTGAGGCTTCGGTGAGTCACAGAAGGAGCGGCGGAGAAGGTGGTCGTCTGACCAATGCGTTCAGACAATTTAGTCCGCAACCCCAAGGTCTGACCAGTTCCAGCAACCATCGCCAGCGTCTGGTTTACATGGTGCAGGAATACCTAGGGGCAAGATCCGACTTGGACACCTTCCCCGCCGAAAATCCTCTTCGTTACTGGGTATCGAGGATGGATCACTGGCCAGAGCTTGCACAGTACGCAATTGGCTACTGGCCTGTCCTGCATCCAGCGGTCTTTCAGAACACACATTCAGTGCTGCTGGAGGCTTTGTAACCGATCACAGAGTACGCCTTTCCACTGACTCTGTTGATTGACTTCCATAAAAAAAAGCCTTGGATCACCAGCTACCAAGCACCTGATGCCGATGTAATCAAATTTTTTTTTTTTATTGCGATATCCCTCCAAGACTGCCTATGCTGAGTGACTATCCTATTCCTCCTCAATGGTCATGTTGATACCTTCTAAGAAGCTTTTTGGTTCTAAACACCACCACCAGTGGCTAAGTCCCAATTTTTCTGCCCCTGTTTAACAGGGGCGCGCAATTACAATTTTTGATCCAATTTCTCAGCAGGGCCCATTTGTGCTCAACAAGTGTATCTGTGAGGCTTTACAGTGTTCTGCTACCACCACTGCCTAAGGCCTAATTTTTCTGCCCCTGTTCATCAGGGGCATGGAATGACAATTCTTGATATATTTCACAGCAGGGCCGTTCCTGCGCCCACCAACAGTAACTGTGAGGGTTTACAGTGTTCTGGTACAACACTTAAGGCCCAATTCTGCAGCGTATATAGGGCAGGCTGTATAGTATATACAGTATACTGCTGTATATAGGGCCTGGGGGGCCCCACGCCTTTTTCTTTTTTGTGGCAGGGTTCCCCTTAATATCCATACAAGACCCAAAGGGCCTGGTAAGGAAGGGGATACCCATGCAGTTTCTCAATTTACAGCCGCAGTTTTAAAATACTTTTATTCATTTAGAAACGTCATTTTGTGCCGGGACTCGGGGCACTTCACAGGTATACTATAGACCCCCCCCCCCCCCCCCCCCGGTACGATGTTTAAAAGGAATATTACACTTTTATTATCTCATAGTGTTCAGAATGGACAATTTATGTTGTTGCTTGTAAATACCTTTATTTTGTAGTCCTTCATTACTTCCTCCTCCTTATTAGCCTAGGCCAGTGATGGAGAACCTCGGCACTCCAGATGTTTTGGAACTACATTTCCCATGATGCTCATGCACTCTGCAATGTAGTTGAGCATCATGGAAAATGTATATCCAAAACATCAGAGGGGGGGGGCAAGGTTCGCCATCAGTGCTATTAAGTCACAAGGCTGTTTGCAAGGGTTTCTGGGATAGGCATCATGTTTCCCAGTAGTCCTTGCAAACCTGACTGAAACCTAGCGTGCAGCACTGAGCATGTGCGAGATATGCAAAGCTGAAATCCAGGAAGTCATACAGTCTGGCTTCAGCATGCCCACATGAGTGTGGGGGGTATGACAGTGGGCGGTATGTACAGGAGAGGAGTGTGGAGGGTATGACAGTGGGCAGTATGTACAGGAGAGGAGTGTGGAGGATATGACAGTGGGCAGTATGTACAGGAGAGGAGTGTGGAGGGGAACGACAGTGGGCAGTATGTACAGGAGAGGAGTGTGGAGGGTATGACAGTGGGCAGTATGTACAGGAGAGGAGTGTGGAGGGTATGACAGTGGGCAGTATGTACAGGAGAGGAGTGTGGAGGGTATGACAGTGGGCAGTATGTACAGGAGAGGAGTGTATGACAGTGGGCAGTATGTACAGGAGAGGAGTGTATGACAGTGGGCAGTATGTACAGGAGAGGAGTGTATGACAGTGGGCAGTATGTACAGGAGAGGAGTGTGGAGGGGACGACAGTGGGCAGTATGTACAGGAGAGGAGTGTGGAGGGTATGACAGTGGGCAGTATGTACAGGAGAGGAGTGTGGAGGGTATGACAGTGGGCGATATGTACAGGAGAGGAGTGTAGAGGGTATGACAGTGGGCAGTATGTACAGGAGAGGAGTGTGGGGGGTATGACAGTGGGCGGTATGTACAGGAGAGGAGTGTAGAGGGTATGACAGTGGGCAGTATGTACAGGAGAGGAGTGTGGGGGGTATGACAGTGGGCGGTATGTACAGGAGAGGAGTGTGGGGGGTATGACAGTGGGCGGTATGTACAGGAGGAGAGGAGTGTGGAGGGTATGACAGTGGGCAGTATGTACAGGAGAGGAGTGTGGAGGGTATGACAGTGGGCAGTATGTACAGGAGAGGAGTGTGGAGGGTATGACAGTGGGCAGTATGTACAGGAGAGGAGTGTGGAGGGGATGACAGTGGGCGGTATGTAATTTTTTTTAAGCAAGATTAACAATATTTTTTTTTTGCCCCCGCAGAAGTCAAAGCATACATAAGTCCCACCCACATATGAAAATGGTGTTCAATACACATGTGAGGTATCGCCACAAATGTTAAAGCGACAGCAATAATTCTAGCTCTAGACCTCCTCTAACTCAAAACATGCAACCTGTATACATTTTTTTTAAAGCATTTTTAAGTAGCGAAGTTTTGCACCATTTCACGAGTGTGCGCAATTTTGAAGGGTGACATGTTAGGTATCTACTTACTCGGCGTAACTTAGCCTTTTTTTTTGCATAATGTGAAAGACTAACTTTACTGTTTTTTTAAGCATGAAACTTTTCCTAAAAATTGTGTTTGAAAGATTGCTGCGTGACATTACCACGTGACATAAAAAGTTGCAAAGACCGCCATTGTATTCTCTAGGGTCTCTGATAATAATTAATAATATTATTATTTTATTATTATTATTATTATTATTATTAGCAGCAGCATTGTCCCGATACTAGTATCAGTACTGATACTGAGCATTTGCGGGATTACTTGTACTTGCGCAAATGCTCCCGATGCTTCACCGATACTTTATTTTTGTATATTTGAGCGGGAGGAGTCAGTGACTGGGGAAGACAGGAGAGGGCGTGGGGAGTGCGGGCAGAGTTTGGCTGGAGGGGGCAGGTAGAACACGCTGGGGGGTGTCAGGCTGGCGCCCCCCTTCTGTGACTGAAGAGGACTTAGTGCAGAACGGGAGGCATGGTTGTGACAGGGAGGTAGCAGCCATAACGGTGATACACAGGTTGAAGCTTGGCTTTGCGGGGGGGTCCAGTGATGCAGTGTAATGTAAAGGGGGTCCAGAGGTGCAGTTGTGGGGAGGGAGTTATACAGTAGTGACAGAGATATTGAAGGATGCAGGGGGCACAGTGGGGGTGCCAGATATAGGATCCGCCCCTGACGGGCAGAGTCTGTGGAAGGAAATGCGGGCGGAGTCTGGCTGGAGAGGGCGGGCACAGCTGCTGGACGGAGTCAGCGGGAGGAGAGCGAGTCCTCATCTGCAGTTAAACTTGGTAAGCTGTCAGGGGTATAGGGTGCAGCTGCATCAGGATTGGTGACCGGTGATGTCACATTCAGTCGCCGTCAGCGGCGAACATCCCTACGCTCATCTTGGTACACCCTGCACTCGGCTGTAGTTAGCCTAAACTATATGGGCCGGGTGTAACAAGATGTCTGCCGCTGCCGAGTGCAGGGTGTACCAAGATGGGCGATGCAGCATATATTTTATTCTATAAATTCAGTGTCATTGTTTGCAGCATTTCAGCGCAATCAGTGCCCACAAGTGCCAGCCGCCTGTCAGTGCAATCAGTGCCCACAAGTGCCAGCCACCTATCAGTTCCTATCTGTCAAACAAAAAAAAAAAAAAGTAAATCGGTATCGTGGAAATACTTAAAAAAGTGGTATTGGGACAACTCTAATAATAAATATATATATAAAGGGCTGTACAAATTAACTTTTAATTAATCTTTAATTTTTTTGATTGATCAAAATTCTTTTGATTTGTACTCACCTCTCCACCGGCTTCTGGGCCTTCAGGGAGTTCCGTCAGAGATCTGGTGATGTCACAGACACCGGCAGGGGTTGCCGTGTCCATCTGAAGGGCTCCTTTGCTGTGCCTTCATATCTGCATGCCGGCGGAACCTTCCTATCTGCCACACGCAAGGACTGTTACACTTCCCTCTATCAACCTGGGATTCTACAGCCATCCACTGGGAGGTGTGATAGTTCTCTTCATGGGACATCTACATGCCGACGGACTGATGTTAACCTCTCCTCATCTAGCAGTGGTATCGTTGTACACATTTTTATACCAGTATCATACTTAGCTACATGTTTTCATGACTGCTTTTGGTACCGTTTGGTATTACTCGCACCATGTTTACAGTTTATGTAGCTACATCAATTTTATCTCCAGTGCAATATTTATTTGGTTACCTACTTGAAGACTATAAAAGTTTTAATGCTATTCCCATCGGGCGCTGCCTTTGTGTGTTTTTTTGTATCCTGCTCTCCATTTTTCCAGTGGTTGGAGCTGCACTGGGAATCGGCCTGCAAGGAGATCAGCTAAAAGTAGTTGGATCTGTATGTGCGTTATAATTAATCGAAATTAGTCGTTTAAAAAAACAAACGATTAATCTAACACAAAAATTTTGATTAGTAACAGCCCTAATATACACACACACACACACACACACACACGTGGGGGGGGGGGGGGCGGGGTTTCTACGTTAAAAAAAAGGGATTGGTGCGAGCTCAGTGACTGTGGCCCTGTGGATTAGATGTCCCGCGAACAGGTCACCAAGCTGCAGAACGGGCAAGTGTAAAGAAGCATCTCCCCGTTCTGTCTAGTGACACGTCACCAATTGTCTTTTCTCCAGAGGGAATAAGTTCAGAGCTCACCACCTTTCCTCATCACTAATATCCTCCATTCCTTCTCCAGACCCTTTATTAGCTTTGTTGTCCTTCTCTGTCCTCTCTCCATTTCCAGTACATCCTTCCTGAGGACTGGTGCCCTGGACTGGACAGCATACTCCAAGTGCAGCCGGTGTCTTGTCACATTTCGGCTCCCCATCACAGAACGCTCCGGAAGTGACGTTGCGCCGAGAAATTTCACAAATTATTTGTGACTGAACCACGGAAGTGACATCACAGATACAAACACTGCGCTCCAAATTATTTTACCTCGTGTCTCCAGACACTGTCCCTCTACAACCCAAAGAAACCTGAGCTGTGCGGTCTGCATTGCTGGTACTTGTAGTGCCTCCACGGAAGTGACATCACAGACGGTACAAACACTGGGCTCTGCGTTCCAAGACTAATACTTCCCTTGTTACCTCGTGTCTCCAGAACTGACAGCTGTCCCTCTACAACCCAAAGAAACCTGAGCTGTGCGGGTCTGCATTGCTGGTACTTGTAGTGCCTCTCCAGAGCAACCAGTGGTGATGGATCCTGCAATGCTGGGACATGTAGTGCCTCTAAAGATGCCAGCTGTGCTTAGACTGCCCTATACACGGGAGGGCAACCTGTGGTGATTATCATGCCATGCTGGAACTTGTAGTGTCTCCAGAACTACCAGCTGTCCCTGTACAACCTAAACCAACCTGGGGTGTTATGTTCTGCAATGCTGGGACCTGTAGTGGCTGTCTAAATGAAATGCTAACACCAGGTGTTTGTAGCGAGACACACACTGCAGCGCTGCAAAGAGACAGCCACGGCGCGCTGCAAAGAGACAGCAACTGCAGATCCCAGCACCACAGGATGGTTTAGGATGCACAGGGACAGCTGGCAGTTCTAGAGGCACTAGAAGTCCCAGCATGGCATGATAATCACCACAGGTTGCTCTTGATAGTACTTCCCTTGTTACCTCGTGTCTCCAGAACTGCCAGCTGTCCCTCTACAACCCAAAGCAACCTGTGCAGTGCATTGCTGATTATCAGAGCAACCTGTGGTGATTATCCATGCTGGAACTTGTGGGGCCTACAGAACTGCCAGCTGTCCCTGTACAACCTAAACCAACCTGGGGTTCTGCAATGCTGGGACCTGCAGTCGCTGTCCCTCAGCAGAGCGCCGTGGCTGTCTCGCTCCAGCGTGTGTCCCGCTAGTAACACCTGGTGTAAGCATTTCATTCAGACAGCCACTACAGGTCCCAGCATTGCGGAACATAACACCCCAGGTTGGTTGAGGTTGTACAGGGACAGCTGGCAGTTCTGGAGTCACTAAAAGTCCCAGCATGGCATGATAATCACCACAGGCTGCCCTGCCTTGTATAAGGCAGTCCAAGGACAGCTGGCATCTTTAGAGGCACTACAAGTCCCAGCATTGCAGGATCTATCACCACAGGTTGCTCTGGAGCGGCACTACAAGTCCCAGCAATGCAGAACCGCACAGCTCAGGTTGCTTTGGGTTGTAGAGGGACAGCTGGCGGTTCTGGAGACACGAGGTAACAAGGGAAGTATTAGTCTCGGAACGCAGAGCCCAGTGTTTGTACCGTCTGTGATGTCACTTCCGTGACTTTATCTGACGGTGTCACTGCTCCGGAGTGTCGCAGATCGTTTGGAACGCATCACACAGTGCAAAATTTCTCTGCACAACGTGACTTCCGGAGCGTTCTGTGACGGGGAGCGGAATGTGAGGAGACACCGGAGCAGAGTGCAATGTGCATGTATGAGAACACGGCCTGAATGTCCGGCAATGAGGAGACACCGATACCGGGGGGGAGGAGAGACACCGATACCGGGGGGGGAGGAGAGACACCGATACCGGGGGGGGGGGGGGAGGAGAGACACCGATACCGGGGGGGGGGGGAGGAGAGACACCGATACCGGGGGGGGGGGGGGGGGGGAGGAGAGACACCGATACCGGGGGGGGGGAGGAGAGACACCGATACCGGGGGGGGGGGGAGGAGAGACACCGATACCGGGGGGGGGGGAGGAGAGACACCGATACCGGGGGGGGAGGAGAGACACCGATACCGGGGGGGGGGGAGGAGAGACACCGATACGGGGGGGGGGAGGAGAGACGGGGGGGGGGGGAGGAGAGACACCGATACCGGGGGGGGGGAGGAGAGACACCGATACCGGGGGGGGGGGAGGAGAGACACCGATACCGGGGGGGGGAGGAGAGACACCGATACCGGGGGGGGGGAGGAGAGACACCGATACCGGGGGGGGGGGGGAGGAGAGAGACACCGATACCGGGGGGGGGGAGGAGAGACACCGATACCGATACCGGGGGGGGGGGAGGAGAGACACCGATACCGGGGGGGGGGGGGAGGAGAGACACCGATACGGGGGGGGGGAGGAGAGACGGGGGGGGGGGGGGGAGGAGAGACACCGATACCGGGGGGGGGGAGGAGAGACACCCGATACCGGGGGGGGGGGGGAGGAGAGACACCGATACCGGGGGGGGAGGAGAGACACGATACCGGGGGGGGGGAGGAGAGACACCGATACCGGGGGGGGGGAGGAGAGACACCGATACCGGGGGGGGGGGAGGAGAGACACCGATACCGGGGGGGGGGGGAGGAGAGACACCGATACCGGGGGGGGGGAGGAGAGACACCGATACCGGGGGGGGGGAGGAGAGAGACCGATACCGGGGGGGGGGAGGAGAGACACCGATACCGGGGGGGGGGAGGAGAGACACCGATACCGGGGGGGGGGAGGAGAGACACCGATACCGGGGGGGGGGGGGAGGAGAGACACCGATACCGGGGGGGGGGAGGAGAGACACCGATACCGGGGGGGGGAGGAGAGACACGAACCGATACCGGGGGGGGGGGGAGGGGGGGGGGAGAGAGAGAGACACCGATACCGGGGGGGGGGAGGAGAGACACCGATACCGGGGGGGGGGGAGGAGAGACACCGATACCGGGGGGGGGGAGGAGAGACACCGATACCGGGGGGGGAGGAGAGACACCGATACGGGGGGGGAGGAGAGACGGGGGGGGGAGGAGAGACACCGATACCGGGGGGGGAGGAGAGAGACACCGATACCGGGGGGGAGGAGAGGACACCGATACCGGGGGGGGGAGGAGAGACACCGATACCGGGGGGAGGAGAGACACCGATACCGGGGGGGAGGAGGAGAGACACCGATACCGGGGGGGGAGGAGAGACACCGATACCGGGGGGAGGAGAGACACCGATACCGGGGGGGAGGAGAGACACCGATACCGGGGGGGGGAGGAGAGACACCGATACCGGGGGGGAGGAGAGACACCGATACCGGGGGGGAGGAGAGACACCGATACCGGGGGGGAGGAGAGACACCGATACCGGGGGAGGAGAGACACCGATACCGGGGGAGGAGAGACACCGATACCGGGGGAGGAGAGACACCGATACCGGGGGGGAGGAGAGACACCGATACCGGGGCGGGAGGAGAGACACCGATACCGGGGGAGGAGAGACACCGATACCGGGGGAGGAGAGACACCGATACCGGGGGAGGAGAGACACCGATACCGGGGGAGGAGAGACACCGATACCGGGGAGGAGATCCTGAGGTCCCAGGAGGACAGAGCAGCGACCTTCTTCATCAGGGGGACAGAGCGCAGCGACCTTCTTCATACATTATATATATATATACACACACACACACAGGGGGACCCACAGAGAGAGTATACACAGAGACAGAGTGGGGAATACATATATATATATACACACACACACACAGTATACACAGAGACAGAGTGTGAGAATAATATATATATATACACACAGATGATTAATCACAAGGAGGGGGAGGGGATGACAGATAATTGATGTCTATAGAAGGACAGGAGCCCTGTACCATGGATAGGATATACACCTGACTTACCTGTGGGCTCTGATATGGATAAAATCCCATGCTGGAGGCCGTGTGCTCAACATGGAGACTGAGAAGCTGTTCAGCCTCCTGGAATCAGATCCAAAATGGCTGAAAACAGGAAGTGAGACCGGAAGTGAGGTTTGGTACACGCCCACACTGCTATTTCCTGTATTTCTCTCAGAGAAACTGATTATTACAGAGGGTGCAGTACGGAGAGCAGACACCGGGTGGCGCTGTGTCCAAATAGTCTAAGGGGGACGTGTAGTGCACAGAATATTTTCCTTTAGTAAATCAACCGCCTTGTATATAAAGGAGGAAGATCTTCATCAATGGACACATTTCTTCTAACCAATGAGAAGTCATTACAGGAAGATTGAATCCCTGAGCTACAAGAAAATGAGGACACTCCTCCCCCTCTCTGAGCTACAAGAAAATGGAGGACACCCCTCCCCTCTCTGAGCTACAAGAAAATGGAGGACACCCCTCCCCCTCTCTGAGCTACAAGAAAATGGAGGACACCCCTCCCCTCTCTGAGCTACAAGAAAATGGAGGACACTCCTCCCCTCTCTGAGCTACAAGAAAATGGAGGACACTCCTCCCCCTCTCTGAGCTACAAGAAAATGGAGGACACCCCTCCCCCTCTCTGAGCTACAAGAAAATGGAGGATGGACCCCCCCACACACACACACACTAGACATGTGCACCGTCAAAAAAAATTGTTTTGTTTCGTTCCTTTATGTCCCGTGTTCGCCGTTATGAATCTTCCTAATTGTTTACGAAACAAAAATTTGTATTTAATCCAAACTTAATTTCAGACACAAACTGTGAACTAACGGGCTACAAACAAACTCGGCACAGCGCAGGGATGGTGGGGGCCCCTCATAATGAGCACAGGGATGGTGGGGGCCCCTCATAATGAGCACAGGGATGGTGGGGCCCCTCATAATGAGCACAACACAGGGATGGTGGGGGCCCCTCATAATGAGCACAGACAGGGATGGTGGGAGCCCCTCATAATGAGCACAGCACAGGGATGGTGGGGGCCCCTCATAATGAGCACAGCACAGGGATGGTGGGGGCCCCTCATAATGAGCACAGCACAGGGATGGTGGGGGCCCCTCATAATGAGCACAGCACAGGGATGGTGGGGGCCCCTCATAATGAGCACAGAACAGGGATGGTGGGGGGCCCTCATAATGAGCACAGGGATGGTGGGAGCCCCTCATAATGAGCACAGGGATGGTGGGGGCCCCTCATAATGAGCACAGGGGATGGTGGGGGCCCCTCATAATGAGCACAGGGATGGTGGGGCCCCTCATAATGAGCACAGCACAGGGATGGTGGGGGCCCCTCATAATGAGCACAGGGATGGTGGGGGCCCCTCATAATGAGCACAGGGATGGTGGGGCCCCTCATAATGAGCACAGGGATGGTGGGGCCCCTCATAATGAGCACAGCACAGGATGGTGGGGGCCCCTCATAATGAGCACAGCACAGGGATGGTGGGGCCCCTCATAATGAGCACAGGGATGGTGGGGGCCCCTCATAATGAGCACAGCACAGGGATGGTGGGAGGCCCCTGTATGGCATAATGAGCACAGCACAGGGTTATGGTGGGAGCCCCTCATAATGAGCGCAGCACAGGGATGGTGGGGGCCCCTCATTGAACATGCTTGCACAGGGATGTGGGAACAGTCATAATGCAGCAATATCATTTCACACACTGTGGTGATGTGTGTTATGTATCTGAATCTCGGCTCCTTTCTGTTCCCCCTCCCCCACCCACTCTCCTGCAGTCTCTCTTATCTCTGACCCCCCCCTTTCCAATCACTAGTGCCGTGTTCTGAGAGAAGGGGGGCGGAGCCGAGGAGATCACTGTCGCTGCTGTGTCGGGCTGCCCTGTCATTAGGAGATGAGATGACTTTTTTACTAAGGAAAGTTTTGTAAATTGCAAAGTTCCAGGAAGATTTATTTTGCATTGAAGTATTAAGATAATCAGAATCAGCAAGCGAGTGTGTGTGGGGGGGGGAGGGGGGAGTCTGCAGCTCGATGATCACAGCCCAAGCAGCACTTATCTATGTCTACAAACTTCCCCCATCCCCCTGTCCAGAGTATGTGAAGTCATTTATAACCATTTACTTACCCCCGTGTGTATGTGGTGACATCACACCTCTGATTGGCCAGACTCAGAGCCTGGAGAACACGGGGTTACATGAATGGTCATTAACCACTTAAGCCCCGGACCAATATGCTGCTAAATGGCCAGAGGCGTTTTTACAATTCGGCGCTGCGTCGCTTTAACAGACAATTGCGCGGTCGTGCGACGCGGCTCCCAAACAAAATTTGCGTCCTTTTCTTCTCACAAATAGAGATTTATTTTGGTGGTATTTGATCACCTCTGTGGTTTTTATTTTTTGCGCTATAAACAAAAATAGAGCGACATTTTTGAAAAAAAATCAATGTTTTTTACTTTTTGTTATAAGAAAAATTAAATAAACTAAATTTTAGTCAAACATTTAGGGCAAAATGTATTCAGCCACATGTCTTTAGTAATAAAAAATCGCAATAAAAAAAAAAATAGCTACCTAGCGGGAACAGCGACACTAATACAGCGATCAGAAAAATGATCGCTTAGTGACGCTGGCAATCGGGAGTGAAAGGGTTAACTAGGGCAGTGATCAGGGGGTTAAACCTTTATTAGGGGGGGTACGGGGGCTACCCTGACACTAACACTAACTGCCTGTCACACTGCCTGTCACACTGACACTAAATGCAGTGATCAGTACATATATGATCACTGCATTCAGTGACACTGTGACAGGGGGGTGTGGGGGGTGATCTGAAGGGGTTAAATGTGCCTATGTGTCCTGGTGTCAGTGTAGTGTTGGTGCGACTTACTGTTGATGTGATCTCCCATCTCGGGGGTTTGAAAAAACTGCCGAGATGAGCGCTGCATCACTTCCTCTGCCTGTGTTTACATTTAACTGGCAGAGGAAGTGACACGCGGGACCCGACGGGATTGGCTGGGAGCAATCACGAGGGGGCGGACTAAAACGAACAGCCGCCCCCTCTGCACCGATCGCTCCCAGAGGTAAAAGGACCGCCGCATGCGATGGGACCCCCGAACCGCTACCAGTCAAGGACGTATATATACGCCCTTCTGCCTGTACGAGCCATGTTGTGGACGTAAATGTGCGTGCGGCGGGCCTTAAGTGGTTAATTACCTTCACATCATCCCAGTATACAGAGTGCTGGCAGCTTAACAGATTGTTTTCATGGAGTTGTATTGTTGTATATTTTAGAGGATGACCAAAATAGTTTTTTTCTTATTATAGATATTACTACCTGACCAATTCTCAGCCCCCCACTTCCCCCCACCTTACACCACCCCAGACCACTTCTCAGCCCCCCACTTCCCCCCACCTTACACCACCCCAGACCACTTCTCAGCCCCCCACTTCCCCCCACCTTACACCACCCCAGACCACTTCTCAGCCCCCCACTTCCCCCACCTTACACCACCCAGACCCTTCTCAGCCCCCCCACTTCCCCCACCTTACCCCCAGACCTTCTCACCCCCCACTTCCCCCCACCCCCACCCCAGACCACTTCTCAGCCCCCCACTTCCCCCCACTTCCCCCCCACCTTCTCACCCCCCACTTCCCCCACCCCACCCCAGACCACTTCTCAGCCCCCCACTTCCCCCCCTTACCCACCCCAGATCACTTCTCAGCCCCCCACTTCCCCCCACCTTACCACCCCAGACCACTTCTCAGCCCCACTTCCCCCCACCTTACACCACCCCAGCCACTTCTCAGCCCCCACTTCCCCCCACCTTACACCACCCCAGACCACTTCTCAGCCCCCCTTCCCCCACCTTACACCACCCCAGACCACTTCTCAGCCCCCACTTCCCCCCACCTTACACCACCCCAGACCACTTCTCAGCCCCCCACTTCCCCCCACCTTACACCACCCCAGCCCCTCACTTCCCCCCACCTTACACCACCCCAGACCACTTCTCAGCCCCCCACTTCCCCCCACCTTCTCACCCCCCACTTCCCCCCACCCCAGACCACTTCTCAGCCCCCCACTTCCCCCCACCTTACACCACCCCAGACCACTTCTCAGCCCCCCTTCCCCCCACTTCCCCCCACCTTCTCACACCCCCCCACCCCAGACCACTTCTCAGCCCCCCACTTCCCCCCACCTTACACCACCCCAGACCACTTCTCAGCCCCTCACTTCCCCCCACCTTACACCACCCCCAGACCACTTCTCAGCCCCCCACTTCCCCCCACCTTACACCCACCCCAGACCACTTCATACAGACATCTCTCAGCTGCTTCCTACCCCCCCAGTTGAGGGACATCATTCCATGGTCACTTTCCTTCCCTTATCTTCCCAACATCACTCTCTGGTCACCCCACAGACACTGCAAGTAATCCTTCCCATACTGCCCCCCATATACCCTCTGCCCCCCCCATCATACTGCCCCCCATCATACCCTCCGCACTCCTCTCCAATACATACTGCCCCCCATCATACCCTATGCCCCCCATCATACCCCCCCATCATACCCTCTGCACTCCTCTCCAATACATACTGCCCCCCATCATACCCTCCGCACTCCTCTCCAATACATACTGCCCCCCATCATACCCTATGCACTCCTCTCCCATACATACTGCCCCCCATCATACCCTCTGCACTCCTCTCCCATACATACTGCCCCCCATCATACCCTCCGCACTCTCTCCCATACATACTGCCCCCCACTCCTCTCCCCTCTCCCATACATACTGCCCCCCATCATACCCTCCGCACTCCTCTCCAATACATACTGCCCCCCATCATACCCTCTGCACTCCTCTCCCATACATACTGCCCCCCATCATACCCTCTGCACTCCTCTCCCATACATACTGCCCCCCATCATACCCTCCGCATCCTCTCCCATACATACCCCCCCATCATACCCTCTGCACTCCTCTCCCATACATACTGCCCCCCATCATACCCTCTCCTCTCCCATACATACTGCCCCCCACTCCTCTCCCCTCTCCCATACATACTGCCCCCCATCATACCCTCTGCACTCCTCTCCCATACATACTGCCCCCCATCATACCCTCTGCACTCCTCTCCCATACATACTGCCCCCCATCATACCCTCCGCATCCTCTCCCATACATACTGCCCCCCATCATACCCCCCCCATCTACCCTCTGCACTATACTCCTCTCCCATACATACTGCCCCCATCCCCTCCGCACTCCTCTCCCATACATACTGCCCACCATCATACCCTCTGCACTCCTCTCCCATACATACTGCCCCCATCATACCCTCCGCACTCCTCTCCCATACATACTGCCCCCCCATCATACCCTCTTCACTCCTCTCCCATACATACTGCCCCCCACATACCTCTCCCCTCTCCCATACATACTGCCCCCCATCATACCCTCTGCACTCCTCTCCCATACATACTGCCCCCCATCATACCCTCTGCACTCCTCTCCCATACATACTGCCCCCCATCTCCCTCTGCATCCTCTCCCATACATACTGCCCCCCATTATACCCTCTGCACTCCTCTTCCATATATACTGCCCCCCATCATACCCTCTGTACTCCTCTCCTATACATACTGCCCCCCATCATACCCACTGCACTCCTCTCCCATACATACTGCCCCCCATCATACCCTCTGCACTCCTCTCCCATACATACTCATACCCTCTGCCCCCCATCATACCCCCCCATCATACCCTCTGTACTCCTCTCCCATACATACTGCCCCCCATCATACCCTCTGTACTCCTCTCCCATACATACTGCCCCCCATCATACCCTCTGTACTCCTCTCCTATACATACTGCCCCCCATCATACCCTCTGTACTCCTCTCCCATACATACTGCCCCCCATCATACCCTCTGCTCCTCTCCCACTCCCCCCCATCTCCCATCCTCTCCCATACTACTGCCCCCCATCATACCCTCTGTACTCCTCTCCCATACATACTGCCCCCCATCATACCCTCCGCACTCCTCTCCCATACATACTGCCCCCCATCAGGCCCTCGGCACTCCTCTCCCATACCCCCCATATACCCTCTGTACTCCTCTCCCATACATACTGCCCCCCATCATACCCTCTGTACTCCTCTCCCATACATACTGCCCCCCATCATACCCTCTGCACTCCTCTCCCATACATACTGCCCCCCATCTGGTCAGGACGACTAGCTGTCATGAAAATGGTGGCACTACCACAGCTTAAATACCAGTTCCTGACGGGTTTTTCCGCAAAGCACAATCTATGGTAAATAGGTACTTATGGCAGGGGCGGAATGCTAGATGTACTTTCGGCGGAAGGAGTGGGCCATGGTCACATCAGGGACTACTATGTAGCGTCCATACTAGTACAACTGAAACACTGGTTCCCAGGTGGGACTCCTACTAGGTGGCTAGAACTAGAATCCGCACAATGCCCTAATTCCAATTGCTATGACCTTCTCCTGTCTAGTAAATTTCTGATAGACCTATCACCTACTATCCTAGCCTCTATACGGGCGTGGAAAAGGCTGAGAAGTGAACCCCTAGGAGACACTGCTACCAGGACTATTTGTCACCCTATCACGAGTCTGCATTTATTTACACAAGACTTATATGTTAAACATTGGACATCATTAGGTATATCTACAGTAGCAGACGTAAGTATAGGTCCAGCTGTTAAATCTTTCCGTTCACTTCAGGTTGAATATAACCTGGGCTCCAAAGAATATTTTACCTATATGCGAATTTCACATTTATTGAATACGCATGCAGAGATGAGTGACAAGGTCCCATGGCGGGTGTTCATTTATCTATCCAACCCCAATACTAACATCAAGGGTATCTCCTGTCTATGCGAACCTGGGAGTCTGACCTGGGAACTGTGTACACATTAGACCAATGGAAATGTGCCATTGCATCTATATACAAAGCCTCCAGGTGCGCTAACCTGTGGGAATTGTTCCAAAAGATTCTACTCAGGTGGTACATGACCCCGACTCGGATAGCTGGATTTGACAAATCGGCCTCTCCCCTCTGCTGGAGAAACTGTGGATGAAAAGGGTCCCTGATTCACATCCTAGGACTCTGTCCCTCACTGAGGACTTATTGGACCGAGGTGTTTGGTCTGATGGGGCGGGTAACCAAAACTAGTATTCCTTTTAATGTAGGTATGGCAATCCTGTCATTGGGGATAGATAGCATTCCGTCTTCCCTCTGGAGTGTGGTAACCCACATTCTCCTGAGTGCAAGACTGGAATTGCTGAAACGCTGGAGGTGGGTGGATACACCCTCACTTTTGGACGTAATAAGGACGACCGACTTATCATATCTCCTATGAAACCATGTTTGAGGCCTCTCAAAACAAATTAGCTGAGGTAAACCACATCTGGAATCCATGGAGGGACTGGTATAGCTTAATTTTTTTCTAAATGAATGCTTCATACGAGAATTAGTAGCATCCGACTTATTTCTGTTTCTTTCCTTTCTTTCTCCTTTTCTTTCTCTTATTTGTTTTATTTTTTGCACTCCTCCTATAACCCCCATCTGTTTAGGGGATTTAATGCAATTGGTTGAGACCCGTGTTCCTCTGTTATGGGGTTTTGAACAGACCACAAACATGTTTTATTCCTGTATTACTATAGGTAACGGGGCCCGTTTTTCCAGGCGCAGCTTGTTCCCAGTAGGGGGCGCTGGAGGTTCGGGACCTTAGTTTTGTCTATAATGGTCTTTACCTATTGAATGTGAAATTAACAATTTGCATCACATGTAGCCTTGTTGCACTATGACTTTATGCTGTCCATCTCTCCTGATGTATGATTGTGTAATATCCATTTAGTGTAATGGAACTGTGAGACGTCTTTTGCATACCGTTCAACATGGAAATTGTCTGTATTATGTCAGAAAAGTCCCCACTACAGTTCTCAGATCGGCAGATGACCTTTATCAAGAGCACCTAATGCCGCATACACACGACGGGATAAACTCAGAAGGATTTTTTTGATGAAATTCTGTTCAAGCTGTCTTGCATACACACTATCGCACCAAATTCTGTCTGTCAAGAATGCAGTGATGTACAACATTACGACGACCCGAGAAAAATTAAGCTCAATGCTTCCGAGCATGCGTCGACTTAATTCTTAGCATGCATGTTTTTTTCTCCATCGGAGTTCCCTACAGACAAATGGAATTTCCGTCGGGGGGGGATTATTCAATTACGTCAGCATCAGGTGCTTGGTAGCTGGTGGTGATCCAAGCCTGATTAATTTTTTATGAAGGTCGATCAACCGAGCCGGTGGAGAGCCGCACCCTGTGATCGGTTACAAAGCCTCCAGCAGCACTGAATGTGCGTTCTGAAAGAACGCTGGATGCAGGACAAGCCAGTAGCTCAATTGCGTACTGTGCAAGCTCTGGCCAGTGATCCATCCTCAAGATCCAGTAAGCCAGTGGATTTTTGGTGGGAAAGGTTCCAAATCTGATCTTGCCCCTAGGTATTCCCACACCATGTAAAACAGGCACTGGCGATGGTTGCTGGAACCAATCATACCTTGGGGCTGCAGACTAAAAAAAATTGTCTGAACGCATCGGTCAGATGGCCACCTTCTCCACCGCTCCTTCTGTGACTCACCGAAGCCTCAGCAACACATTGTCCAGGACCAGGATTTTGTAACCTCCCAGTCTCTGGGAACGTGTTGCACAGACCTTTCTGCAAGGCCTCCCGAAGATGTTTCATCTTCTGCTCCCTCTGCGCCGGGACGATAAGGTCCGCAACCTTACTCTTGTAACGTGGATCAAGGAGGGTTGCCAGCCAGCAATGATCCCTCTCCTTAATAGCATGAATACAAGGATCCTTCTGCATGCTTTGCAGAATCAGGGAGGCCATACAGCGTAGGTTTGTTGAGACATTCGGTGCGGAGTCCTCTGGGTCACTGAGAATCACAGGATCCGCAGCCACCTCGTCCCAGCCACGTACAAGTCCATGGGTTTCTTGGGACTCTAATTGATCCCTTAAAGACTGCTGCTGATGCTGAGTGCAAGGCTCCACCTCCATGCTGACCCAATCCTCCACCCTCCTCCCTCCCTCTTTCTCCCTCCCTCCTCCTCCCTCCTCCCTGTCTGGATAAAAGGGGCCTTGAGAGGTAAGGAAGTCCTCTTCCTCCCTCTGTTCTATCTTAAGGGCCCTGTCCATTATTCCACGCAGCGTGTGCGCCAACAGGTGGATAAGAGGGACAGTGTCACTGATGCATGCACTGTCACTGCTCACCATCCCCGTGGCCTCCTTAAATGGTGACAGCACATTCATTTCACAGATTAGGCGGTTCTTGGGCAGGTTGTATTAGTTTTAGAGGTCAGCTGAGCACTGGCATTATATGACTCGGAAATGCACATAGTTTCCTGGCCTGCTTCAGGATATCCTGTAAGCCCGGGTACCTGCTGCACCACCAAATTCAGGCTGGCATGGCGTCAACCACCTCTGAGACTGCTCCTGGAGAGCTGATGGAACCTCTGGCCCAGTGTGGCTCCTGTCCCCCAAGCACACCAGCTCAAGCACCGCATGCATCTCTTTGCCTGCATACCTGCGTAGCCCCTTAAACGCCTACGGAGCACTGCTGGTTCTGAGGACACATCGGCACAGGAAGAGGCCACAGAGGAATAACAAGAGCAGGGATGGAGGAGAGAGGTATGTCGCAACCAGTAGTAGCATTTTGGAGGCGTGGTGGCGAACAACCTCCAACACTACTATACCTTGTCCTGCATCCTTCCCAGCTGCCAGCAGAGTCACCCAATGCACAGTGAAAGATAGGTAACGTCCCTGTCCATGCCTGCTGGACCATGAGTCAGTGGTAATATGCACCTTACCACTGACCGCCCTGTCCAGTGAGGCATGGACATGGCGGTAAAGAGCCGGAATCGCCTTCTGTGAGAAAAAGTGTTGTTTGGGAATTTGCCCCCTGAGGTACCGCACATTCCACAAACTCACAGAAGGTGGCATAATCTACCAACTGAAAAGGCAGCAGTTGAAGTGCTAGCAATTTAGCTAAGCTAGCATTCAACCACTGGGCATGTGGGTGGCTGGGAGAGAACTTCTTTTGGCGCTGCAGCAGCTGGGGCATGGAAATTTGCCTGGTACAATCTGACGTTGGTGTACCGATAGTAGATTGGCTGCAAGTACTTGGCTGTGACACACCTAATTCTGCACCTTCACTCCTATCAGTGCAGGCTTCAGAGAGGACTGAGGGTATAGTGGGGTTGGAGAGCCCAGCTTATGAGGAGCAAGGAAAGGTCTGCTTTGTTCTTTGATGTGGTACGCTTGCCAACGAAGTGCATGGCAGGTCAACATATGTCTGGTGAAGCATGTG
Organism: Rana kukunoris; assembly: GCA_029574335.1. Classification (NCBI taxonomy): domain Eukaryota; kingdom Metazoa; phylum Chordata; class Amphibia; order Anura; family Ranidae; genus Rana; species Rana kukunoris. The sequence goes on along the minus strand of CM056050.1, from coordinate 1,197,271 downwards.
GTGCCCAAGGTTGATGTTTTGGCCATGCGAGATACCCTTGCACCATATGTTGCAAATAGTAGCGGTGCGATCTGATGCACATGTCTCAAAAAAGGCCCACACCAAAGAACTTTTAGAATAACGCTCAGACAGCAGCGCCCTGCACATGCTGAGCTCTGCGTTGTGATGCAGTCGGTGTGCTGCCCTTAACCACTTCCCGCCCTGTCAATAGTGAATTGACGTCTGGTAAGTGGTTTTGTCACCCTGACTGTAGGTCCTGCAGGATAACAGCCGCCGTGCGCCCAGGGGGCGCTCATCGCGGTGATCAGTGATACAGTGTGTCAGTCTGACACACCGCTACACTGATCTCGGTAAAGAGCCTCCGGTCCAATCACGGCTGATCACAATGTAAACAGGAAAAGCTGCTGATCTGCTTTTCTTCACTCCCGTCTGATCAATGTGAGTAGAGGAGAGATGATCGGCTGCTCTCCTGACAGGGGGTTTGTGCTGATAGATCACTGCACAGGACCACCAGCATGCCACCCAAGATCACCAGGGATGGCCATCCACACTTGACCACCAGGTAAGCCCCCTAGACCACCAGGGAATGCCAATCGGTGCCCAGGTAGCTGCCAACCAGTGCCCATTCAAAATCCCTGCCAGTGCCACCAGGGATACCCATCAGTGCTGAATGTCAGTGCCCATAAGTGCCATGTAACTGTGCCCAGCAGTGCCGCCTATCAATGCCATCCATAAGTACCCACCATTGCAGCCTTTCAGTGTTGCCTATCAGTGCCACCTACCAGTGCCCATCAATGCCGCATATCGGTGCCCTTCGTCAGAGCCTGTTGGTGCCAACTTATCAGTGCCGTCTTGTCAGTGCCCATCGGTGAAGGAGAAAACATATTTATTTACAACATGTTATAACAGAAAAAAAAAATGTTTTAAAAAAAAATATATTTTTTTTTGTATAGCAAAAAATAAAAACCCCAGAGGCGATCAAATACCACCAAAAGAAAGCTCTATTTGTGGGAACAAAATGATAACAATTCTGTCTATCTCTAATCTCTATCCTGTGATTGGCCAATCGTCAGCCAGCAATGCACTGCGATGACGCCACTTGAATTTGGCGCGAACAGCCCGTAACGTTCGTATTTTGACAAACGTTCGACCATGAGTTCGACTCGAATACAAAGCCCATCCCTAAATGTTGGAGCAAGAGAAAAAATTCTACCACCAGACCTCCTCTGTAACTCATAACTGGTAACCTGTAAAAGCGTTTAAAGCGTCGCCTATGGCAGTTTTTAGGTACCGTAGTTTGTCGCCATTCCAGGAGTGTGCGCAATTATAAAGTGTGACATGTTGGGTGTCTATTTACTCGCTGTAACATCATCTTTCATATTATACTAAAGGATTGGGGTAACTATTGTGTGTTTTTTTTATTTATTTTTTTCACAAAAAATTGCATCTGCAAAACCGCTACACAAATACTGTGTGATATAAAAAAAATGTAATGATCACCATTTTATTCTCTAGGGTCTCTGCTAAAAGTAACATATATAATGTTTGGGGTTCTAAGTCATTTTCTAGCAAAATGTACTGATTTAAACTTGTAAACAAAAAGTGACAAAAAAAAGCCTGGGGGGGTCAAATGGTTAAAGGGGGAGGGGTTCTCCTTTGCTTGTACTGAATGAGAAGCACATGGCAGTGAATGACTTCAAATTCGACTCCCCCTCCCCCTCTCTCTGTGTTTGTAGTCAGCATGGCTCCCAGGACATCTGTGGGGGAGGGGCCCCCTGTGAGGAAGCTGGCTCACAATGTGATTGGGGTCTTCCCAGATCCGTAGTGCAGACACAGAACGTCCCTCACACCTCTCAGCCAGGACAAGAAGCCTCCATCTTCCATCGGGGACACGGAGGAGAACTTTCCCCTGATTGTGGACACTTGTGAGCCGGAGGAAGAGAAGCCGAGAGTTGGGAGAGATTTCCCCCTTCATGTCCAGTCACCGTGCTGGGAGGAGTCAGAAGTCACCCGACCATAGAAGAGGAGCCAAGAAGGGACAATCCGAGAGGACCCCAACCATAGAAGACTCATCAGAGGAGCCAAGAGGGACCATCCGAGAGGATCCCAACCATAGAAGACTCATCAGAGGAGCCAAGAGGGACCATCCGAGAGGGACCATCCGAGAGGACCCCAACGATAGAAGTCTCATCAGAGGAGCCAAGAGGGACCATCCGAGAGGGACCACCTGAGAGGACCCCAAATATAGAAGACTCATCAGAGGAGCCAAGAGGGACCATCCGAGAGGGACCACCTGAGAGGACCCCAAATATAGAAGACTCATCAGAGGAGCTCCACATCAACCTCCAGACCAGGACATCATCAGCCAGGTATTCATCTCCCACTGAGTATCACTATCCCCCCCCCATACTCTATCTCCCCTCATAGCCCCACTATTTTCCCCATCCACCTCTCCCCCCCCCCCCCCCCCTCACACTGCCTCCCTGTCTACCACTCTGAGCACCAATGCCTCCTTTCTCTGTACTGTATATCTATATTCCCATTTTTTTTCCCCTATAAAATTACTAATGTCCAACATTTCCCTTTATTGAATATCCCCCCAACCCCACTGACTACAGATAACAGGCCTTTCCCCCTCCCATTTACCTCTCACTTCCCACATATCCACCCCTCTTCCCTGTCACCCCAACTGCCTCCATGTTCACCCCATTTCCTCCCCGTCACCATGTTGTATGTTACTAGACTGCTCCCTAACCGTTCGAGTTCCCCAGATTGTATGTAAGATCTGTATCTACCCGAGTCTGGTCAGCCAGCTAGATATGTGTTTGTAGTCTCCCTCTAGTGGTGGGCAGAGGTATTGCAAGCTGTGCCAAGTCTATCACAGCTGGTTTTATTAGCTAGAAGAGATGGGCTTGAGTTTTTTTGTTTTGTATTTTGCCACCCCATGTGCCCGATCCCACCGAGAAGCCGGCACTGCAAAGCACTAATCACAGGCAGTGAGACATTTCCCGATCCACAAACCAGGAAATGTCTCACTGCCTGTGATTAGTGATGTGCAATGCCGGCTTCCTGGCGGGATCCTGAACACGCCTGAGCCCATCTCTACTGGCTACCAATAATCTCCCTCTCCTTCCCTCCTCCACCAAACAAGGTCCTCTTCTGGTTTCCTAGTTCCCGTGGGGCTTCCCTCCTTGTCATGTGTGTGGCAGTGGTGGGATAATAGAGTGTGTGTGCTGTTATACAGCTGTTACCCCTGTCTGGGGTGGGAACTTGGGGTTCTCCTGACAATCTACCAGCGTGCTGGGTGATTTCTGTGGATATACAACAGAATGTGATACCCCGTGGGTTGTCTGACCCCCCCCCCCCACATTTCTGTACCCCAATACTAAATGCCTTTCTACTCTATATATTGTGTTGTACATTACAGTAGTGCTGACTGCTCACCCTTTTACTGATATTATGGTTGTACCGATATCGGTATCGGGACCGATACTGAGCATTTGCGGGAGTACTTGCAAATGCCCCCGATGCCAGATCTAAAATTCAGCCCCCTCGCAACGCCACCGCATACCACAACGCCGCTGCATAGTTAATACGTGCGGGAAACATTACAGCTTTAATTTGAATAGCTGTAATGTTCCCCGCTGTGCCGCATATAGACACCCCCCTTGCTCTGGATTGGACGGGTGATCTGTCCAATCCCGAGCAAGGGGGAGTGTCTATACGTGGCGCGGCGGGGAACACTACAGCTATTCAAATGAAAGCTGTAATGTTTCCCATGCATATTAACCATGCGGCGGCATCTAGGTATGGGGGGACATGGCTGCATTTGGGGACACATTTAAAAAAAAGTATCGGTACTTGTACTCGGTCCTAAAAAAGTGGTATCGGGACAACCCTAACTGTTATATATATAATTACAAAATACACATACTGTATAGAGAGATAATGACTGGCAGGACTGTGGGTGGGGTGTGTGGGGTGTGTGGGGTCACCTTGGTTCTCATACACATGGTGAGGGGCTCCGGGGTGTATGGGGTCACCTAGGTTCTCATACACATGGTGAGGGGCTCCGGGGTGTATGGGGTCACCTAGGTTCTCATACTCATGGTGAGGGGCTCCGGGGTGTATGGGGTCACCTAGGTTCTCATACACATGGTGAGGGGCTCCGGGGTGTATGGGGGTCCCCTTGGTTCTCATACACATGGTGAGGGGCTCCGGGTTGTATGACTGATGTGGAGAATACAAACATTCTCCTCTCTCAGAATCCTAATCATTTGTGTTGTGGGTCCTGGAGCCCGAGGTTTTGTAGAGCTTTGGGTGGGATAAATCCTCCACTCCCAGGTCCACATTTCTCCTAGAATCCAGACCTCATTATTGGTGTCAGCTGTGCACAAGCCTTTATATAGGGGAGCTGACTGATCAGGGCTCTCTCTCTGCTGCTGGGTGAAAAGACTGACTGCTGACACAACACTATAAAATGTACAAGAGCTGCCTGTTTGTTTTGTGCAACCCCATTGGGTGGGCTCCCTGGTAGTCAGGAATAGGGGTGATATTCAGGTTCAGGGTAACAGGCATTGGCAACCGTTCCCACTCCTTTGGGTCTCGTGGTCGGTTGGTCATCCAGCACTTGCCCCATCTAGGTTCCAGGCAGGCAGCGTAGAGACGAGTGAAAGGCAGTGGGCGGGCGTCTCCTTTTCCTATGCATCCAATAGGATCAGCTGTCTCTTCAAGCAATCGGATGACGGGTCTCACAACCTACTTTCTGATTTGGCCGGGAGGAGAATCCGTGTGAGAATAGAGAATATTCATTTGCTATTCTCACACAACTGGGTGGGCTCAGAGAGCAGTGCTCTGCGCCTCAAAGCACACCCTATTTTGAAGCCTATTAGACCCTCGGGCTCTTTTTTTTTTTTTAATAATTATCTTTTATTTATTTTTATAAACAAGAAAGCAACACGAAAAACACAAGAAAACGGGATATGCAGAATCCAATACAACATCTTATTTATATATGGACATTATAATACATCTCTATCTTAAACTCTTTTACTATTCCTGGTCTACAGCAGAGGGAAATTATAATATTTTATATCACAAGCAATTTCCATTCCCCCCAGGGGAGATGTAGAAACCAAAATACTATTTCAACTTTTAACTAAATTTCAAACTTCCCCAAGTGTTCCATCTCCTCCCTGATTGTCCATTTATTCTCTATGTATTCGACAAATTCCCTCTTTTATCTCCATCACGTTGCCTTCCCTATTTTATCCCCTCAATCCCTCCCCCCTTATCCCCTCCTCAAGACCCCCATCTCCACCTCTTCTCCTCCTCCATCCGCGTACACCCACGGACACGGAGGGAAGAGGAGAGGAAGAAGGAGACAAAAAAAAAAAAAAACAACAAAAAAAAGCAAATACCACAGACATAACCCAATAACACAACAACCCCCCCCCCCCCCCCCCGCTGTCCCCTCCTCGGCGAGAAATTTCATCTTTCCTTCCTCTTCCCTTTCCCTTCTTTCCTCGACCTCTAATCTTTATTCTTACTCCCCTAGTAACTTTTTACCTTCTTCTGATTGTACAAATAATTCCCAGGGTGCCCATATTATTTTATTTTGCTCTTTCTTATCTATTGGCCTCGGTAAGAGTTTCTCCATTATTCCTATTTTCCTTACTTTTTTAAGCCACATAGATATTGGAGGTGCTTCCGGGTCTTTCCATTTTATTGCAATGCAAATTTTAGCCGCATTTATCAGATGATCTATCATTGATCCTGTATATCTTTTCAAAGAAATTTCTGTATGATGTAATAGGAAGAATGAGGGGTCATCTGGAATCTGGTGTTCTGTAAGTGGTTGGGTAATTCTCCGTACTGTTTCCCAAAATTGTTGTATTATTGGACACCCCCAGAATATATGCCACATTGTCCCTTTCTCCCCACACCCTCTCCAGCATCTCTCTGAAATTTCAGAAAAGAATATATTTAGACGCGCTGGCGTATAGTACCACCTTGTTAATATTTTATAATTTAATTCTTGTATTTTCGTACATCTTGAGGAGTTTAACGCTAAATTTATGATATTTTGGCATTGTATTGGGGAAAAGGTTTGGCCTAAAGCTCTCTCCCATTTGGCGAGGCTTGGCATTCTAAAGTCTTCCGGTGGTGCAGTCAACAGTGTATACATTTTCGAGACCATATGGGCCAATGGTTCCGCTCCTCCACAATACTCCTCAAACTTTGTAAGTGGGCGTCTGTACTTTTCTGCACCACCTAGAGTCTCCAAAAAATGTCGTAATTGTCGCGCTTGCCATATCGGGATTTCATATCCCCCTTGTGAGATTTCTCCTATTGTTTTCCATCCCCTTTCTCCTAGAAAGTGAGAGGCTTGAAATCTTCCATTATCTCTTAATTTCTTAAATATTTGAGACTCCATGCCTGGCTGAAATTCTGGATTTCCTATTATTGGATAGAGGGGGGAGTTTTTAGTCGAAAAGTTTGAATTATAACATACTTTATTTCCGGTCCATAATGTTGGACCTATCGTAGGGTGGGTTTTAACTATAAGGGGTAATGCTGAATAACACCATATTGCCCTATTTAACGGTACTGGGCTCATTTGTTGCTCTAAAGTAATCCATAGTTTATAATCCCCATGTCTGCTCCAATCGGCTATCCTTCCCAGCTGGACTGCTTGATAGTATTTTAGCATATCCGGTGCTGCTATTCCACCAGCCTTCTTGGGTAGGATCAATAGTTTCCTACCAATCCTAGGCCTTTTACTCCCCCATATAAATTTCATAAATAAAGCCCTGACTTGATTGAAGTATGCCATGGGGATCTGAATTGGTAGCGCTTGGAAAAGATAGAGGAATTTTGGCACTACACTCATTTTTAAAATATTGGATCTCCCGAACCAAGAGTGCATCCCCCTACTCCATCCATCCAGCATTGTTCTAACTGTACTCAGTAATGGTTTAAAATTTTACTCAAAAGTATCCTAAAGGTGGCATTTGTGTTCCCAAATAATTCAGTGCCCTGGTCGTCCATTTAAATTTAAAGCTATGTTCTAAACCGGTTTTAATCAACTCCGGGAGAGCGACTCCCATCGCCTCTGATTTACTGTAATTTATTTTAAAATTTGACATCTTCCCATAGATTTCTACTTCTTTCATTAAATTTGGTAAGGATATCTGTGGTTTGATTAAGGAAAAAAGCATATCATCTGCGTAAGCTGATACTTTATATTCCATTCCCCCTAGTTGAATACCCACTATGTCTCTATTCTGTCGGATCTTATTTAATAATGGTTCTAATGTCAATGCAAATAATAAGGGCGACAAGGGGCAGCCCTGCCTGGTACCGTTTGTAATTGCTAGGGGTTCAGAATATACCCCATTTACCTTTACTAAAGCTCTGGGTCCCGCATACACCCCTGCTATCCACTGTAACATCCGCTCTCCCAGACCCATTTGTTTTACTGTTCCAAGCATAAACTCCCAATTCACTCTATCGAATGCTTTCTCTGCATCTGTATTCAGGAAAACACTCGAAATCTTTTTTTTATTTGCTTGGTGTATTAAATTTAACACTTTAATAGTACTATCTCTCGCTTCTCTAGTTGGTATAAACCCAACTTGGTCTAAATGAACCAATTTTGAAAGGTAGGGCTGTATGCGGGATGCCAGAATCTTTGTCAGTATTTTAATATCTACATTTATTAATGATATTGGTCTATAACTAGAGCATAACCCTGGATCCTTCCCTTCTTTCGGTATAACCGTAATATGTGCCAATAGCGCCTCCTGAGGTAGAGATCTTGTTTGTCCGACTGTATTAAATAATTTAGTCATATAGGTCCCCAGTAGTGTACTAAAGCTTTTATAGTATTGTATTGTAAACCCATCTGGGCCCGGGGCTTTACCATGTTTTATTGTTTTCATTGTTGATTGCACTTCCTCCAGAGTAATTGGTTTTTCTAAATCTCTTCGTTCTGGAGATGTTAATCTGGACAGACCTGCTGACGATATGTATTTCTCCACAGACCCAGAGGGGTTCACCATTCCTTGAAGATTATATAAAGAGGCATAATATTTCTTGAATTCTTGCGCTATTTCTTTTGAAAGGTAGAGTTTTTGATCTACTTTTGTTTTAATAAATGGAATATATGACTGTGATTGTAGTTTTTTTAATTTTTTTGCTAGTAACTTCCCACATTTTTCACCTGAGTCATACGTCATCTTCTCTGCATATTGTAAAACTGCTTCAGCTTTATATCTAAGGAGATCTGCTACCTGTCTTCTTAAATGTGTTAATTCAATTCCTATACCCGTTTCTGTCTTCTTTTTATGTTGTATCTCCAGTCTCTGTATCCTTTCTAATATTTCTTTTATTTGTTTTTCTCTTGCTTTCTTAACTCTGGAGCCATGTTTTATTAGAACCCCTCGGATTACTGTTTTGTGGGCTTCCCAAACTATTCCTGGAGCACTTTCTTCGTTATCATTTATCTGGAAATACCACATTATTTCTTTTTTTACATCTTCAATTATATCGGGATTCTGTAATAGACTCTCATTTAATCTCCACCTCCTTTCTAACGTCTGAGTTCCCTCTCCCCAAGTTATTTCCATAGTTACCGGTGCGTGGTCTGTCCATGTTATATTCCCGATTGAAATATCCTGTACTAGGTGTAACCACTGATGAGGTATCAGAAAGAGGTCTATTCTTGAATAAGTTTGATGTGGGTTTGAGTAGTACGTGTAATCTTTCTCTCCTGCATGTAGGATACGCCATCCATCTACTAACTGAAATTCGTGTAATTTTTGTATAATTCGTTTTCTGGTGCCACTGGGTACCGAAGATACCCCTTCCGAGGTGTCTTCCTTTGGATCCAAGGGGATATTCAAGTCCCCGCCACAAATCAACTTACCCTCTTTAAAGTTCATCAGTTTAGTGATCACCTTCACTAAAAAACTATCTTGATGTACATTTGGTGCATAAATGGTGGCTAGTGTTACCTTCTCACCCCCTATTGCCCCTTTAAGAAAAAGGAATCTTCCTCCCGGATCTGCGTATTTATCCGTTAGGGACCATGGTATTCTATTTGCTATCACGATTGCTACTCCTTTACTTTTAGCTTCCTGGTTTGAGGCCTGGTATACCTTTGGGAAGTTCCTATTTTGAAGATATGTATATGCCCCTTCTTTAAAATGTGTTTCCTGAATTAGTCCTATATCTGTTTTAAGAGATTTTAATTCATTTAATAATATCTTACGTTTTTCGGGGATATTAAGTCCTCTCACATTTAGGGAAGTTACCCTGATCTTATCCATCTCTCTCACCACGTTGAGCCAACAGCGGAGGAGGAGAGATCACAACACGACAGATAGAAAAAAAAAATGTTACACAAACACAGTCTCCTCCTATAGGGGTCCCAGGAGGTTCCCAGGAGGTTCTATGTTACGGCTTCTACGTGGGACTTCCACTATCCCGTAGTTGCCGAGAATAGGGGGAACTGACCTCCAACAGCAAGAGTGGCTGAGCTCCTGCCTCCTCTCCTCCCTCTGTTTAATTTCTCTCTAAACCCATTCTGTCTTATTTACCCTGTGACTGCCCCCCCTTTTTTATTTCTTATTCCACTCTCTCACCTTCTGATCTCTGTTCCAGTGTCATGACTAGTTTTTATATTACTTCCTTCCCCCTTCTCCACATCCCCCTCCCTCCCCTCTCGTAACTGCCCCCTCCTCATAATTCTTTCCTTTATATATATACATACTCTACCCATTAATATCTCCAATTTCCCTTAATTTCATATAAATTCTGATTTGCTTTCTCATTTATAGCAGGTCATACATTCAAAATATATGCATTATTTATACTCTTCATAATATTCATATATTGATGTACTGGGTCAATTATTTATACATAACACCGATTTTTAGATCCGATTTAATTCTTCCCCCCATCTACCTCCCCCTGCCTTATCATATATATTCCCTAACTCCCTACTTTCGTGACTCCCTCTTTATATTTCTCTCCTCATTAATCGTTATAGTACTGGATCTGCATATTCCCCTTCTTAACCCCCCCCTGTACCCCTTAATGTGAATTACCTTATCCCCCAATATGTGTAGTTGTTGGGCTTCCCACAGGCCCAAACTCCTTTCCCCCCCTAATACATTGTTTGGCATGATTATCATGTGAGGCATAAAATGCCATTCTAAACTATAATGTGATGTGTTTTAACTCAATTGTGTCTAATGTATATCCCCCATCTAAAATCCCCCCATTTCCCCCTTCCCACTCATCCCTTCCCTTTATCATTCTATTGATTCTTAATAAACCCTCTTTCTACCCTCTCTCCCCTCTCTTTCTACCCTCTCTCCCCCTAAACATACTAGTGTAGATGGTCCTGTGCTCCCCCTCTTACTTTTATTTATTTTATCTTGTGTTAACCCATGGTGTCGAAAAATAAAAAATAAAAAATACACATATATATACATTCCCTGTGGTTTAGGGTATCCTATCTTAATCTAATTGCTAATATGCAGTCCTGAAATATTTATATTATATTAAATTATATTACATTATAAAATGTTTAATCATGTTATATTTCAATAATATCTAAGCATTACAGTAGGGGGTCATAGTATTCATAGTATTCATTCTTATTAATTTATAGTCCCTGGGAGGCAGGAGATAACAAAAAAAAAAAAAAAAAGAAAGGACGGGGGAGGGGGCTCCTATCAGAGCGCTGCGTTAATATATCCATATAGAATAACTCTTCCCATTAACCCCCAAAAATGGGAGAGAGAGCAAAAAAAAAAATTTGTGTATGTACCCGGGCAGAGTCAATCCATTTCTCCCTTACTCCTTCTCCTCTTGACCCTCTTCATATGTTACGCCTGAAGGGTGTCCAGATGGTGGCCGTATTGGGCAACCGAGAAGAAAAAAAAAAAAAGGAGAGTAGCAGGGGGCGGGGAGAAGAAGACAAAAAAAAAAAGAAAAAACAAAGATAGCCATCCGGCTATTCTAAGACCAAAATAAGTCATATATAGTCATTTTCTTATACTACCATATTTTCTCCTTCCATTTTATATTTTAGACTCACGGTTTTCCTGACACTGTCTCTATAATTCATTTGGATTTTCTACTGTTCTTCTACGTTGTGGCTCTCGATCCTTTGTTGTTTGTGTGCCGCCTTTCCGGCGTGATCTTTCTATTGGCCGCAGCCAATCTGGTACCTCAAACTTTTCTATTCCCAGAAAGTTGAACAACTCTGAAAGCTCTGACGGTTCTGACAGTAAGAATGAGAGTGGCCCTTTCTTCACAAAAAGCGCAATAGGGTATCCCCAACTGTAAGTTCCACCAAGCAGATTTAATTTTATTCAGAAGCGGGCGTAATTGTGCCCGGCGTTGTAACGTGGCCCATGAGAGATCTGGAAGGATTTTTATTTCCATTTCCTCAAATCTTATTGTCTTTACTTCCCATGCCTTACGGCTAATTATTTCTTTATGGGCATAGTGGTGGAAGCGACCTATCACGTCTCTGGGTCTAGCCGGGTCACTGGGCCGTGGCCCCAGGGTCCTGTGTAGTCGGTCAAATTCAATATGCTTCTGACCCTGTAATGATTCGACTCCAAGCTGCTGGCATATCGTTTTTACTACTCTTTGTAGAGAATCTCCCTCAATCTCTTCCGATATCCCTCTGAACCTAAGATTTAGCCTTCGGCTCCTGTCTTCGATCTCTTCAAATTTCAGATAGATCGCCAGGCTCTGTGATCTATATTGGTGCGCTTTTTTACTTATCTCCTCTAACTTGGTTACCCGATCTTCCAGTTTTACCACTCGTGTCCCCTCTTCTGAGATTTTTTCTGAGAGGGCCTGTACTTCAGATCTAATTAACTGCAGTTCCTTCCGATGGCCCTCCTCTAGCCGGGTCACAAGCGTTTCCATCTCATCCCTTGTCGGGAGAGCCTGCAGGATCGCCATCTCATCCCGAGTTGGTAATGCCTGAAGAATCGCCATTAAGTCTATTCCACTCATGGTATTTTCAGCCATATTCTTATGCTCCCAACTACTTTTCTCCTCCTGTTCTTGTCCCTCCTCCGTGGGCAGGGATGTATTAAGGCTCATTCGGGGTGCTGCTCTAGGTATCTCTGGATACTCTGGGCCAGATTCACGAACAGTTAGGCTGGCGGATCGAGTGATCCGCCAGCCTAACTGTGACTTTGAGCCGGCGTTTCTGTTTTCTGTAACCAGAAAACAAGAAACGCCGGGTTGAAGTTCCGATGCGAGCAGCGTAACTGAGTTTCGCCATCGCATCGTTACTTCAACTTAAAAATGGCGCCGGGGGCGTTCCCGCCGATTTACGCTCAAAAAATATGTTAATGAGCGGAAATTGGCAATTCACGATCGAATCTCTGGCTGCGACGCAATGACGATACGACGTTTCCGGACGGGATACGCGGCGCATAGATATACCTACATGGGGTTGGAGTATCCTATGTTAGGTATAGGCGTCGTCATCGCGTCGGGAAAAAAAAAGTTTGAGTCTTTAGCTGCTTCTGCTGCGTGTATATTCAGTTTTTTTTCTTGGCTACATTCATAACGTTTTTAACACAAAAATGAGCACTGATCAGCCCCCCCCCCCAGAGTCTTGATCCTACTACGTCAGCTATGCTCAGGGATGGTGGAAGCCCCTCATAATGAGCACAGCACAGGGATGGTGGGAGCTCCTCATAACGAGTCGACGACTGCCATTGGATTGAATATACATTAACTTTATTATGAGCGGCTCCCACCATCCCTGTGCTGTGCTCATTATGAGGGGCTCCCACCATCCCTGTGCTCATTATGAGGGGCTCCCACCATCCCTGTGCTGTGCTCATTATGAGGGGCTCCCACCATCCCTGTGCTGTGCTCATTATGAGGGGCTCCCACCATCCCTGTGCTGTGCTCATTATGAGGGGCTCCCACTATCCCTGTATTGTGCTCATTATGAGGGGCTCCCACCATTCCTTATGCTGTGCTGACTTCCTTCTGGGGCTATACCCCTGCTGTGCTCATTATGTGGGGGGCTTCCACCATCCCTGTTCTGTGCTGACTTCCTGGGTTTGCTTATTCATTCATCACAAATGTTCATAATTGTTATGAAAAGTTAACAAACATTTGACCCATTCTGTAAAAAAAATCATATTTCGTAATATTCAGAAGCATAGCAATTCGGATTTTAGATGCTTGCGAATGTACACATTTTTAGAAATTCGTACGAAACAAATCTGTCTACTATCTGATATCTGCTGGAGAATTGGAATGGGGAGCTCAGGTGGAGGAGATGTTCTCCGGGGAATGGGGAGCTCAGGTGGAGGAGATGTTCTCTGGGAAATGGGGAGCTCAGACGGAGGAAAAGTTCTCTGGGAAATGGGGAGCTCAGACGGAGGAGATGTTCTCCAGGGAATGGTGAGCTCAGACAGAGCAGAGGAGATGTTCTCCGGGGAATGGGGAGCTCAGACGGAGGAGATGTTCTCCGGGGAATGGGGAGCTCAGACGGAGGAGATGTTCTCCGGGAAATGGGGAGCTCAGACGGAGGAGATGTTCTCCGGGGAATGGGGAGCTCAGACGGAGGAGATGTTCTCCGGGGAATGGGGAGCTCAGACGGAGGAGATGTTCTCGGGGGAATGGGGAGCTCAGACGGAGGAGATGTTCTCCGGGGAATGGGGAGCTCAGACGGAGGAGATGTTCTCCCTGGAATAGGGAGCTCAGACGGAGGAGATGTTCTCCGGGGAATGGGGAGCTCAGACGGAGGAGATGTTCTCCGGGGAATGGGGAGCTCAGACGGAGGAGATGTTCTCCGGGGAATGGGGAGCTCAGACGGAGGAGATGTTCTCCCTGGAATAGGGAGCTCAGACAGAGGAGATGTTCTCCGAGGAATGGGGAGCTCAGACAGACGAGACTTTCTCCGGGGTTGAATGTAAAGATCTGGAAGGAAGATGAAAATGATGAAGGTGAGGAGGTTCCTCATGAAATCTGTCTGAGACGCTCACAAGGCGCTGGACTGGTTTCCAAGGTGGCGGGCTTACCATTTCCATTGGTTCAACTGAGGAATGATCCAATGCTGCTACCATTGGCCATCAAAGCATTAACCCTCCACTCCAGTGATGGTGAACCCATGGCACGCAGAGCCGTCTCTGTGGGTATGCCAGAGCCGCCATCACTGCCCACCCTGTGACAAGGGGGGAGCGAGCGCGGGCTGTCAGTATATTTCCCCCGCTCACCCCCTTCTTCCATCAAGCAGTACAGGGCAGGAATCACCATCCACTCTGATTTCTCCTGCCTCCCATTTGGCTGCAGCCATGGACCAATGAGCAGCCAGGATGAGGGGACCATGGGACAAGTAGTCCCTGAAGACTATGGCTCTATTTTTATCAATTAGGAGGAGGGACAGCCTGGAGCCCAAGTAAAAAGGACAGAGGGGGAAGGGCGAGAGGAGTGCAGAGACGAGAGGGAGAGGAGGCTAAAGTGCTTCGTAAGGTAGAGAGAGAGCCAAAGCCACAACAGCCCCTGATTTAAAGTGCCCCCATCCCTCCCTGCTTACAAATGCTTAAAGTTACAGTGTTAAAAAATTTGTGAGAGGAGTGCGGAGACAAGGGCGAGAGGAGTGAGGAGACGAGAGGAGTGAGGAGACGAGAGGAGGGCGGAGACGAGGGCGAGAGGAGTGCGGAGATGAGAGGAGGGCGGAGACGAGGGCGAGAGGAGGGCGGAGATGAGGGCGAGAGGAGTGCGGAGACGAGAGGAGGGCGGAGACGAGGGCGAGAGGAGTGCGGAGACGAGAGGAGGGCGGAGACAAGGGCGAGAGGAGGGCGTAGACGAGGGCGAGAGGAGTGCGGAGACGAGAGGAGGGCGGAGACGAGGGCGAGAGGAGTTCGGAGACGAGAGAAGGGCGGAGACGAGGGCGAGAGGAGTGTGGAGACGAGGGCGAGAGGAGTGCGGAGACAAGGGCAAGTGGAGTGCGGAGACTAGGGTGAGAGGAGCGCGGAGACGAGGACTAGAGGAGTGCAGAGATGAGGGCGAGAGAAGTGCAGAAACGAGGGTGAGAGGAGTGCGGAGATAAGAGGGAGAGTGGTTCAGGAGGGAGGGAGAGCCTAAGCCACAACAGCCCCTGATTTAAAGTGCCCCCATTCCCCCCGTCCTCACATGTAAATGCAAAACGCGCACGTAGGTCCCGCACACATATGTAAACAGTGATCGCACCACACATGTGAGGTATCACTGCGATCGTCAGAGCGAGAGAAATAATTCTACCACCAGACCTCCTCTGTAATTAATAACTGGTAACCTGTAATGGTGTTTAAAGCGTCGCCTATGGCGTTTTTTAAGTACCATCAATTTGTCGCCACTCCAGGAGTGTGCGCAATTATAAAGTGTGACATGTTGGGTATCGATTTACTCGCTGTAACATCATCTTTCACATTATGCAAAATAATTGGGGTAACTATTGTTTTATTTTTATTTTTTTTCACAAAAAATTGCATCTGCAAAACCGCAACACAAATACTGTGTGATATAAAAAATTGTAATGATCACCATTTTATTCTCTAGGGTCTCTGCTAAAAATAGAACTCCCAAACATTATACATTTTAAGTCATTTTCTACCAAAACGTGCTAATTTAGATTTGTAAACAAAAAGTGCCAAAAAAAGCCGGGGGGGGAGGGGGTTCTCCTTTGATTGTAGTGAAGGAGAAGCACATGGCAGTGAATGACTCCAAATGTGAGTCCCCCCTCCCCCTCTCTCTGTGTTTGTAGTCAGCATGGCCCCATGACATTTGTGGGGGAGGGGCCCCCTGTGTGAAGCTGGCTCACAATATGATTGGAGTCTTCCCAGATCCGTAGTGCAGACACAGAACGTCCCTCACACCTCTCAGCCAGGACAAGAAGCCTCCATCTTCCATCGGGGACACGGAGGAGAACTTTCCCCTGATTGTGGACACTTGTGAGCCGGAGGAAGAGAAGCCGAGAGTTGGGAGAGATTTCCTTTCATGTCCTGTGCTGGGAAGAGTCAGAAGTCACCCGACCATGAGCCAGGTATTTATCTCTCACTGAGTAGCACTAACTCCCCACAGATTTCTGTGGATATATAACAGAAGGTGATACCCCGTGGTTTGTGTGACCCCCCACATCCTTGTACCCCGATACTAAATGTCTTTCTATATATTGTGTTGTACATTTACAATAGTGCTGACTGCTCACCCTTTTACCGATTATATATATGTACTACAAAATACACATACTGTAATGACTGGCAGGACTGTAGGAGGGGTGTATGGGGGTCACCTAGGTTCTCATACACATAGTCCGGGGTGTATGGGGCTCCGAGGTGTATGGCCGATACACATGTGAGAAATACAAAAATTCTGCTCTCTAGGTTCTCATACACATGGTGAGGGGCTCTGTATGACTGATGTGGAGAATACATTCTGAATCCTAATCATTTGTGTTCTGGGTCCTGGAGCCCGAGGTTTTGTAGAGCTTTGGGTGGGATAAATCCTCCACTCCCAGGTCCACATTTCTCCTAGAATCCAGACCTCATTATTGGTGTCAGCTGTGCACAAGCCTTTATATAGGGGAGCTGACTGATCAGGGCTCTCTCTCTGCTGCTGGGTGAAAAGACTGACTGCTGACACAACACTATATAATGTACAAGAGCTGCCTGTTTGTTTTGTGCAACACCATTGGGTGGGCTCCCTGTTAGTCAGGAATTGGGGTGATATTCAGGTTCAGGGTAGCAGGCAGTGGCAACCGCTCCCGCTCGGTTGGGTCTCGTGGACAGTCAGTCATCCAGAACTTACCCCATCTAGGTGGACAGCATGTCGACAGGTGACAGGCAGTGGGCAGGTGTCTCCTTCTCCTAAGCATCCAATAGGATCACCTGTTCTTTCAGGCAATCGAATGACAGGTCTCACGACCCACTTTCTGATTGGCCGGGAGGAGAATCTGTGTGATAATAGCGAATATTCATTCACTATTCTCACACAACTGGGTGGGCTCACAGCGCAGTGCTATGAATTCCAAGCCCACCCTTTTTAGAAGATTTTTAGACCCTCAGGTTCTAATTGCGTTCTTCAAACCCCCCCATGCATCTGATGCCCGAATGTAGATTAAGGGGCCGAACGCATGTATGGGGGGCATCGCCCGTGCCTCCCTAATGGACGGGCTGCCATTGGTAGCAGGGCCTCTGTTAGAAATTGCGGGGGCCCCGTACAGCCTATCTGATGTCCCCCGCAACAATATCAAAACAATATTTTCAATACAAAATACATGAAAATCATTATTAGTGGACACAAATATTACATCATAAAAAAAACATAAATTCTATCTTCAAGCCAAAATTATCCCCAAACAATACAGTATATATTCCACCAACTCCCAGTTCAACCCCCCCCCCAGCTCAAATCCCACCTCAATTTCCTCTCCTCACAAATCTTCCTCACCCCAAAAAAAAATCACTCGCCCGAATCACCTCCTCTTTCACAAATCTTCTCCCCCAAACCCACCTATTAGCCAAAAATGTCCCACCCCTCCTGGCACATCCCCCCCCCATCTCCCAGCACAAATCTTTCTTCAATCCCCTTCCTAGGACACATTCTCACAAATCCCTCCTCCTAGCACAACCCCCTCTAAATTACCCTTCCCGGGAAACAAATTCTTCCTCCCTACCCAAGGAAGTCACAACAAAGCCAGGAGGAGGTGTCCTGTGTTGTGCTCTCACCATCGCTGTCAGAAGAGTGTTCATCCATACAGCACATGAGACAGGATCACTCTTACTGCAGATAGTATTGCACTGAACACACACAGTTTGATTATTGCCCCCCCATCTCCTCCAAGGGATGCTCACCTGCCGGCAGCAGGAAATGTGGATGAGGGCGGTAATCCCTGCTGCAATGATCATCAAAGAAAAAAAAACAGACTGGCTTGTTCAAATAATTTGTTGCCGATAAATCAACTTTAGTACAACCAGCCTGCCTATAGATGGATCGAAATTCATCCGGATTCTACTGAGCCAAATTTTGAGCTGTCTATGGCCAGCTATAGTGTGTGATTGTTGCTCCTATGAAAAGTAATTCATGCTTGGATCTTTTTCCAGAACTGTTTGAGAGGTGGAGATGAGGTGATATGTTTCCTCCTCATCGCCTGATTCAGAGCCCAATCACACTAGAATTCAGTGAGGGAAAGCTTTCCATTTTAGCCCCAGGCCCTGGATTACCTTGTAAAAACACAAGGGGAGAGGCGCTTCTGGGTGTATATTTTTAAAAACTATTTAATAGAAAAGTAATATGCACAGGCAACTCACATTTAGGTTGTGATAAATAGGCTTTAAAAGATCCCAAACGTGGGGGTGGTCATCAGGTCCGTCAGTCCGGTTTCTTGCCTGCTGGGGCGCTGTGCTGCTGCAGTCCAAAACACTGCTTTTCAGGTGGAAAGAGTCGGCTGCAATGGAGGAAACTTCAGAGCGAGGTCTGGAGCACAATGGTGAAGGCAGGCGAGGAGTAGGGATGGGCGAACGGTTCGGCCTGAGCATAAGTTCAGGCCGAACTTTGCTTGTTTGGGTGTTCTGGCGGAAAATTTGCGGAACCCCATTAAAGTCTATGGGACACTAACATGAAAAATCAAAAGGGCTCATTTTAAAGGCTTATATGCAAGGTATTGTCATAAAAGTGTTTGGGGACCCGGGTCCTGCCCCAGGGGACATGTATCAATGCAAAAAAGGTTTTAAAAATGGCAGATTTTTCGAGAGCAGTGATTTTAATCATGCTTAAAGTGAAACAATACATTTCATACCTAGTGGTGTCTATAGTATGCCTGTAAAGTTACGCATGTTTCCCATGTTTAGAACTGTCCCTGCACAAAATTACATTTCTAAAGCTATAATTAATTGTCGGGTCCCGGCAATACAGATAAAAGTCATTGAAAACCCTTCAGGTCTGGTATGGATATTAAGGGGAACCCTGCACCAATTTGTTTTAAAAAATGGCTTAGGTGTCCCCTTCAAAATCCATACCGGACCCTTATCCAAGCGCGCAACCTGGCAGTCTGAAGGAAAAGGGGGGCGAGAGAGTGCCCCCCTGAACCGTACCAGGCCACATGCACTCAACATGGGGAGAATGTCCCCATGTTGATGGGGACCATGGCCTCATCCCCACAACCCTTGTCCAGTGGAATTTGGAAGCCCCTTTAACAAACGGGACCCCCAGATCCTGGCCCATCTATGTGAATGTTGGCACAGGGTTCCCCTAAATATCCATACTAGACCTAAAGGGCCTGATATGGAATTTGGGGGGACCCCCATGCCATTTTTTTCAATGACTTTTATCTTTTTTGCCGGGACCCGAAAATTCATTATAGCCACGAGTAGTTTTAAATGACTTTTTTTCCTTTAGAAATTACACTTTGTGCAGAGACAGTTCTAAGCATGGGAAACATGCGCTACTTTACAGGCATACTATACACCCCGCCAGGTATGAAATTTTAAAGGAATATTTTACTTTTGTTGTTTCACTTTAAGCATTATTAAATTCACTGCTCCCGAAAAAACTGTAGTTTTTACAACTTTGTTTTTGCTTTGATACATGTCCTCTGGGACAGGACCCAGGTCCCTAAACACTTTTTTATCACAATATCTTGCATATTAACCTTTAAAATTAGCAGGTTTTTTTTACATTCGTGTGTTCGTACAAATTTTTTGCATGTTCTGCTGTGAACCGAACCAAGGGGTGTTCAGCTCATCCCTAGCGGGGAGGGATGACGTCATTGGCAAGCGACGTGTTTCCCAAACGTGCAGGCTGCGAATGACGTGGCAGCTGTGCTCCTTCTTTACGCATTTACTTGTGTACTGTGCTATTTGAAACTTTTATGCGGCAGACTTTTCAATCTTTATAATATGTTTTGTACATCTCCTCTTAATGTACATTTGTTGTGCATAAATCTACATGCATTATGATCTACATTGTTTAAATACTGTGGGCCAGATTCAGGTAGAATTTACGCGGCTTATCTCTAAATAAGCTGCGTAACTTCTAACCTACGTTGGCGTATCTGTTTTCTGTATTCAGAAAACAAGATACACCGGGATTGAGTTCAGATATAAGCGGCGTAATTGTATTTCGCCGTCCTATCAGAACTGCAATTTTAAAATGGCCGCTAGGGGGCGTTTCCGCTGATTTACGCCGAGAATATGTAAATTAGCGAGATACGGCAATTCACGAACGTACGCGGGCCCAACGCAGTCACTTTACGATGTTTACGTAAGGGTTTTCCCGGCGTAAAGATAAAGCAACAAAAAGCACGCACATCCTATGTTAAGTATGGCCGTCATGACCGCGTTGAATTTAAAAAGTTTTACGTCATTTGCGTAACTCATCCGTGAATGGGGATTGACGTCATTGGCGTTCACGTCGAAAACATCGTCACAATTTGGAGCATGCGCACTGGGATACATTGACAGCTGGTGCATTCGCAGTACATTCGCCGCGGGACTGCGCCTAGTTTAAATGCTACACGCCCACTACCCGCCCAATTTGAATTCCGCTGGCCCATTTTCGCTACGGCGTCGCAACTTTAGGAGCAAGTGCTTTGTGAATACAGTACTTTCTCCTAAAGTTTTGGCGGAGTAACGTACATGAGCAACGGAATAAAGAACCGCTGGCCATCCTGAATCTGGCCCTGTGAGATACCCATTGCTCTAGTCTTTGCGCATGTAATTGTGTCCTGAATTACCTTGTCCCAGCACTGGGCCAAAGATAATCTGAGTGAACTGAGGGGCTAGCTGGAGACAGAATGTCATGGACCATGAAATACTGAAATCCTAATTCATGTATTACAGAAGATGTAATTCTGAACCCCAGCCAGTTCAACAGACTCATAAGAAATACTCATTGTCCATTGTGTGATAACCCTATGTAAAGCCTTTCTATTATCCGGTGTAAATGACTTCTGCCCTGTCTCAATTCTCCAGACGGCTCCATTGTTCTGTGGCTGGCTATTGTGTACATTGATTGACCCCCTGGGGCTTTTGTCTGAAAACACATCACAGGCCAGCCACACATATTCAGGCTATTCAAACTTTGGGACCAATCTCTGCAGTGACATTTTCAATTCCTCATTTGCATGGTTTAAGAGGACCAGATTGAAAACTGAATACTTTACAATGGACCAATAGGAAAGCGGTTGTTGGGGGCGGGATGTTCCAAATCCTGTATAAAGTGTGCTGTGTACTTTCATTAAAGTGTGTCCTGTTACATTCAGCATTAAG
Organism: Rana kukunoris; assembly: GCA_029574335.1. Taxonomy (NCBI): domain Eukaryota; kingdom Metazoa; phylum Chordata; class Amphibia; order Anura; family Ranidae; genus Rana; species Rana kukunoris. The sequence goes on along the minus strand of CM056050.1, from coordinate 1,175,963 downwards.
CCATGGCTCATGTGTGGATTATTCAGCGATTCCAGGGATATTCCTAGTCGGGGAATATTGGGGTGATTTCTTTTATGGGAGAAGAAGGGAGAGGATGGCGGAGATATGCTCTAATACCGTCACACAGAACATCGGCAATGTTTGGATTTTTAAATGAATTTGCAAAAGGTGCCCACAAGTCAATCCCAAGCAACCCCCCCCCCCATCACTATGCAGCACAATGCTCTAAATTAGAACAAAGAAATAATAAACTGTAAATTTTACCAGCCAATGGAAATAATAGATTGTCCTCCATAAAATTTAATACAAATATTTAAACATGTATAGTATTGTACATATTCCTTCTATATATAAGATATATTTAATAATAAATGTAAAAAAATAGAAAGCAACTTTATGTAATCCTTTATATAGAATTCTGACTTTTAATTTTTTCCTGTATAGGTGGATTGATGAAAAGGCTTGTCTTAAAAAATATGACCAAGTCAGATGAAAAACAAGCCATATGAGCGTCTTAAGTAACGGAAAGTATTTTTTGCAATTCACTGGAGGATTCACGCAGGATTCAAGACATATCCATGGTCTAAAGGTTGTAAATGTTTTGGATCCTCTTCGACATTGATCCATCCTCAGAGGACAACAAGAGAGAAGTCATTTCAGTGTTCTGGAAGTGACAATGGCTTTACAGTAAAGTCCAACCCATGTATACAGAAGAGAAGTCATTTCAGAAGATATTTCTTGTTGGAATGTAATCAAGTTTTTACAATGGAGGCAAAACGTATCACACACCAGAAGGTTCTCACTGGAAAGAAGCCATATCAGTGTTCTGAATGTGACAAAGCATTTTCTACCAATGGAGAGCTTATCATACACCAGAGGGTTCACACTGGAGAGAAGCTGTATCAGTGTTCTGAATGTGATAAAGCTTTTACATGGAAGTCAGTTCTGATCACACACCAGAGGATTCACACTGGAGAGAAGCCATTTCAATGTTCTGAATGTGATAAAACTTTTACACAGAAATCAAATCTTACCACTCACCAGAAGATTCACACTGAAGAGAAGCAATATGAGTGTTCTGAATGTGGCAATCCTTTTAAAACAAAGAAAGAGCTTATCAGACACCAGAAGGTTCACATTGGAGAGAAGCCTTTTCAGTGTTCTGAATGTGATAAAACTTTTACACAAATGTCAAATCTTATCAAACACCAGAAGGTTCACACTGGAGAGAAACCTTTTCAGTGTTCTGAATGTGACAAAGCATTTCCTACTAAGAGAGAGCTTATCATACACCAGAGGGTTCACACTGGAGAGAAACCTTTTCAGTGTTCTGAATGTGATAAAACTTTTACACAGAAGTCAAATCTTATCACACACCAGAAGATTCACACTGGAGAGAAGCCATATCAATGTTCTGAATGTGACAAAGCTTTTACATTGAAGTCAAATCTTATCACACACCAGAAGATTCACACTGGAGAGAAGCCATATGAGTGTTCTGAATGTGGCAAAGCTTTTATAACAAAGAAAGAGCTTATCACACACCAGAGGATTCACACTGGAAAGAAGCTGTATGAGTGTTCTGAATGTTACAAAGCTTTTACATGGAAGTCAGTTCTGATCACACACCAGAGGATTCACACTGGAGAGAAGCCGTATCAGTGTTCTGAATGTGGCAAAGCTTTTACATGGAAGTCTGTTCTGATCACACACCAGAGGATTCACACTAGAGAGAAGCCATTTCAATGTTCTGAATGTGAGAAAACTTTTACGGTTAATTCCAGGCTAATCAAACATCAGAGGATTCACAAGCTTCAGCTGCAATGAGGAAACTCTGGAAGAAGTTATTAAAGGGGTAGCAGATCCTTCTTTTTTTTTGTGAACTCTTTTTGACCCTGGAAACATTGTGTGATGTTAAGTGTAACTATGCACTACGTATGTCATTATTGTATTTGCCCAATCTGTCATTAACCATTTCTCTCCCTAAACCAGGTGTCTCCAAACTTTCTGAATAAAGGGCCAGTTTACTGTCTTTCAAGACCTTAAAGGGGCCGGACTGTAGCCATTATAATAGGACAATGTCCTGGTGTCAATGGGATCAAAGAATGCCCTATCACTGGTGATAGTGGGAAGAATATTACCCCGTTGTTGGTATTAGGGGAAGAAATAGTGCCCCATTATTGGAAGAAGTAGGGCCCTGCAGTTGGTGTCAGTAGAAGGAATAGTGCCCTATTCTTGGGGTCAGTGGCAGGAATAGTAGTGCCCCATTGTTGGTACCAGTGATATCAATTATACTGAGATAAGAAATACTGTCCCATATCTTCAAGAGGAATAGCATCCCAAGGGCCTGATAAAGGTAAGAAAAGGGCCACATCCGCCCCCCGGGCTGCAGTTTGGAAACCTCTGCCCTAAACCCTTTGCTTTGAGTCCCAGAGTATTTAGTTTTTGGCAATGTCTCAGTTCTGCACATTTGGGGCCAGATTCAGATACATTTTCGTATCTTTCCGGCGGCGTAGCGTATCTAATTTACACTACGCCGCCGTAACTTAGAGTGGCAGGTCCTGTATTCAGAAAGACCTTGTGCCCTAAGTTACAGCCGCGTAATGTAAATCGGCTGGCGTAACCGCACGTAATTCAAAGTAGGCTGGTAGTGGGCGTGTTGTATGTCAATGAATTGTGACCCCCACCTAAATGACGTGCCGAGCGGTGCATGCACCGGCCGTGGACATATCCCAGTGCGCATGCTCCAAAATCACGTCGGAAGTACTCATTGATATCAACGTGAACGTAACTTATGCCCAGCCCCATTCCCGTACGACTTACGCAAACAACGTAAACAACGTACAATAGCACGCTGTTCCGACGTCCATACTTAACATGGGCTGCGCCTCATATAGCAGGAGTAACTTTACGCCGGTCGAACGCCTTACGCAAACGATGTATATCAATACACCGGGCGCACGTACGTTCGTGAATTGGCGTAGCTAGCTCATTTGCATATTTTTAATGGGAACGTCTAAGGCCGTGTACACACGATCAGTCCAAACCAATGAAAACGGCCCATCAGTCTGTCGTCCTTCAGTCCAAAGTTTTAAAACTTGCTTTAAAATCAGACTGATGGACGCCTGACCATCGGTCTAAACCAATCGTTAGTATGCAAAAGCATCGGTACAAAAACCCGCGCATGCTTAGAATCCAGTCGACGCATGCTTGGAAGCATTGAACTTAATTTTTCTCAGCACGTCGTTGTGTTTTACATCACCGAGTTCTAACTTGATTGGTTTTTGAACTGATGGTGTGTACACACATCAGACCATCAGTCTGTGAACCGATGAAAACAGTCCATCGGATCATTCTAATCTGGTCGGACCTATGAAAAAATCAGACCAGCGTCACTTCCGGTGCTCATATGTCAGAGCACAGCTGATCGCGGGTCCACGGCGCATGCGCCGACGCCTTTTTGGTCCATGAAAATCCTCGACTCAGGTGGGCGAGCGGAGGCGGAGCTGGATTCTCAATTACAGCACCGCCCCTAAGCATAGGCTTATTGAGGTCCGAGAAAAATATAGACTCGGATAGGCGGGCGGAGGCGGAGCAACATTCTGAATGACATTATCTCCAGCACCGCCTCCAGCCCCATCCCTAAGCACAGGCTTATTGAAATCCATGAAAAACATAGACTCGGGTGGGCGGGTGGAGGCTTTTAAAGCATCAATAGCCATCCATGTATAATAACATGTTACATTGTTTTTCGACGTTGCGCGGGTGTGCGCAATATTAATGTAACATGTTATTATACATGGCTATTGATGCTTTAAAAGCCTCCACCCGCCCACCCGAGTCTATATTTTTCATGGATTTCAATAAGCCTGTGCTTAGGGACGGGGCTGGAGGCGGTGCTGGTGATAATGTCATTCAGAATGTTGCTCCGCCTCCGCCCGCCCATCCGAGTCTATATTTTTCTCGGACCTCAATAAGCCTATGCTTAGGGACGGGGCTGGAGGCGGTGCTGGCGGTGATGTAATTGAGAATCCAGCTCTGCCTCCGCCCGCCCACCCGAGTCGAGGATTTTCATAGACGAAAAAGACGTCTGCGCATGCGCGGCGCATGCCCTGTGGACCCGCGATCAGCTGTGCTCTGACGTACGAGCACCGGAAGTGACGCGGTCCGATTTTTTCATAGGTCCGATGAAATTTTACATCACCGGCATTGGCAAGTTACGCTGGATGACTGAAGCCATGGGGCCAGATTCTCAGAGGCGCTACGACGGAGTATCTCGTATACCCCGTCGTATCGCCGTTTTTTTTGCCTCGTATTTATGCGAGTGATGCTTAGCATCACTTTGGCATAGATACGCTTGAACATCCAACAAGTGTAATACCATTACACTTGCGAATCGTAGTTGTAATGACAACTCCGGCCACTAGGTGGCCTTTACGTTGTTTTCTCATTTGCCTATGCAAATGAGGCTACTACGCCGATTCCCAATCGCTTTAACGCTGCCCCGTCGTCGCGTACGTCGTTTACGAACTCGTAAGGTTACCCCTGCTTCTATGAGGAGTAACCTTACAAAGTACCGTCGGATGCCATGTTAAGTATGGCGTTGGATCAGCGTTGGCTTTTTCCATTGCTTACGTCGTTTTACTAACTCGTGAAGTAGTGGATACATTGAAATATCGCGAATAGGGCAGATGTAGCTTAATTAAGATGATCTGGCATTGCGTAGTTCAACAAAATCGACGATCACATCGTTTTGACGTCGGTTTCAATGGCGATTTAATAAAAATTTGGGAAAAAGTTAAGAGGCCGACGTGAGCTGGAGCATACGCACTGGGCTGGGCTTTTTCTGGCCGGCCGCGCTGCGCGTTCGACGCGCGGGGGGGGACCAAATAAAAGATGGGAGGAAGATATAAAATATCAAGCCGGTCTCACCACCATTCGAATTACGCAGGCTTACGCTGGGCCATTTTCGCTACGCCAACGCAAACTACGGAGCAAATGCTTAGAGGCAGGCAACTTCAATATGGCACTTAAAGAAAGAGCAGTCTATATGCTCTAGTACGATGCAAAGGAGGAGGGGCCAAGTAGGCGGCATAGTGTAAATGGCTTACGCTACGCCGGCGAATTTCTTAGAGAAAAAAAAAAGTCTGGCCCTTGTTTTTCGGTGTATCTTGCTTTCAGAATCGGCGTAAAGATGCGACGGCGCACATTTGAATTTACGGCGGCGTATCGGGAGATAGTGTAAATGGCTTACGCTACGCCGGCGAATTTCTTAGAGAATCTGGCCCTTGTTTTTCGGTGTATCTTGCTTTCAGAATCGGCGTAAAGATGCGACGGCGCACATTTGAATTTACGGCGGCGTATCAGGAGATACGCCGGCATAGATTCTCTCTGAATCTGGCCCTATATCTTTAGCATTTGTAGTCTACCCAAATGTACAAATCATTCGATTTTCGGGACTGATAGGCTTTAACTACCTTACCTTCATGACCAGAGCATTTTCTTTTTGCCATTTGGCACAGTGCTACTTATTTTTTATTATATTAATGGAAAAAAATATAGTTTATATAAAAAAAACACAATGGGGTAGATTCATGTAGATCAGCGGATCTTTTGATCCGCGTGATCTATCTGTTTTACGATCCGCCTGCGCCAATTTTTGAGGCAAGTGCTGTATTCAGAAAGCACTTGCCTCGTAAGTAGCCCTGGCGGATCGTAAATCCCCCGGCGGAATGCAAATTCCGTGGCTAGGGGGAGTTTACTATTTAAATTGCGCGCGTCCCCGCGCCGATCGTACTGCGCATGCGCCGCCGGCTAAATTTCCCAGCGTGCATTGCTTTAAATGACGTCGCTAGGACGTCATTGTGTTCGTCGTTAACGCTATTAACGTATGGCCGTATTCCCGGACGACTTACGTAAACGACGTAAAAAAATTCAAAATTCGACGCGGGAACGACGGCCATACTTTACATAGGATCCGCCGCACTTACCCCGCATATAGCAGGGGTAACAATCCGATGGAAAAAGCCGAACGCAAACGACGTAAAGAAAAAAAGTTGCCCGGGCATTCGATTCTGAATCGGCGTTTCTGCTCATTTGCATATTCGGCGCGAAGAAGAACAGAAGCGCCAACGAGTGGACGGCGGGAGAATGCAGCCTAAGAATCGACAGTGTAACTCAGTTACACCAGTCGGCTCTAAGGGAGATCTATGCGGAACCTGATTCGAGGAATCAGCCGCATAGATCCGAGCGTCGGATCTCACAGATCCGACGGTGTATCAGTAGATACACCGTCGGATCTCTACATGAATCTACCCCAATGTTTTACTTTCTGCTATAAAACATATCCAATAAAATAAAATTTCTTCATAAAGTTTGGCCAAAATGAATTCTACTAAATGTCAAAATAATTCAAATAAATGCATAGTAATTCGTTTTTGTGTGAACGTTCTAGCATCTACAAGCTTTGGTATATTTAAAAATGGACCATTTCTGATGTACTAATGGCCAATCTAAAATGCCGGGACAGTGCAAATACCCCCAACATGACCTATTTTTGTAATGTACACAAAAGGTCTGAGGTTTTTAGTAGGAGGCATGGCAAGTTCATTTGAAGTTGTAATCTTTAATCACAATTTTTGAGGGAAATTAAGACATTTTTTACAACCCCTTTAAAGGGGTGTTCCAGCCCTAAGTTGTGTTTATTAAAAGTCAGCAGCTACAAAACGTGTAGCTGCTGGCTTTTAATAAACACTCACTTACCTGCTCCTGCGTTCCAGCGACGCGCCGACCGGGGCTCCGCTCCTCTGCCCCCCTCCCCGGCCGGCGTCTCCATCCTGACTGTGGGCACCCAGCCGTGACAGCCTTCGGCTTCACGGCCGGGCACCCACTGCGCATGCGCGAGCCGTACTGCGCATGCGTGCGCGGCGCGGCTCGCCGCTGATTGGAGAGGCGATCGCATGGGACCTGTCAGTGTCCCATGTGATCGCCTACAGGGAGGGGCTGGTGTAGGCGATTAAGGCTTAATCGCCTAACCAGCCCCTCGGCGGAAGCAGGAAGTGGGACAGGAAGTCCCACTCCTACTGAAGCCCCCACTCCCCCCCCCAAAAAAATTACATGCCAAATGTGGCATGTAAGGGGGAGGGGAGGGGATTAAGAAAAGGTAGTTTTTTGGGTGGAACTCCTCTTTAAGCTTCTTGTTTAACTTGGTAAGTTTTTTTACTTAAATTATCAGGTCGATATTTACCCTACATTGCCAGGTTATTGGTTTTTATTTTTTGTTCCTCCTTCCCCCTTCATTTGTCCCTCCTTTTATCCTCTCCCCCTTTCCCTTTCCCCCTTTTTCCTTCCTACCCCTACCTCTCCACTTTTTTCCCCCTTTTTTCATATTTTTTTTTTCATTTCTTTTCCTTTCCTTCTCTTTCATTTTATTTCCACCCCTCCTTTTTTCCTTTTTTCATATTTTCCTCCTTCCCACCCTTTTTCTCCCTCCCCCTCCCTTATCCTCCCTTCACTCCCTCCCCCTTCCTCTCTTTCTACCCCTTTCCTTTTTTTCCCCTCCCCTCCCCTCCCCCTTCCTACACATCCGGGGTGTTTTCTCTTTCCAATCACATGGTGAGATCTTCCTTTTGGTACTCTTATATATATTCCTAATTTTGTGATTTTATTTTCATATAATTATCTTATTAGAGAACGATATGTATTCTCCCTGGTCCGCCGTGGGGGGTTCTGTCCGGGCCTTAGTCCTGGCCATGGACTCATTTTGGTGAGCAATCCTTTTCATACCCTGTTTGACATTGACTGTATACAATATTCTTAATTATTATATTTTCTTTGTTGCTAGTTTTTTGTTCATTATTTTATATAGATACTCCCCCTAAAGAAGGGGTATTTGCATGAAATTGGTTGAGGTCCTTTGGCCTTCCTCCACTGTAACAGTCATTTGACGTGATGTCCATCAGTTACAACTACTGTTTGTATTGTGGGGCTTGGCTTAAATGTTCTTTTTAGCATCTGTATAGTTAATATGTATGTGTAATAAATGTTTTTATTTGTATCTTTGCTCTTGTGGTTTGTCATCAGTGTCATCAGTACCAAGAAAGTCCAATCACTTTTCTAGACAACCAAGGGACAGAGATTGCTGCTCCAGGCAGGTCTTGTTGGGTGCAGGCGTTACTAGCAGCCACCTCCCTTTGTTTGACTAGGCCACTTTTTCTAGCCGTGGCAATATAGATGAAAATAATTGAGAAAACCGGCATGGGTAACCCCCCCCCCACCAGCCTATTACAAGGCCCTTTGGGTCTGGTATGGATATTAAAGGGAACCCAAAAAAAGGGACAGAGATTGCTGCTCCAGGCAGGTCTTGTTGGGTGCAGTCTTCTGCTGGCAATGCACATGGCAAATAAGAACAAAAGATGATCAGGACAGCCGCACACCAATCCAACGTGACTTTAATGTAAAAAACTGGAAACAGCCACTAAAAATCACAGCAACGGAACCTAGGACGGCTGACGCGTTTCACACTAACTTCAGTGTGTAATCATAGCTGTGATTAAACACTGAAGATAGTGTGAAACGTGTCAGCTGTTCTAGGTTCCTTTGCGTTGATTTGTAGTGCCTGTTTCCATTTTTTTACATTAAAGTCACATTGGATTGGAGTGCAGCTGTCCTGATCACCCCAAAAAAAGGCATGGGGGCCACAGGCCCTATATACTCAGTATACAGGCGGTCCCCAGGTTACAAACAAGACAGAGACTGTAGGTTTGTTGTTAAGTAGAATCTGTTTGTAATTTTGAACTGGTACTTCTTTAACCACTTGCCGACCAGCCGCCGCAGTAATACGGCGGCAGGTCGGCACGGGTGCGCGAGAGCCCGTAGCTCTACGTCGCGCCTTTCGCGGCCACTAGGGGGCGCGTGTGCGCCGCCGGTGGCCCGCGCGCGCCCCCCCGCTCGCCTCCGAGTCCCGTGCGTGTGCCCGGCGGGTGCGATCGCCGCCGGGCACACGCGATCGCTCGTTACAGAGCGGGGAACGGGAGCTGTGTGTGAAAACACACAGCGCTCGTTCCTGTCAGCGGGGGAAACGCTGATTTTCTGTTCATACAATGTATGAACAGAAGATCAGTGATTCCCCCTAGTGAGGCCACCCCCCCCATACAGTTAGAACACACTAGGAACACACTTAACCCCTTCCCTGCCCCCTAGTGTTAACCCCATTCACTGCCAATGGCATTTTTATAGTAATCCAATGCATTTTTATAGCATTGATCGCTAAAAAAATGCCAATGGTCCCAAAAATGTGTCAAAAGTGTCCGAAGTGTCCGCCATAATATCGCAGTACCGAAAAAAAACGCTGATCGCCACCATTACTAGTAAAAAAAAAATAATAATAAAAATGCCATAAAACTACCCCCTATTTTGTAAACGCTATAACTTTTGCGCAAACCAATCAATAAACGCTAATTGCGATTTTTTTTTAACGAAAAATATGTAGAAGAATACGTATCGGCCTAAACTGAGGGAAAAATATTTTTTTTTAATATATTTTGGGGGATATTTATTATAGAAAAAAGTAAAAAATATTGCATTTTTTTCAAAATAGTCGCTCTGTTTTTGTTTATAGCGCAAAAAATAAAAACCGCAGAGATGATCAAATACCACCAAAAGAAAGCTCTATTTGTGGGAAAAAAAGGACGCCAATTTTGTTTGGGAGCCACGTCGCACGACCGCGCAATTGTCAGTTAAAGCGACGCAGCGCCGAATCTCAAAAAGTGCTCTGGTCTTTGGACAGCAATATGGTCCGGGGCTGAAGTGGTTAAAGTGTAGCTTCAGCCATAAAATCTATTTTTAAGCTTTTCTGAAAACATAGAGAAGGGTTATTATCACCCCTGTAACATTTGTTTTTCTGTCTATGCGCATCTGTTTAGAAGATTGCACCTCACTTTCTGTCATAATGGCAATTGGATTTAGAAAATGTTGGGTTAGTAGCTAAACCAAGGATTGGTGATAAAGCATCAGTGGAGAGGAGACACCTTTTTCCCATATTAACTCTTATGCCGCGTACACACGATCATTTTTTGTGATGAAATAAAACAACGTTTTTATCATGAAAAAAACATCATTTTTATAACTTCATCATGAAAAACCGACGTTGCGTACACACCATCGTTTTCTGAAAATGCTCTAGCAAAGCGCGGTTACGTACAAGACGTACGACGGCACTCTGTTCCATTGAAGCTCCTGTCTCATAACTTGCTTCTGAGCATGCGCGGGTTTAAAACGTAGTTTAAAACGTTGTTTTTGCCCACACAACATTTTAGAAGACAAAAAACGATGTGAAGCACACACCATCATTTTAAATGACGTTTTTAAAAACGTCGTTTTATTTTATCACAAAAAACGACCGTGTGCACGCGGCATCACAGGAGAGAATTTCCCTTCCTAGGGGTAGATTTCCTCTCACTTCCTGTTTTCTCCTTCCGTTTGTAAGAAGGAGTCGTTTGTAAGTTGGGGACCTCCTGTATATACTATACGGCCTGCCCTATATACTCTGCAGAAATTTGGGCCCTAGGTGTTGGTGTTGGCACAACACTGTAAGCCCTCACAGTTAGTCTTGGTGGGCGCTGGAACGCCCTGCTATGAAATATTAGATCAAGAATTGTAATTACACGCCCCTGTTGAACAGGGACAGAACAATTGGGCCTTAGGCACTGGTGGTGGTGCCCAGAACCAAATGTGTGTGTGTATATGTATATATATATATATATATATATATATATATATATATATACAGTAAAGCTTTTTATTGAAACATTAAAAACATACAAAGCAATGACAGTTCAAAAGGTAAAATCCTTGCACAATATTACAAGGCACTTCTGTACTCTTAAATGCATCCAATACAAGGTATAGACAGGTGAAATCACAGCATTTGAGATTGTGTAACAGAGTGAAGGAGAAAAGTGTTCGGAGTAGTGTGATGGGGAGGGGAAGCAAGGGGGGTGGAGGGGAGGGAAGGGAAGGGGAGAAAGCCTAGGACCACCCATCACAATTTCCTATTTACTGTACTCAGGGAGTCTGAGGTCAATCGGGTCTCAGCCGCAAGCGTTGACCGAACTCGACCAAATTTTATCAAATTTCGCCGGACAGTTTCTGCTCTCATACGTAATTCTATACAACGGCAACACCCTGTTTATCGTATTCTGCCAAGAGGATGTAGTAGGAAGCTCCGTCCCCCTCCAGCCCTCCTGGCATAGAATAGGGTGAGGGTGATGCACAATTTGACATATCTGTCTCCCTTTTATGTCTCCCAGGTAACTAAGCAAAAACAGGCGGGGATCCAGTGGTACCGCCACTCCACAAATCCCTGTCAGGGTATCTGCCACCTCCTGCCAGTAGGGGCGCATTCTGGGACAATCCCAAACCATGTGTAAAAATGATCCAGACTCAAGTGCACATCTTCTGCACAGTGGGCTAAGGGAGGGATATATATTAGCAAGCCTCTGTGGGGTGTAATATGCTCTATGCAAAAACTTAAACTAAATGAAACGGTCTCTAGATGGAGGGGATGTATAAGGAGACTCACTCCTCCCACCAGGGCCGCTGATAGGGCAGTACAGGCAGCCCTGTTGTACCGGGCCCGACCCCCAGCAGCTCCACAGGGGGGCCCGGGCAGCTTGACAGTTAATTTCTGGCTATTAAAAAATAGAGCTTTTTAAACTTCACTCCGTCCCCAGCTACTACTTGCTTAAAAAAAGGGGGTGTAATTACATTTTCCTGGGCCCCATCAGGTCATCAGAGGGGCCCAGGAGGTAAGCGCAGTGGTCGGACTATTTTTTGTTTTTCGGGCGGATGTACACAAGACCGCACCTTACATTGCTCTGCTTTTCAATAAGTCCCAGATGCCGATATTCACTGCCTTCCGTGGCGGAGTAATACTACGATGCCTCCCGCTCCACCTCCTGTCCTCATGTGCCGACTGCCGAGACTGATGTGAGGCACAGGCAGCTCTGTGGCTGGTAAGGAAGCAAGAACCTGGACACCGTGGCTGCAGTACACACAGTGAGTGGAGCACAGAGGATAAACTCCTCACTGTATATCCTTTACACAGCATGGCATGTTATGATAATCAGCATTATAATACTCACGCAGGGAGCACAGTCAGCATGTGCTCTGTAATGCTCTGTCACAGATAACCCACTATGGCTGTAGTGGGTTATAGTACAGCCAAAGTCAGAACCCAAAAGCCATTTGACACTGTCAGATCCATGACTGAACACATGCTGTCTGTGCTGCCTGTGTGATGTTCATAATGCTGGTGAAGATGCAGTGAGATGCTGCTTTACACTTGTATTTGGGGGGCAGTAAACATGTGCCCCCCAACCACTTCCCTTTAACCACTTCCTGTCCAGCAACATACTGGTACAATGCTGGATTGTAAGGGTGATATCTTGATCATCGCTACAGCAATGATTAAGATATAATTTTTTAGCCCCAGCGATTCTACACAAAGTAAAAGTAATTTTAGTGGCTAAGAAGCCCCTGGAATACTTTTACAGGCAGTCAGTGGAAGGGGGTTCCACCACCATCCTGCCACTGCCTTTACTAGGCTCTTCCAATGCAATCAGGGGTCCTGTTAATGATGTGAGCAGCGGCATCCAGTTGCTGGGACACAGTGAGTGGAACTGATGTTGTTCCTCCCACTGACCAGAGGATAGATATGGGGTCTAATAGACCAGAGATCTCTCCATAAAGGGGACATGTCACTTTCACTGCAATAAAACCGATACAAAAAAATAAAAAAAAAAGTGTAAAAAATTATTAATAATAAAATAACATTTAAATTTTTTTTTTAAACCACCGCTGTCCCCTGTACTGATAAGCCATAATAAACGTGTGTGCATATGTAAACAGTGACAAATCTGCAGAGGTGAGGGCAGAGGAGTGGCCCGGGGGGGAGGGGGTTAGGCCCCTTTTCACATTGAGGCGTTTTTTACGCGGTACAGCGCTTAAAATAGCGCTGCTATACCGCCTGAAAAAAACCTGCCCTGTAGTCTTGAATGTGAAAGCCCAAAGGCTTTCACACTGAAGCGGTGTGCTAGCAGGACCGCTCCAAAAAGTCCTGCTAGCCGCATCTTTGCAGCGGTATAGGAGCGGTGTGTTTACCGCTCCTTCCCATCTACAGAGCCGCATTGCGGGCGGTAGTCACCCTTTTTCGGCCGCTAGTGGGGGTTAAAACCGCAACGCTAGCGGCCGAATACTGCGCTAAATACGACGGTATAGCAGCGCTAAAAATCGCTCTGCTATACCGCCACCGCGGCTCTACTGCCCAATGTGAAAGCAGCCTTAAGGGCAGGATTAAAGGGGGCCCCATCAGGTAGGCTGTACGGGGCCCCATGATTTTTAACAGCGGCCCTGCCTCCCACACCTCCTCATCAAGGTCAGGGATGTCGGAGCTCCATTTACTCAAAATGACCGCAGTGTCAGTATCGTGAGGTATATTTAAAGGGATGCGCGGGGCTTTCCCATCACTCCCGAGATCAGGAGACGCTCAATTGGGCCCGACTCGAGAGTCACCGGGTCTGGAAATTGTGAGTTGAGGGCATGACGGAGCTGCCAATATCCAAATTGGAAGGAACAGGGGAGGTCATAGGTCCATCTTAGCTCCTGAAATGTCATGACCTTACTGTTTGGCATCACATGCTGCAGGATAAGAATTTCCCCGATTAGCCCATGTCGCAGTTACTGTGTATAGGTGAGGGAGGAGGGGATTACCCCAGAGTGGGGTATGAGGGGAGACGGTTTATTACCTGTCGCTCTGGAGCATTGCCACACCCGTATAATAGTCTTCATGGGCCCCGTCACACAGGGGTGAGCCTTACATCCCCTAAAAAACAGATTGGAGCGTGCCGCATAGAAACCCAGAATGGAAGCCTCTATTGTGACGGCCGGATTTTTCTTAGGCTGAGAGAACCGACATCTGACCGTGACTAGGACCGCCGCCCAGTAGTATATGAGGAAATTTGGGAGTGACAACTCACCGCCTGACAAAGGGAGATTAAGAGTATGCCGTGCCACCCGAGGGGGATGGCCAGCCCAGATAAAGGTGGTCACTATACTGTCCACTTTCCAGAAGAAGGATGGTGGGATAGGGGTGGGGGTCTGCCTGAAAAAGTATAACAGTTTAGGTAGATAAATCATTTTGATGAGGTTCCCTCTGCTCACTGGCGGTGGTGGTGGAACAAGCTCCAACAATACTGAACCCTGTCCTGCATTCTTCCCAGCTGCCAGCAGAGTTACCCAGTGCGACGTGAAGAAAGGGTAACGTCCCTGCCCATGCTTGCTGGACCATGAGTCAGCGGTAATATGTACCTTACTGCTGACTGCCCTGTACAACGAGGCCAGGACATTGCCTTCCACATGTCGGTAGAGAGCCGAAATGGCCTTCCGTGAAAAGAAATGGTGTTTTGGAACCTGTGACTGAGGAATCACACATTCCACAAATTCACGAAAAGGGGCGGAGTCTACCAGCTGAAAAAGCAGCAGTTGCAGTGCTAGAAATTTGGCCAAGCTAGCATTCAGACGCTGAGCATGTGGATGGCCGGGACCAAATTTATTTTTACGGTTTAGCAACTGGGACAGGGAAATGTGCCGGCTAATCTGTCCCGTACATTACATGAGTGATGGTAGGAAATGTCACGGCTCCTCTCAATGTTTCTATTATATTATTTTGTAGAATCTGATCTCTCAGCCTGGAGAACTGGGTCTCTGTGTTTTCTCAGGCTGGGATGAGATGTGGTGACAGGTGTGTGTGTGTGTGTGTGTGTGGGGGGGGGGGGTAGAGAGCAAATAAGAGGGGGAGGAAGGGGGGTGTAAATTCAGGAGGTAAAGTAGCAGCTGTCCATGTCAGAGAGGAGGAGAGACAGAGAAGAGTGTCACAAATTTCACGACTCCATAACTTTGCACAACATTTACCATCTGATAGGAGGAGATTCTATGTCACCTTATATTGGTGTCAGGGGAGTATTATGTAATTTACAGTGCCTTGAAAAAAAGTATTCATACCCCTTGAAATTGTCCAAATGACATCATGTTACAACCAAAAATGTAACTCATTTACAAATAAATATGTGAAAAGTGTGGGGGGATGGGCATTTGTATGGCGCCCAATACTTTGTAGAACCCCCTTTCTCTACAAGTCTTTTTGGGGGTGTCTCTACCAGCTTTGCACATCTAGAGAGGGACATTTCTGCCCATTCTTCTGCTTTGTAAAATATCTCTGTCTCTGTCAGATTGGATGTAGAGCGTCTGTGATCAGCAATTTTCAAGTCTTGTCCACAGATACTCAATAGGATTTAGGTCTGGACTGTGACTGGGCCATTCTAACACATGAATAGGCTTTGATCTAAACCATTCCATTGTAGCTCTGGCTGTACTTTAGGGTTGTTGTCCTACTGCAAGGTAAACCTCCCCCCCGGTCTCAAGTCTTTTGCAGTCTCTAACAGGTTTTCTTCTAAGATTGTCCTGTATTTGTCTCCATCCATCTTCCCATCAACTCTGACCAGCTTCCCTGTCCCTGCTGAAGAAAGCATCCCCACCATATAATGCTGCCACCACCATGTTTCACAGTGGGGATGGTGTGTTCAGGGTGATGTGCAGTGTTAGTTTTCCCCACACAAAGTGTTTTGCTTTTAGGCCAAAAAGTTGAATTTTGGTGTCATGTGACCAGAGCACCTTCTTCCACGTGTTTGCTGTGTCCCCTCCCCCACATGGCTTCTCACAAACTGCAAACAGGACTTCTTATGTCTTTCTTTCTCCAATGTCTTTCTTCTTGTCACTCTTCCATAAAGGGCAGATGTGTGGAGAGCACCACTAATAGTTGTCCTGTGGACAGATTCTCCCCCCTGAGCTGTGCAGCTCCTCCAGAGTTACCATGGGCCTCTTGGCTGCTTCTCTGATTGCTCTCCTTGCCCGGCCTGGTCAGTTTAGGTGCACTGCCATGTCTTGGTAGGTTTGCGGTTGTGTCATACTATTTCCATTTTCCGATGATGGATTAAACAGAAGCTCTGTGAGATCTTCAAAGCTTGGGAGATTTTTTTTATAACCGAACCCTGCTTTATACTTCTCCACAACTTTATCCCTGACCTGTCTGGTGTGTTCCTCGGCCTTCATGATGAGTGAGTGAAAAACTTGTATAGCGCGGCACATACAAACTGAATCGCCTCAAGGCACTTGGTACCCATTTCCTTTGATTTATTGCCTTCAGAATAGGTGGGTTTTGAGTTTTTTTTCTGAAGGCCTGATGATTCTCTTCCGTTCGGATATTGGTTGGTAGAGCGTTCCACAGTCGAGGTCCTTGCACTGAAAATCTACGTTCTCCTTTGGACTTGTATTGGGCTTTGGGTATTTGGAGTAGATTTTGGTTGGTAGAACGGAGAAAGCGATTGGGGTTGTGGCTTTTTCATTTCTCACATAAATATTGGGGCGCACTTCCTTGTACACATTTGTGTGTGGGGCAGAGGGCCTAAAAAGTGATACGGTCTTTATTGGGCAACCAGTGGAGGGACCTGAGGGAGGGAGAGATTCATTCCCAGTTTTTTTTTTTCTGTTACAAGTTGTGCCGCCGTATTCTGGACGACTTGTAGATGAGCAACCTGGTATTTTGGGAGTCCGAGGTAAAGGGCGTTTGCATAAATCGAGCCTGGAGTTTATTATTGTTCCCACCACTACTGCTGTGTCTTCTTTTGGAATGAAGGGAACGAGTCTGCGTAGCGGGCACAGAAGATGGTGAGATCCTCTGACTTCTGACTCTATTTGTGCGTCCATTGTCATGTCGGAGTCAAATGTGACTCGGAGGCTTTTGACTTTGGTGCTAGGGGTGATGGTTTGTCCCAGGATGGGCGGGGGTGTCCATGTTGTTGTGGGAAGTCTCTTTCGGTTGCCGTGGAACAGAAGAAGTTCTGTTTTGGATCCATTGAGTTTAAAGTAACTCTCCGTCATACAGTTCTCTATCGGAGTAAGGCATTTCTCTAGTCTGAGATAAAGATCCCTTTTTGCTGCTGATACGAAAGTAAAGTTGGGTGTCATCAGCATAGGAATGGTAGAGTAAATTCTGGTTACTGATGATTTTGAGGAGAGGGCGGAGATAAATATTGACTAGTACGGGCGACAGGGAAGACCCTTGAGGGACTCCGCATGACACGCTACATTTTTCAGAAGGGAAAGGACCAAGTTTCACTATCTGTGATCGGTTTTCCAGAAAGGAGGAGAACCAGAGTAGATCGGAATCTGCCACTCTAGCTACTTCAGCTAGGCGAGTCAGCAACAAATTAGTGGTCTACTGTATCAAAAGCTGCACTTAGGTCCAACAGTACCAGAAGACATGATTCTCCTTTATCTGCTGCTTCAAGAACATCATCCCATATTTTGAGCAGTGCTGTTTCCATCCTGTGATCTGGACGGAAACCCGATTGTAGTGGATCCAGTAGTTTGTGGGTGTCTAAATGGTGTTGTAGTTGTTGCACTACTGCTTTCTCTATTATCTTGGAGAAGACATTTAGGCCTGTTATAGGTCAACGATGATTTGGGTCTTTGGGGTTGAGTTTTTTTTTTTTAGAATGGGTTTATAATGCCTTGTTCCATGGAGGTCGGCACCATACCTTCCTTGAATGATTGGTTTATGAGGTGCGTGATTGCAGGTGCCAAAATATCGGCACATTCTTTCAGCAGTTTTGTGGGAATGATGTCATTAGGGGATGTACTGTCCGCAGGGTTCCGATGATATTTTTGTGGTGTCGATGGAGAGTGACTTTTAGCGATTCGGCACTGCGTCACTTTAACTGACAATTGCGCGGTCGTGCGACGTGGCATCCGAACAAAATTGGGTCCTTTTTTTCCACAAATAGAGCTTTCCTTTGATGGTATTTGATCATCTCTGCGGTTTTTACTTTTTGCGCTATAAACAAAAATAGAGCGTGAATTTTGAAAAAAAAATGCAATATTTTTGACTTTTTGCTATAATAAATATCCCCAAAAATATATATAAAAAACACATTTGTATCCTCAGTTTTCGCCGATACGTATTCTTCTACCTATTTTTCGTAAAAAAAATACTGCGACATTATGGCGGACGCTTAGGACACTTTTGACACATTTTTGGGACCATTGTCATTTTTATAGCAATCAGTGCTATAAAAATGCATTGATTACTATAAAAATGCCACTGGCAGGGAAGGGGTTAACACGAGGGGGCGAGGAAGGGGTTAAGTATGTTCCTTGGGTGTGTTCTAACTGAAGGGGGGTGGACTGACTGGGGGAAATGACAGGTCGCTGTTCTTACATTGTATGAACAGACAATCTGGCATTTCTCCCCCTGACAGGACCGGGACAGGACTCGCTATGTAACCATGATCGCACCCGCCGGGCAAGCAGAGGAAGAAGAAGAAGATGGAGGAAGAAACCCGAAGAAAAGAAGAAGAAAGAAGCCAATAAAGGACTTGTCAAAAACCGGCTCTTGTCGTTTTTAACCCTTGACACTTTTTTTTTGGTGAAATGGTACCATTTCACACAGGGGGGGGGGGGGCGGGATCTGGGGGGCCCCTTTGTTAAAGGGGTCTTCCAGATTTCGATAAGCCTCCTGCCCGCAGACCCCCACAACCACCGGGCAAGGGTTGTGGGGAAGAGACCCTTGTCCTCATCAACATGGGGACAAGGTGTTTTGGGGGGCACCCCAAAGCACCCTCCCAATGTTGAGGGCATGTGGCCTGGTGCGATTCAGGAGAGGGGGGGCGCGCTCTGTCCCCCCCTCTTTTCTGCGGCATTCCAGGTCAACGTGCTCGGATAAGGGGTCTGGTGTGGATTTTGGGGGGCACTCCACGCCATTTTTTTTTTAAATGATGGCGGGGTTCCCCTTAATATCCATATCAGACCTGAAGGGCCTTCTAATGGAATTTGGGGGGACCCCCACGCTTTTTTTTTTGTTTTATGAATGAATCTCTCACAATTGCCGGGAGCCGACAATTCATTATTGCCGCTTGTCAGTTTTAAACTGCTTTTTTTTCCTTCAGAATGTCATTTTGTGCAGGGACATTTCTAACCACGGGAAACGTGCGCTTTTTCACATGCTGACTTTACACCCCCCCTAGGTACAAATATTTCACTTTTATTGTTGCACTTTAACCACTTCCATACCGCGCCTATTCTGGCACTTCTCTCCTTCATGTAACAATTATATTTTCTTCCTTGAAAATTACTCAGGACCCCCAAACATTATATATATTTTATTAGCAGACACCCTAGGGAATAAAGTGGCGGGCATTTTTTAGTAAAAATTTCCAACGGTATTTGCGCAAAAAAAATTCTAACGCCATTTTTTTTTTTGCTTAAAAAAAAACGGTTTCATGAAATAAAAAATAACAAAGCAGTAAAGCTAGCCCAATTTGTAGGGATAATGTGAAAGATGATGTTACACAGAGGAAATAGATACCCAACTTTTCATGCTTTCATATTGCGCACACTCATGGAATGGCGCTAAACTTTGGTATTAAAAATCTCCATAGGTGACACTTGAGTTACAGAGGAGGTCCAGTGCTAGAATTATTGCTCTCGATCTAACGCACGCGTCAATACCTCACATGTATGGTTTGAACAGTGTTTACATATGTGAGTGGGACTTGCATGCGTGTTTGCTTCTGAGTGCGAGCTACTAGGGACAGGGGCGTTTTAATTTAGATTTTTTTTTAACATAATATTTTTATTTTTGCACTTTTTTGTCCTTTTTTTTCACTTTTCTTCCTATCACAAGGAATGTAAACATCCCTTGTAATAGGACTAGTGTGTGACAGGTCCTCTTTATGAAGAGAGGCGGGGTCAATAAGACCGCACATCTGTCCTCCAGGCTGGAAAGCATGGAATTTGAAAAAAAAATGATCTCATGTTTTCAGCTGCGATCATGTTCATTCAGCACAGTGGTGTAGTGTATAGCACGTTCACCTAGCAGCAAAAGGGTCGCTGGTTCGAATCCCACCCTTGACACCATCTGCCTGGAGTTTGCATGTTCTCCCTGTGCCTGCGTGGGCTTCCTCCCACAATCTAAAACATGCTGTAAATCGGATCCTGTCTAAATAAGCCCTAATATGCAGTAGGATATTTAGGTTTTGTGCTGCCCTAGGCCTGACCAAATTTTTGCACCCCCTAATAGAAAAATACCCACCCTTCCTGTCAAGGCCACACCCTGTTTTTTTATGACCCGCCCAGGAATTTTCAGGACACACACACAAGTTCTGTGGGGGGGGGGGGGCACAGGATTCCCTTAATTTGCCTAGTTTTTCGATCACTTCCTGATTGGCTATGGTGCAGGAAGTGAAGGCAAATCTCCCCAATTGGACACAGATAATACAAAAAAAAAATGACAGGGCCTATAACCCTCCCTCACTCTATCCAAAATGAAAGAATACAAAAAAATGTTGATTATATTTCTAGTTTAAGCACAAATTTCAGATAATTTTATTGAGAGGCTTAAGAAAATATAACCATGCCAATAGGCCAGGATCCAGCGTTGCTAATATGTATGATTGTTTGTTTTGGGGGTGCCTGCACCCCTGATAGGGTAAAGACACCTCACAAATGTTGTCACTTTCTACTTAATTCATTCACTTCCTGTCACATAGCCAAACAGGAAGTGAGGGTAAAACCTGAGTAATGTCTTGTTGGGGACACAGATCAATCTAAATAGTTTCCCATTATGGAAATTGCATTTTGCTGTGTACACCCCAAATTAGTAAGGATCTTGGACTTTGGGGTCCATTTACTAAAGGCAAATCCACTTTGCACTACAAGTGGACAAGCATGGAAGAAAAAAAAAAACTTGGCGGGATTGGAAGTTAAAACCATCAGTGCTTCCCTTCTGATTTTCAGTGACTACGCTTCTACTGCAGAGCGGCTTTGCCTTTACTAAACCCCAAAGTAACTAATCATTTGGGGTGTACACAGCAGTGCAATTTGCTTAATGGGGACACTAGTTAGATTGACCTGTGTCCCCAAGAAAAGACATTGGTAGGGTTTTAACCTCACTTCCTGTTCAGCTGTGTGACAGGAAGTGAAACCAATTATAAGAAAAGGGACACAAAGCCCAACCCAAAAACCACAAGCAGGGGTTCTAACACTCAATTGGCTTCCCTCAAACACCCCCAATTAGAATAGGACTGTCTTGTGCTAGATTCAAGCACAGCGCTGTAAATCAGCACTTCAAGCCTGTCCACCAATACACCCCCCCCCCCCCCAACAGGCCATGTTTGCAGGTTTTCCTTCATCTTGCACATGTGCTTTAAAAAGAGTCTGGACAGCAATTCTTGATAAGAGAATTCTACAAAACATGTCCTGTCGGGGGTACTTGAGGGCCACTGCAGTAAAAAGGAAACAATTCTCACCGCTCTGTCTTTTTCCTTTCCTGGTGACTAAACATGGCAGCAAACATTTCATGCATACACACCAGGAAAGGAGCTTAGAGACAAATCACACCGAATTTGTTAGGCCACACCTATTTCAGCTGCAGCTGACAAAATCTGTAGCATGAAAAAGTAACAAAAAAACAAACTTCAAAATAAGTAATTTTTATTGGTCAACAAGAAAAAAAAAAAAAAAAACACACAAAGAAAAATAAATGTAACAAATAAAAATATACATAGGTTCATTTCAGACAGTAAACAGAATATGGGTTATGCTTTGGAAATAACAGGATAGACCCACAGACAGGATTGAAACAGTCACAACATCTTGAGGAATAGTTAGCAAAATAATGCAGCAGAGAAATACATCAAAGCGGACATCATTAACCACTTCAGACCCGCGCTATTGACAAAATACGTCAACAGCGCGGACCTGAGGCGCCAAGTGGACGTCGTATATACGATGTACCCCATACTCATTCACATAGGATGGGGGGCCGGAATCTGGGGGTCACCTTATTAAAGGAGGCTCCCAGATTCTGATTAGCGCCCGCCCGCATACCCCGACAACCAACGGCCAGGGTTGTCGGGAAGAGGCTCTTGTCCCTATCGACATGGGGACAAGAGTGCTTTGGGGTGGGGGTGCAGTGCCCCCCTCCCCCAAAGCACACACTCCCCCATGTCGAGGGCATGCGGTCTGCTACAGCTCAGGAGGGAGGGCGCTCGCTCGTCCCCACCCCCATTCCTGTCCGGCCAGACTGCGTGCCTGGGATAAGGGCTTGGTCTGGATCTGGGGGGGGAACCCCACGCTGTTTTTTCAGTGTAGGTTTAACCCCTCACGTTCCAGACCAAGCATAAGAGCCTAATTTACCCCTGGAGGGGAACCCACGCCAGATTTTTGTTTGAAATTTGGCGCGGAGTTCCCCTTCATGGTCAGCGCAAGCTGAAAACAGGTCAGGGATTCACGTGCACCGCTTCACGTAGCGCAATTACGGGTACACAGCTTGGTATTTACCAATATTTTCCAGTCGTACTGACAAGGCGCACGCAAATCCCCGAAAATGCCGACCACACATGCCCGGTATGCAAATGAACCTCCCGAGGTTTATGTACACTGTGCAAGCGTAATGTGATCGGTTCCCAAAAATCACTTTCACTTTCAATTCGGCCCGCAACACTTACTCAAACACATGTCACTACACTTCCCCACACCCCCCCCCAATAAACTCCCGCCCAAATCCCCTCTATTTACATTTCTAAATGCCATGCGCCAGGTCTATACAGGCGCACCATGCGCCCTCTCCTGGGTGCACTAGGCATTTTAGTAAATAAAGAAATACACTGCACTGCCGGCGTATTTCTTTAGTAAATGTCAAACCGGCCGATACTCCTGCCTGTGCGCCGTGAGTCATGGCACAGAGGCTCGGTAAATCAGCCCCATTGTTTCTGTCATATCATACGACAATACCGCATTATGGCCACTAGATGGAGCCAAGGAAATCAGAGTATGAAATAAAATACATCCAATATTCATCATGGCCGCTCACATTCATTCAACCATTTTTATCTTTTAATTAGACCTCTAAGTGTTTGTGAAATCTTCCACCCCAAAATGTACTCAGCCAATGAGAAGTCATGACTCCATTTTTATTTTTCTCCTGCTATCAATGGCCAACACGGTACAACACTTCATCCATGTCTTTGGTGATCTCTGATCTCCTTATGAAGTGTTTCTTACATGATGAAGATCAGCCATGGAGTATATCTGAGGTGTATATCAGGGTGTGCTTCTTCCCCACATGTACAGCAACATTCACATACAAGACATTTTCCGCAGGGGTTGTGTGGGGCACCTGATGTACAGGAAGACAGGACTTCAGTGAGGAACATTTCCCTCACTCAGGACAGGAAAGTGGCTTCTCCACCGTGTGAGATCTCTGATGTCTGGAAAGATGGGACTTCTGTGAAAAACATTTCCCACACTCAGGACAGGAATGCGGCTTCTCCCCCGTGTGAGATCTCTGATGTGCGCAAAGATGGGACTTCTGTGAAAAACATTTCCCGCACTCAGGACAGGAATGCGGCTTCTCCCCCGTGTGAGATCTCTGATGTGTGGAAAGATTGGACTTCTCTGAAAAACATTTCCCGCACTCAGGACAGGAATACGGCTTCTCCCCCGTGTGAGATCTCTGATGTTTGTAAAGGCTGGACTTCTGTGAAAAACATTTCCCGCACTCAGGACAGGAATATGGCTTCTCACCCGTGTGAGAGATCTCTGATGTGTTGAAAGTTTTGACTTTACTGAAAAACATTTCCCGCACTCAGAACAGGAATATGGCTTTTCCCCCATGTGAGATCTCTGATGTTTGTAAAGATTGGACTTCTGTGAAAAGCATTTCCCGCACGCAGGACAGGAATACGGCTTCTCCCCCGTGTGAGATCTCTGATGTGCGAAAAGATGGGACTTCTGTGAAAAACATTTCCCGCACTCGGGACAGGAATACGGCTTCTCCCCCGTGTGAGATCTCTGATGTGTGACAAGCTCTGATTTTCGTCAAAAACATTTCCCACACTCAGCACAGGAATACGGCTTCTCCCCTGTGTGAGATCTCTGATGTGTGGAAAGACTGGACTTATCTGAAAAACATTTCCCGCACTCAGGACAGGAATACGGCTTCTCCCCCGTGTGAGATCTCTGATGTTTGTAAAGGCTGGACTTCTGTGAAAAACATTTCCCGCACTCAGGACAGGAATATGGCTTCTCACCCGTGTGAGATCTCTGATGTGTGACAAGCTCAGATTTTTGTCCAAAACATTTCCCACACTCAGCACAGGAATACGGCTTCTCCCCTGTGTGAGATCTCTGATGTGTGGAAAGACTGGACTTATCTGAAAAACATTTCCCGCACTCAGGACAGGAATATGGCTTCTCACCCGTGTGAGATCTCTGATGTGTGTAAAGATTGGACTTCTGTGAAAAACATTTCCCGCACTCAGGACAGGAATACTGCTTCTCCTTTTCCGTGTGAGATCTCTGATGTGTGACAAGCTCTGATTTTTGTCCAAAACATTTCCCACACTCAGCACAGGAATACGGCTTCTCCCCTGTGTGAGATCTCTGATTTGTGGAAAGACTGGACTTATCTGAAAAACATTTCCCGCACTCAGAACAGGAATACGGCTTCTCCCCTGTGTGAGATCTCTGATGTGTGGAAAGATGGGACTTCTGTGAAAAACATTTCCCGCACTCTGGACAGGAATACGGCTTCTCCCCCGTGTGAGATCTTATATGCACACTATGACTGGATTTAGAAGGGAAACACTTCCCACACTCAGTACCGGGAAACCTCTTATTTGTTGAAAGGACGGCACCATCCCTCACAGTCTGAGGTTCCTCAGGATAAGAGGAATACGATGGTCTGGCACCATCCCTCACAGTCTGAGGTTCCTCAGGATAAGAGGAATACGATGGTCCAGCACCGTCCCGCACAGTCTGAGGTTCCTCAGGATAAGAGGAATACGATGGTCCGGCACCGTCCTGCACAGTCTGAGGTTCCTCAGGATAAGAGGAATACGATGAGTCCGGCACCGTCCCCCGGCACAGTCTGAGGTTCCTCAGGATAAGAGGAATACGATGGTCCTCTCTACACTGTGTGGTGCCGGATGGACATTTGAGGTAGTCTGGTTTTCTCCTGGACTATACTGTGTGATGTCCTCATCTTCTACTTTACAGTCTGGAGACAAAGTGAGACAATCCTCTGAGGTTTTCCTCATCTCTCGTCCATCTACTAAAATAGAAATACAAAGATTATTACTAGACATGAGCTGATTGGTTCCCTAAACCAGGACTCCACCTACATCTGATCTCTGTCTTTTATAGGAGTGACAGTGATGAGGGGATTATAGGACGAGTGTCCCCTCCCCCTCTATCACTCATTGCCATCTTCCCAACACAAGAAGTCCTGCACTTTGTAATGTACAACACAGAGTATATAGTGCTGGGGTCAGGAGTATGTAATGTACAACATAGAGTATATAGTGCAGGGGTCAGGAGTATGTAATGTACAACATAGGGCCAGATTCAGGTAGGAGAGCGGATCTTTATGGTGGAGTAACATTCGTCATTTACGTTTCTCCACCGAAACTTTAGGAGCAAGTACTGTATTTACAAAGCACTTGCTCCTAAAGTTGCGGTGGCGTAGAGAAAATGAGCCGGCGGAATTCAAATTGGGCGGGTAGGGGGCGTGTATTATTTAAACTAGGCGCGATCCCACGGCGAACGTACTGCGCATGCGTCGACTGTCAATGTATCCCAGTGCGCATGCTCCAAATTCTGTCAGGGAACGTCAATGACATCAATCCCCATTCACGGACGTTTTACGCAAACGACGTTAAACTTTTTCAATTAGACGCGATGACGACGGCCATACTTAACATAGGATACTCCACCTAGGGGCATGTTTTTCTTTACGCCGCGTATCGCTTACGGAAACGCGGAAAGTCACTGCTGCGTCGCGGCCCGCGTACGATCGCGAATTGTCGTAACTCGCTGATTTACATATTCTCTGCGTAAATCAGCGGAGAACGCCGCCGAGCGCCCATTTTAAAATTGCAGTTCCGATACGACGGCGAAATACAATTACGCCGCTCGTATATGAACTCAATCCCAGCGTATCTTGTTTTCTGCTTACAGAAAACAGATAAGCCGGCTCAAAGTGAGAGTTATGCTGGCGAATCACTGATACTCCAGCGTAACTACCTGAATCTGGCCCATAGAGTGTATAGTGCAGGGGTCAGGAGTATGTAATGTACAACATAGAGTGTATAGTGCAGGGGTTAGGAGTATGTAATGTACAACATAGAGTTTATAGTGCAGGGGTCAGGAGTATGTAATGTACAACATAGAGTGTATAGTGCAGGGGTCAGGAGTATGTAATGTACACTGTGCCAAACCTAGCCACTTTTGGAGCACTGGACGTTACATTTTGGGGGGTTGTCTGTATTATATGCTATGTATTCTGCTGGGTCTTATGTGGGCATAGTATTTCGTATGCTGGCAGCCGTAAGCCACTAGCATTCAAGTACTTGGTTTTATGTTGCCCAATCGGTGTTCGGCAGTTTTATACCGAACTCCCACAACACATAACCCCAGCTATATGTGTCGTCTGGTTACTGGGGGGGATTTGGGACATTGCCTTACTTGTCAACGCTGACTGTGGATTTACCCTGGTTCTCAGCGGAGATCGTGGAGTTTAATATTGTACTCCGATACAAGGGGTAACCTTACACTTACGCAAACTATTACGACGGCGCGCAAATACGTTCGGGAATCGGCGTATCAGGCTCATTTGCATATTTGACGCAGAAATCGATGGGAACGCCACCTAGCGGCCAAGCGTAACATTGCAACTTAGATCCGACGGTGTAAGTGACTTACGTCAGTCGGATCTACACCAAATCTATGCGTAACTGATTCTAAGAATCTGTCGCATAGATAGGAGGGCTCAGAAACAGAGATTCAGCGGCGTATCTGGATATAAACCATCGTATCTCTTCTGAGGATCTGGCCC
This sequence comes from Rana kukunoris, assembly GCA_029574335.1. Taxonomy (NCBI): domain Eukaryota; kingdom Metazoa; phylum Chordata; class Amphibia; order Anura; family Ranidae; genus Rana; species Rana kukunoris. The sequence continues at coordinate 1,148,953 of CM056050.1, read as the reverse complement.
AAAATATTTATTTTCGGTGGAACTCCACTTTGAATGCAAACCCCATTGAAATCAATAGGAATCAAGGGCCAGATCCACATACATGGAACGCCCGTGTGGCGTGTCCCATTTACGCTACGCCGCTGTAAGTTACATCGGCGTATTACTTATCCTGAAAGAAATGCCACTGTAACTTATGGTGGCGTAGCGTAAATGGGCCGGCGTTCGCGGGTGTAATTCAAATTTACTAGTGGGGGGCGTGTTTTCTTATAATTATGAATGACCTGACGCAAACAACACTTTTTTTTAACTGTGCATGCGCCGGCTGTGGACGTATCCCAGTGTGCATGCTTGAAATCACGTCGCAAATAGTCAATGAAAACGACGTGTACGTAATTTACGCAATTCCCTATTCGCGAACGGGTTACGCACACGACAGAAAAATCGACACTGGCCCGACGTCCATACTTAACATTGGCTGCGCCACCATATAGCAGGGTTAACATTACAATGTAAACACACTGCGCCGGGCGTACGTACGTTTGTGGATCGCCGTATCTACCTCATTTGCATATTTTACGCGGACGTGCCCCTAGCATCCAGCGTAAATATGCGGCTTAAGCCTTCGTATATAAGCAAAGAGCCGTGTATCTTGTTTTGTAGACACAAAACAAAGATACGCAGGCGCAGATGTGAATTTATGGTGACGTATCTGTAGACACACCGCCGTAAATCTCTGTGGATCTGACCCCAAATCTTTAAAATCAATTCTCTGCATTTTCAAAGTGAATTATTCCTAATTATCTTCCCTGCACTTCAGAGGTGTGGTGAGATCTTCCTTTCCTTTGATCTCATTAACCTAAAAATCCACAGAGACACTTGTAGGGGGATCTGTACATCTCCATGTCTTTTTATGTCAATAGAATTTATTGAAGATTTACTAAACAGATACAAAATTAGAATGACGGGGAACAGTCACTGCATCAAAGAATAAGATCTTACATGGAATAGGCAACTAGAGCACATCAAGATGGAGAGATGGAAAACATTTCCCAACCGCTAAAAGAAAATAATTAAAGATCAAGTGAGAATTGGATGGATGGTAACTGAATATTGAAGAGGGGGGAGGGGAAGACATGAGGAAGGGGATATGGAGGAAAGGGAGGAGTTGAGTTGGGAGGGGGAGGAAATTGGTCTAGGGGAATGTTAGAGGGGTGGGGGGAGAAAGGGAGGGGTAGAGAGGGGGAAAAGCACTTTACTTCAAATATCATCTCCATTTCAGTCAGATAGAAGATCTCACCGCGTTTATAAGGTGAATAAGTGGTGATTTTTTATATCAGGTCTTAGAAAGAAGAAAGGAGGGGTCATATGTAGAAGAAACGCTGAAGGGCCACACCCCCTCCAGGTATATTCTGGTTAGATGTTTGGTAAGTCTTCGACTTTCTTTCAAAATTGGGCG